>VXBC01012867.1:2944426-3016489 GCA_013399945.1 Ploceus nigricollis
TTGTTTTTTTTTTGTTTTTGTTTTTTTTTGTTTTTTGAGAGGGATGAAGGGTGAGCTACAGCAGCCACGTCCACGTCACAGCCCTTGGTTTTTAAGGAATTACAGTGGCCTCGGAGGTCTGGCATTTTTCCCTACGAGAGGGAAGCGAGAAGGACAGCTGAATTAGTTGAACATCACTGGCAAGTACAAGCAAACACCTCCCGACGGCTTCAAAAACCTCTGGGAACAAGGTTATGGGGAACCAATTTGATCTGTGGTTTTATAATGAGATATTAGTCAAAGAAGATCTTCCCTTGAAGTGACTGCTTTTTTGATCACAGCATTTCTTCATGAAACTTTGTAGCCTTTTCACAGAAAAGTACTGGAATGCCGTTTTCTTCCTCAAAGTGTCTTAATGTTTCTATGAAGAGCAATTATTAAGAACCTTGTAACCCATCATGGCATAATGAAATACATGAATGGGAAGGGCTGAGCCACCGGTGGGACCTGCTGTGTTCAGCTCACCGTTGCTCTTCTCACCTTCCTTGCTTTTTGTCCTGAAGGTACCATCCTGATTTTGCCAACGAAGGGAATGAGTTAAATCAGTTTTAGGATGTCTTTAGCTTTCTCATTTTACCTTAGGATTTTCAAACAAATCCAATGTTGTTTTATCATACACTGGATTACACTGATTAGAGTTCTTAGGTGTTGGAGATAAGGAAAACAATAATACTAAAGCAGAGCTACAGGTTATTAAATAAAAACAGTTAACAGAACAAGGACAGAAGAGAGATGATGATAGGAAAAGAAAGGTTAAAAACCATTGTGGAGTTCTGTAGCCAATGGAAACTACATAGTTCATTACATAGGGTTTAACCTGAAGTCATTCTGAGATTAATTACACATAGTACTGTATCTAAAAACCATGCACCCTTTCTGACAGGAGTTATGCTAAGGCCTGAATAGTTTAGAAATTCCAGTTAAAAACTGGAATTTGGGTTGGGATTTGGGCTGAAGAACCTAAAGTCAAAATGGTGTAGGAAGCAGCCAGCTGTGAGTGTAAGGTGTAAAGAGCTACCTGCCTGCTGGGGGCAAAACTGGGCTGCCCAAGTACCCTTTGCCAGCTGCCATTGGAAACTGGTTTTAGGCATACTGGGAGGGGAATTTCTTTTCCCTGTTTTTTTCCACTTTTACAGAAAAAACCTCCTATCTTGTGACCCAAAAATTGCAGGTAATGTAAGACTGGCAAGGAATCTTGTGTCATTAAATTTGGCCCATCCATAGCCTGAGCACATGATACTTCCATAGTCTGTTTTGGGATTATGGTGATGTGGGAAACACTGTTGAATTCTTTGAGATTGCACCTGTAGGTTGGATGCAGTTGGTGCCTGAGCTGCTGGGTTATGCACTTTTCTTTGGTTAAATATTTGAAGCCTCTGTGCAGTGTACATCTACTAAAGCCCTGGAAAGGCAGAGTGTCCAGCAAGTGCTTGGGTAATAATTTGGGAAAAACTGTGAGAACTCATATACATTTATCCTCACCCCTTACATGTTAGAACATATTTCAGTGAAGAGATTTCTATTGTGTCTTGGACTAGGAAAATTGAACACAGGAACATCCCTTCTTCTCATAAATAACCCAAGCATAAGGTGTGGTTAGGTCTCCTGTCTTAAATTAAAATACTGAGAAGTTAGGAGCATCATGCTGGGAAATGAATTGATTTAATTTAGGAGAGTATTCAATGTGCATTAGATATCTGATGTGTGATATTAAACCCAGCCATTTTTAAAGGACCCCCACTGACATAGCTTGGGTTTATATTCATAGGAATAGTTCTGTATTTTCCTTCATCCTTTCCTGACTTAGCCTTATTACATATCATTGCTCACACTTGGAGCAGTCTCCCTTCCCTCTGTGTAAAGCTCCATTTCAGCTCTAATGACCATTTGCCAGTCTGTTCAGTACAGTATTCTTCTCAGTTGGTTTGGTTTGTGCTTTTTAAGACTGTCAGTTCATGTAGTCTGGAGATCTCTTTTCTTTCTAGTTCATATTGTATTTTGTCTTGAGATCTATATATATTATAAATGCTATTTAAGCTAAAAAAAGAAGACACCCAGGCATCCTATGAAATTTTCTGTAGTTCCTTCTTGCCATTCTTGATGTGCAGGGAAGGGAGACATGATGTGAGTTGCTGCCTGCTTTGCCTTCACTTGGTAACAGCTACCATGGAGCCAAGGCGTGCTTGCTCCAGTGCCATCCACTCTGCATTTCCTCTGAACATTCCTGCTCAGCCAGTCACCTTCCTAGGAGTATGTTTGCCAAGATTACATCATGCAGGGTAATTTCACTGCCTAGTCACCATTGTATCCACTAGTATTTATGGCTCTCTGAAAAATTTCCAGCAGAATGCTTCCTCCTTCTTCAGCCATGTACATGACCTCTGAATTTTTCTCATTTTTATTTGTACCTTTGTCTTTGATAGAAATACTGTTCAAATAAATAAAGAAGTGAAATGCATTAATTAGCATGACTGTCTGTTTGATCTTCTAGAACAAAATTAATTCTGTGAGAGATGCATATAATTTCTCCATCATTTTAAGGCTTTGCTTTTAGAAGGATGGAGTAACACCTTTGATTCAGAAAACAGTAGTTTGCAGAAGACTCTTCTTGGGTAAATACGTTAAAATTGAGAATCAGTTCACAACCTATTTTCCAAAGCCCCACATATATTTAATCATGGGTATTTTGTAAGAATCCTTGTTTGGGCATTGTGGATAGTTATGACAAAACACAGTTGGGCCAATTTCTGTGGTATGTACTTCCAAAATTAGACTTTCACAAAGTTTCCTCTCACTGATGTGTAGTCCTGATGCTCAAACATGGAAGGGGACTCCAGAAGGCTCATAGTCAAAGGGACTGACAAGGGGATAGACACAGCTGCAGCAGGGATGAAAAAGTTGTGAAAACATTCCCTCTGCATCTCTCTGTTCTTTACACCACACTGGACAGTGGTGAGTTGAGAGCAAAGACAACTGTCCATCTCCAGAGTAATTCTGTTGACAAAGCATGGAAAAAAATCATAGTCTTTCTGTAAAATAAATGTGTTGTGCCACTCCAGAAAGCATTGGAGTCCTCAGACAGTAATACTTGAAACTGGCTGTCTTGTCAGGCCTTATAGGAATCCACCCATGTGACCAGGTGGCCATATTTCAGTTCAGAGCAGGCAATTAAAACCTTAAATCACGAAGATGTATTTAATGAGGATGCCTAACTAGTTAGCTAGCATTCATGGATGTAGAAAGACAATTAGCACAGGGTTAAAAAGATTATTAATTTATTCCTCTTTTGTGTTTTGTTTGGTTTATTTTGAGGCAACTGGTATCTGTTTACAGATTAAAAAAATGTGGTATCATCTGAAGAAAGGCGGTGAATTTTTGTAACTGATAGATCCATCAAGCTTTATGCAGTGTATGTGTTAATCTCCTTCTTTCTTTCAGTTCATTGAAGCTATGTAATAACAAGGAAAGCATACAGGAAAAGTGAAAATCTGCCATGGTTTGCCTTAGTATTGAAGCAACTTGTGCTTAAGTTTGACAAGTTATGTTGGAGTGAAAAACATTTGCAGGTTCTCTTTGCACCTGCTACTGTGCTTTACAGGAGTTACAGTCTTCACATACCCCAAACTATACCAATCTTTTGGTTGTTTCATTTCAGCTTTGCAGTGCAGAAGGACATTTTGTGTAATACCTTTTGTAGTTCGGTCATGCTTCTTTGATTCAGAGAATTTTTGAATAGGATTAAAGAAAAACAGCCTCTGGATGACTGGTGGGAACTTTAAATAGCATAGCCACTCTTCTCTGTCCAGTAAATCCATTAAATGATAAATTATTGATTTTTATAACACAATTAAGGTGCCAATGATTTCTTAAGAAATCGTTGTACATTTTCTGTTTTATGCACTCAGCACATTATCTATTGTAAATCGGAGGAGAGTGTTCTCAGTCTGGAATGAAATGATCTTCGAGCTGTTCTCAGAATGAAACCATCTCCACACCAGTCCAGTGCTGCAAAGAATTTTGCCTCTGAAATGGACCAATGGTCTTTATCCCATTGACTGTAGCGTGTATATACAAAAAAATGTAACCACTGTAATTTACTCTTATTGGGACCTTCTTAAGGCAGATAGTTTATAGTACCTAAAAAGTTTTAGCAACTTGCCCAGACAAGAATAAAAATTGGAATTTCAGGAGCAGCGTCATGATCCAGTGTTAAAATGGATGGCTGTCTGGACTCACAGAGGAATTTCTTCATCTTTCCATCACAAAGTTTGTACAAAGAATGAGAATGCCATGGAGTATTTCCTTTGAAGAAGCATTAGAAAGAAAGATATTGGTTGCAATGGGTCAAAATGGAATCTTCTATTCTGACATTTCCTGTGTTCTTTTGTGCTGAGATGGGATAAACACAGCCTTTATTTGTTCTGATAACTGTGGGGCTTATTTTCCTTTCTCTCCACCTTTGATTTTATTTTTACTGACGAGATAAAAAAATAAGTCAATATATAGTTTGATGTTGCTCATCCAACTTGGCAGATTTTTGTTTAGTGTTTTGATACTGCTTTTTCATTCAATTATTGTTCACATTGTTAGGGTTTAAGGTTTCTCATAGTAGGCACTTCATATAAATGCCTCTGTTGTGTTATCTTTTAAATTAATTTTTTAAAATTAATGGGTTTTTTTTCAGAAATACAAGCACTTTCAAATAACATTCTTTGCACATTTGGCATATAAATAAACATACAAACACAAATACAAATTTTGAGAAATAAAGAGCATCTGCAGTTTTCAATGAATTCCTTTGGACTGAGTCACTAGATTCCATGCAGCATTCTTCATTTTGGCTCTTACAAAATTGTTCTCTGGAAAAAAGTCTTCACAAAGACAGATATCATGCAGATTTGTGCCCAGAGTTCCTCCTATCTAACAACCTCAAATTCCTCTGTCTCTCATAACTCCCTTAAGCAACAATCCCACTTGTTTTTCCTTTTTCTTCTATAATATTTTCACTTTTCTACAGTCCTAGTAATTTATCTTGTATCTTGACTAGTTCCTGCTTTCCTAAAACTCTTCCTGCAGTGCAGAGTTCCCAGATGTCCAAACTCCATTCTGTGTTTTTTCTGCTCAGCAGCCAGAAAAGAAAGTCTGTGCTGTGGTGTGTCCAACAGGAGCTGTGCTGAGTGGACAGCCAGGGAGTGCATGTCAGCCTGGCTGCTGCCAAAGCAGATGAGCAGTGACTTCATTTCTTCCCACCTTTCACTAATGGCAGCATCAATAACATCTGTTCTGCATCCTGCTGTTGATTCTCATAAACCTTTCAGGAGCTCTATGTCTTAGGATATTCCATATGAAGTAAGACTAAAAAATGTCACCAATTTCGAGAGGAAGATTTGGAGTACTTGACCTAATGTCTTACATTTCTATGTAATACAGTGTATTCTGAAAGTTGACTGTCTTTGGTCTTTTGTTCATATGTTTGATCTGAAATGTAAATCAATATTTACTGTGTTTTGACTGAGTAGCTGTTTGTCAAAACCTCCAAGGCTGGGGGAGGTTAAAGCTGTGTTCCTCTTTCAGATACAGCCAGCTTTTTTTTTCTGTTGTAAGCAGACTGAAAAGGAGGGAAGTCATGTCTTAGATAATTTCGTGGTAGGTTCATTTTAAACAACGTAAAACAAATGTTTCTGTATATTTCTTAGAGGGATCTGACAAATTCTTCTGTCATGAGGGGAACATGAACAACTTTAAACCTACCAAAATGAATGTGATATTCCTTTTATACATTTATATTCTTGCTTGCAAAGGCTTGGTAGTAGGCAATGTGACATAAATACATTGCTCCCTTCCAAAGCATGAATTCTGTATTCCTCTTAAAGGATAAAATTTGAATTAATCTGATCTTCATTTTAAATTAATGAACCAGGTTCTGGGGGCTGCCTGTGGAGCAGCAGCCACCCTCACAGAGGATAGTTTGTGGAGTGGTACATTTATTTACTTCTTACCAGGATGTATTGCTAAGGTGAAAGCACACGGTGCTTTTGTGTGCACTGATGATCCGAGCTTTCACAGAACTCTGCTAATACAGTTTGAATGCTTTCATCATTAGATCTTATGAATAAAGCCAGATGCAAAGTAAGTGTGGACTAATAGGCTTTAGGGAATTGCTAAAATAGAAAAAGCTTTTCAATCTCTTCAGTTTCTGTTGTGTTACCCTCCACTTCTGGAGAAGTTTGGGAAGCAAATCAAACTGGCATAATTCAGGAGTCCCACACACCAGTGCCATCATGATGATGTGAAACTGTGTTTATTATCTCAGTTTTTCATGAATGTCATGAATGTCATGAATCTGGGAGATCACATTTTTGTCTTGTCCCTTCCCTGACAGAACTTTCTGTTCTTTTTGGAGCTTACTGCTAGAGGTGTAACTTTCTACCACAGGCTACTGTAGACTATACTGCACCTTGATACAACATGAATCTAAGGACAGGGAAGACTGGGGAGGTTCCAAGCCCCAGGATGGCTGCTGAGATGAATAAGGATACTCAGGTCCCAGGCATGATGGAATTTGGTTCAGCTTGCAGGGGCAAACATTGGCACTGGTGTCACATTAGCCACTAATAGAGGTTTGGGTTATGAGAAATGAAGGTGAACTGTGCTGGATAAAATATACAGCACCTGGCACTTTTGCAAACAATCTTTCAGTAACTTGTCCTTTTGGCCACTGCTCAGCACTGATTTGATGGAATACATTGAGGATAAATCTACAGGGACCTCGTTGATAAGATAACTCATTTTCTATATAGGAAAATGCAATTGGACTTCTCTAGCTGGACTGTAGTTGTGTATGTGATCTGGCATTTTCTAGGGAAATTAGGGATAGTGCTCATCAGAAAGAAAGTTGCAAAGCAAGTAAAGAATCATGTGAGGGTTTGGGAGCTACAGGAAACACTAGACAATTTTAACTGAAGGACTAGGTTACAGGACAATTTTTAAGCTGGTCTTCTGACTAATTTTTTGGTATTTTTGTTCATATGATTTTCCCACAAAGAAGATGTGTACATGTGAAATATACAGATGAAAGAACTCTTGATAGGAGCAGTCTGTCAGCTAGGAAGAAGTGGATAAACTTAAGGCCTGGAGTAGTGAAAATCTGATGAAATTCACTGCTGTGTGATACAAGGTCATGCGTTTGAAGACTAATGTTGCAAGCTTGTGTATGGGAAATGACTGAGGAAGCAAAAGTGCTGAAGCTAAAGAGCAGTGTTGGCAAAAGGACAAATGAGCATAAAGCAATCATAAATACAATTAAATTTGGAAACTAGAAGGACATTTTTAGTTGTTGATGAAGTAAAATTCTGGAACAGTTTTCCCATGAGAATTGTAGGAGCAAAGAAAAATTAAATTAACAGAGGGGAGATTTAGATAATATGTTAGGAAGAAGTTCTTTACTAAGAAGGAGGTGAGAAACTGGATCAGGTTACCCAGAGAAATTATGGATACTCCATCCCTGGAAGTGTTCAAGACTAGGTTGGATGGAGACCTGTGCAACCTGATCTGGTGGAAAGGTGTCTCCTCATGGCAGGGGAGATGGAAGAAGAAGATTTTTAAGGTCCTTTCCAACTCAAACCATTCTATGATTCCGTGATACCAAGTTCTGCTTATTCCTCAAGCCTTACACGTAGCTTCTTCTGCTAATTCTTTATTTAAGTAAAACAAACTAAAGAACTTTTTCACAAAGGCACTCTGAGACATGCAGTGACAAGTTTGTAGGACATCTGTTTAGTCTGAGGAGGAGTTGGATATTTGAGAGTAATTGATTAATGGATTCACTGTGCTTCTTGTAGTTGTGCCACCACTGCAAAATGAGAGTGAAGGAGCAAAAAGTGCTTTGCATCTGTCAAGGCCAGCTTGCCAATGTGTGGAGATCACAGCAGGGAGAACAGAACTAGCCAGTACAAAATGTTTCTTTGCTCTTGTATCCTTTTAAAAGATCCTTTTCATGTTTTAGTCCCGTGCAAAGAGCCAGACCCTCATTTGTGGATCCATATGAAGGTGACTTAATGTCCGTCTTTTATGCCACAAGTACCCTGAAGCCATCCAGCTTCTGCTGCACTTCTGGCGAAAGCTCTGCTCCCCTCATTTCTCTGCCAGTGTCTGTAGAGGCTATGCTGACAGCTTGGGGCTGCAGCACATTCGGGGTGCTTTGGAAATGTTCTGTTTCTTGCCAGTGTGTGGCTAATGGGCTTTAGGGCTGCTTGAAGCCATTAGAACAATGAATGGCAGCTGGCGAGCAAAGCGGGATTAGGCTCGGTGGGGAGAGGGATCTTTTTGTATAGCCTTGGGTGATTGAGAAGAGAATGAGGCCTCTGTCTCCTGTGGCTTCTGTGCAAGGTCCTGCAAATCCTGTCAGCATTTTCCCATAAGGATGAGCAGGAATGCTTTGGAGGAATACTCTGAGGTTCAGGCAACAAAGTCAACTGTCTTTCAGGCCATATTTTGGTTGTGTGGGAGGCATTGGCACTGACTTGAAATGTGAAAAAGGTCCCTGTAAAGAGCTACAGAAATGAGGCATTTTGCACTGGATTTCCTGCTGTGATCCCTGTACTCTGGCACTGCAGCCATGGCAGATGCATGGCACTTTTGTTCCCTCATTTTCACTCTGTGGCTGTGATATCCACTACATCAGACACTGAGTACCTATTATGCACACTCTCAAATCCAGTCAGTTCTTTCTCTCAGTAAATATGTTGTACAGATTCTGGCTTCTTTGGGATATTTTTTTGTTTCTTGGTATATAAATTTATATTCAGGATATCTACCTTTTCATTGTTTAAATTCCTGACAAGCTAATCCACAACTTTACGTGTTTCTTTTATTCACTGCTGTGGTATGTTCCATGGTGTCCCCTGCAATCTGCTCACGGTGACTTTATCAGAGATCTGTGACCTTCTGGATGTGCTGGGGAGGATCCTTCACACTCTGGTCCACAACAGAGAAGGACTCAAAGTAAATGGGAGTTGGTGAAGGTCTGCCTACGTTCTCTGTTACTAGCTCCTGATTTGCTCACTGTATTTCCCAAATCCTGCTCTCAGCAACACTTACAAGCTACATCATTGTTTCAATGTACGCCCCTACTGTTCTCCTAGAGCTCACACCATAATATATTCATTGTGTATTGGTGTTTGTCTTCTAGAGTCTAAAACAACTAATTCTCTTTGTACTTAGACATAATGATTTTAAACAAACACTCAAACACACACACAAAACCCCCCAAAACTTATCTTCTTTTCTAAGTATAATTTCCATTTTTGAATCTTAACTTGCAAAGGTAACAGGCAGTGAAAATTTGTTACTTAAACCCCACCCCTCCCACACAGTCCACTTTTAAAGGATTGTTGCCAACACTAGTTTTGCAGATGTATGCTGATGATTTGCAGAAGCCTCTGTTTTCATGGCTGCTACATCTGACTGGCTATCAGTACATGAATTACACATTTTATGTTGTAGCGATGTATTAATTTCACACTAGAATCTGTAAAGATATTATATTTACAGATAAAACATAATTTCTCACGCTTCCAGAAATGAACATTAATTTTTTTCACTTCAGAAAGAATATGAAAGGACTTGTTGCATTTCATAAGAAGAAATATAAATCTGGCTCCTATATTGAAGACCTAGTCCATTAACATACCAGTATAGTTTTACAATTTTTTTCATGATTCTATATTAATATTGAACTCTGCAATGTGAATTTTTTCTCTACAGAAATATGGGATGTATTTACTTAAGGAAATTCTGTCCCAGAGCTCTCTGCTGCTTCACATCATCCCTTTAGATTGGGTTCTTCCAGGTGATAATAATTGCATAAGTGTAAAATATTCTGATATTTTATCCTTTGTCTCAAGTTGAGGATGAACTGTAATTCATCTTGTTTGATGAGAAGCTTTATGAGAAGGATGCATTTACATAAATATACCATTGCCATTTTACTACATCCCACTAGGTTTTTCCTTTTCTTAGACAATGAGCTGAAGTGACAAAAGTGATCTACATATTGAATTGCATTCCGTGATAGCACATGACAAGTTTCTGACACTTGAATTCTTTCTTCCTAAGAAATCCTCCTTTCTAAGCCACTCATTATATAATCTGAGTGTATGACTGAGTGCTGGTCAAATGGCTTCCCCAGTGCTCTGCATCTTTAAAGCTTTGAGATTTTGATTTCTGCTTTCAGGCAGCTCTTCTCTCCAGTGTAATAAGTAGCACTCATTGCCCTGTTTAGCTGGTATGGCTAATCAACTATTAACAAGAGTGATTTTAAGTTATTTTGGTAGAGTAGAAGCTTTGAGTTTGATTTATATTAATTTTTTGGGGCATACAATTCCCTGTGTGTGCTCTCTGAACAGCTCCCTGAAGTTTCTGAATCTTCACCTTACATTGCAAATCTAAAAATATTAATTTAAGTACAAATTGAAAGCATCCAAGTGTTCAGAATGGACCTGCTGGTTTGCTGTTTATCACTTTCTAACTTGAACAATCTGTTTAGGGATCAGAACAGCAGTGATACCTTATGATTGAAGTGATCAGTGACCCTCAGTAGATATCCACTAAAGGATTCCTGCAGTGGGCAAGTTGCGATGACCTAGACAAAAGATAGATTTTTTTTTTTTTTGGTGAACTGTTAACTTTGGTTAATGGTGATGGTAGTGGGGGTTGGTTTGTCAAAGAAAAGACTTTGTTCTCATGGCTAGATTTATTTGTAAAAATATCTCCCTTGCAAACAGATAAATTAATCTCTGTCCTGGCTGGTTGTGATACTCCATGGCAGAAAGCATCCATCATATCTTTGCTACAGCCAGCAGTGTGTGCTTCACTGAATGGTAGACTAAGTCCATTAGACCTTTATGCTTTTTCTTTGGCTAATTTACCCAGCAAATTTCATTATCAAATATACATTGCAGCAGTACCTCCTGGAAACTATTACCTCCTTGTCGCTTGTTGACACATTTATAAGTGCATAAAGACCTTTCAGTAAGTCAGAATCTTTTCAGGGAAATGGAATTTATTTAATGTGATGGTTATACGAGCATGGAGATAGAGAGCTCCATGTATTAATCAGTTCATTGCTGCTGTTGCTTCAAAAATAATTAATCTGTCAGATGAATGTTTTCTACTTATAAAATCAAATGCTCCTTTTTTTTTTTTTTTTTTTTCCCTGAGGTATCTGTCCCTAGTATAAACATAGATATCATTTTCTACAACACTTGACAAGGCAACCTTCATTCTGTTCATGCACCTCTGGTTTATCACTTATTAGATATTTGCGCTTACTTTTTGGTTTAACGAAATCATACTCCTTAAACTTCATTTCTCTCAGCAAAAGCTTAAAGATAAAGGTCTATTCTATGCACATCTCTTACAAAGATATCACACTTTGTGCAGAAAGCTGTTTCAAATGCAGAAACACTTTCTTGGCTCTGCTGATTTTAATGTAATAGTGTGTGTCTTTCCAACCCTGAAAAGATGTCCATATGGATTTTCAGAAGCTCTGGTGGTGATTCTATAGTTAGGGTCTGCACTTGGTTTAAATGAAGACTTCAGCATTTATCTTATACAGAAAATGCAGTAAATCTTCTAGTGTAACAATTTATCTGGATACCCATTAAAATAAATCCATCATTAATTTGGGTATTAACATGAAATGAAAATGGATTTTTAATAACATTTTGTGTCTAGTTTCAGACTTTTTTTGCCAGGCAGAGTACTCTGAACTTCTCAAGCTGCATAAAGTTAATGATTTTATACTTCTTGAATTTTTGTTTAGAATAAATTATGATTTTCCACTTGTTGAAAAATGATTTGCACTTGTGTTTGTTGAAATGTAAAGATGTTGAGGATATTATTCTGTAATATCCTCCTCTATAAAGAAGGTCCATCTTTCCTCATTGCTGGTGATCTACTGCTCTTGTTGGTATTAAAGTAGGAGGTGGCTCTCAGCTGGTGTTTTGGAGAAGGAAGGGCTACATGAAGAGTGGTTGGAGGACAGGTGAAGAAGGCATGGTTGTCCCTTAAATATAAGGGAAAAAAAAATCCAGATAAAAATAGTTTGTCTTTTGTAGACATGAGGTTTGGAAATGTTGAGTGAAGCTTCTCCAGACAAGAGGGATACAGCTGAAAAATAATTCAACGTTCTGTTAATTGAGTAGATATTAAATACAGGACAAAGCAGAACTTTCTTATACTTACATGTTTCAAATGACACAGGGTGTTCTGCTGGAGGTCTCTCACAGTAAGAAAAAGATACACTAGTCCCCATCAGAAAAGGTAGTGCCTGAGTGAAGACATGCAGGTACAGAAGTAGGTTAAGGAAATGAAACTTATGTCTGCTGTTAAGGATTTTCATTTTCACTGGAGGTATTTAACATGGGGATATTGTGTAAATCATTCTCTATATATGTGTTTAACTCATGTAGATAAAAAATCACTTGTATGAAGTGAAACAAAAAAAACCTACTTTTTTAATGTCAACAAATTTTCTCTGATCATGTACTTTAATTAAACACCTATGACCTACAGCATATTTAATATTCAATACTGTCCTAATACTCACTGGCAGTAATAATTCTATCACTACTATGTGTAAAATAATGTTAGGGTTCTCATTTCATTTATATTAATAACACTAATTGTACTAGTATAAATGTATATATTAAAATGATTCATGAGTCTATGTTGAGATGAGTAGGTTTTTGTTGGATTAGGTTAAAAAGGGCTATAGAATTAATTTCATTGAAGTAAGGTCATGGCACTGTCATTATAAAACTGCTTAAGAAAACTAATTGCTGGGTGATACCTGGGTGAAGTTATGAACAGTTTTGAGGAAAATAGTGTCCTGGGAATCTCACTGAGGGTCCACAGTATTTACAGAACATAAGCCCTGTGAAAGGACAATGCCTCTGATGGTGGGCAAAGCTTTGTTCACATTTTAGACTGCTAATTGGCTCTTTGGTGAATCCAGTCCCCCCAGCCCAGGAATGCTGTTGCACACAGTGCCCATGCAGTTCTCTGTGGGCCCTTCTTTCTTCCCTGCACAAAGCTCTGTCCCTCTGGGGGAGTCTTTGACTCATGACAGCTGTTTTATGTAGCTAAAAATCTGGTTCTAGATATCAGTTACTCAGCTGCCTTGGCTTACTAGCCTGTTTTCCCTTCTCGAGTATTTAAAAAGGTTTTATAGCTTTTGAGGGGACAAGGAGGGAGCCTGACATAGCTGGCAGCTTGGCTGGCTGTGTGTGATAGGAATGGCAGTCACCTGTGTCTGTGCCAGTCCTCCCTGGCATTGGCTCTTTGGTCACCACTAAATTGTGGCTCTTTGTGGGCACTTAGTCAAGGAGAACTTTGAGCAATTACTAAAATGAAGAATGCAAGTGTTCTCTATAATTCATGATCCAGTCTTGCTTCCATAACTATCAGTGGGAAATTTCCTACTGAAATGAATATAGCTGATTGTGAAACATTTTCTGTACTCTAGAAATTCTAAGCTTTAATGAGAATTATTTTTTTAAATCCTGGCCACTTTTTTTTCTATTGATTTCCAAGTTAAATAGCTAGAAAATAGATATTTTGCCCTATGTAGTCCAGAGAGTGTGAGAGTGTGGAGAAAAATTCAAAAACACACTTTCCACACTTTCATTTATCACTACTAGGACTTTTTAATGGAATGTAATTTTACATTTTTGTTTAAAGTATTTTTAATCTATATTTTTAGAATCTCAAAGTGAATACATAAATTAATCAGCTCCTGTAATCCATTCATGTGTGACTGCTATGTTCAGTGAAGGTCTCTGGCAAAATTGAATCACTTTATTCAACATTCAATCCTACATTAGATATTAGTAATTCCAGAATGTTTTACTCCCTTAAATTGTCCTCTTAGCAGGGCATGTTTGTCACTCTCACTCTTTTTGTGGTGTCACCAAAGCATGCACATCTACAGTCCTGTATTTGGGAATAATAGATGACATTAAATGTGTAAAAGATTGTTTCTGTCAGTCATTATTTTTGCAGATTGGGTTGCCTGTAATGGTTTGCAGAAGAGCTTCATGATTCTTTTCCTACAATTCTGTTCTTTGAGCAATCCAATATAGAATCTCCCTTTTCTTACATGTGATCATTTGCAGACTGCTTTATCAGCAATCTTCCTGCCTGCTCCATTGCCTCTCAGTTCATCCTCAAGTTGTTCCAAGCTTTTCTCTCTGAAAGATGGAAAGCTGAAGTGAGTACAAGTGGGTCTGGCAGGAAGTCATGTCACATCTTGCTGGGTCAGGGCAAGTCTCACAAGAAAAAATTTGCATTTGGATGTTGGCTAATTGACATATGCTAGAGCTGCAGAGCGGTGGGGTCTACCTGGCTGTCAGGGAGAAGAAGAGGAGAGCAGCTGACATCTCTAGAGCTTCATTCAAGCTGTCCACATATGCTGACAGGCAGCAGTGACATATGCTTTTTTGCTGTCAAAATTCAGGCTTAGCTCTACAATTATAATGCTAAAAATTATCTATTATACACTCAGGTTCTGGATGCCAATTCTGTGATTCAATGTGGCAAATGTGGGATGAAGATCAATAAGAGTTTGGCTTTTGTTTATTGTCATTTCTATAGGAGAAAATGATTTATTTAAATGTCAGAAGCTCAAATTTACGCATGTCTTTAGAGATGAAAAATGGAACCAAACTACATGTCTTCTTTGCTCTACTAGAAATTGATGAAATAAAATTGCAAAATAGCCCTCATCACCAGCTGAGAAAATATTAATAACTGGTTAGGCCAAGAGCAGAGATGTGATTGGATGGCAAGGACTTAAAATTTTGTTCTCAGGCTCGAGAGTTAACATTAATTCATTAAGGTTGCATATTTTTACTGAAATTTGGGAGTTCTTACACTGCTAACAGTTTGAATAGTTTTTTACTCATTACCACTGTAATTTTAATATACTTTTATTAACTGAATTGCTAAATGCAATGATATTAATTCCTCATGACACCTGTTTTGCAGAAATTGAAATTAAAGTTAACATCAGAAAAGTGTGAGTAGGTTTAATTCTCACTAAAGTACCAGCCATAGAAATAGGGATGGATGGGGCTGAAATAAGGGGGTGTAGAGCTGGAACTAAAGGACAGGAACACAAGATGACATTCTTAGCTGCTGTGGGGAGGCAAATGGTTCTGGCTGAAGACTTTCAAAAAGGGCATAAAGATATTCCTGCCACCCAGACCTCAGAGCTTATTTCACCAGACAACTGCTCTGAAGCAGCTAAGAAAATCTTACTGCACTGAAACTTTTCCTGTCTTTCTCTAGTTACAAGCTCTGTGGTTACAGTGCAGAGACAAAAAATCTTGCTGCATTTTCTCCAATTTATTAACTGGAGTGGCCTTCTAGAGAACTGTACACTCGTGGTAGCTGTAATCAGGAGGCATTGCAGCAGGACAGGCTGTTCTAATACGTCTTTTTTCATAATAATAATTTTTATGATTGTTAACGACAATGAATTTGTAGTAATGCAGCTACTTTTGTGAGCCTGCAAAAGCCAAAGCTGAATTGCTGTATGTTGGCCAGTCATCCTTCTTTGGTGTCCCCTACAGGGACAGTCAACAGTCTGCTTGCAATCCAGCACATGTCCTCTGTGGTCTACCATACCCTCTAGAGAGGATTTCTAGAGGAGAGAGAGCAGTAGTTGGCTATTCACAGTTTTTGACCTTTGACTTTCCCATTTTGTTTTTCCACATGAACCTGGATAGCTGCTTAGCTGCTTTGCTACAGCATCCAGGAGGCTCTTTGTGGAGTAGTTTTGTGCTGTGTGGTGTTGAGAAATACATTCCATGCAGGTAGCTCAGTGTGCAGCTGCAGGTTGAGCTCTGGGTGACAGGAGCCCCAGGCAAGAGGCTGGGAAGTGTGACTGGACACCCAGAGACACGACAGGAGCTGATGACCCCAGACTTTCGTGTGCTTAGACTGTAAGAGCATAAAATCCATGGCTTCCTTTGTTCAGGATATCTCCTTGGAGGCACCCAGCTTGAGCTCAAGGTGTTATTTTGTTGTTGCAACATGATTAAATTATTTTAAAGATTGAGCTATCTGAGGCTCTGCTATGGGAAACCTTGGGTTGAACAGGAAAGGAAAACTTTGTGGCTCTGTGACTGTAGGGTTTGTAGCTCTTAAGGAGCCTCAGTCCCAGCTCAGGTGGTGTGAATGTGGCTGCCAGAGTGGCTCCAGGACTGACAGACAGGGAAGTTTCCTTCACAGGGGTTGAGCACCTGTCAGTCAGAAGCATATATTGATTCAAACCCTTCCAGTGCTCAGTGATCTACCTGCTAGTGTCTCATAGACAAAGTTGTAGATGCATGCAAGAAAACTTAAACTTAGTTACTGAGACATGGCTCTGATGATTTTTAATTTCATGCCTGATACACAGAGCAAAAAGCAAACTCTTTTGGCTGAAAATCACTTCTTCTGTGTCTGCTCTTTGTGCAAGGTCAGATTGTTGTTCCATCTCATGAGTGCATTTACATCTCTCAGATTGAGAATGTCAGAATTGGGGAATATGTAGGAAATGTTGGTTGACATTGGGTCACGTGGTGATACAATTCCAGTCCTTTGGTTTGCCTCACGCGTCCACCTATATAACATAAAACAATGACAGCCAGAAAAAAAGGACTTGAAATAACTCAAATGGAGACAAGATAAAGGAATGTGTGTAAGATACATAAGACAAGAAGTAATTCTTTTGTGGTGAAATGTAAGTGCTGTGTTGACTACAATTAAACTAGCACCTACACAGATACATACTGTATACAGCTATGTTTGCATATGTGTGTGTCTATATACAGTCATAGAAGAAGAAAAATAATGTGGAGCTTGCAAGTGAGTAAATCTGTGGGTGCATGGATTTCAGCTTTTGGGTTTTAGGAAAGTACACAGAACACCTGCTAGCAGAGAACTGGGAAAATCTAGATGGAGAGATACTAGAGGATATAGGCAAGATTCTGTTGCTTTAATACAAATCTTCATCTGGCCAGTATTACTGTGTGCCTGAACACTTAATACTACCTATAAAAATTGTGACTTTAGTTATTTTCTGGCTAGTTCTCTGTTCTCTTCCCTCTTTGGAATTTGGCAGAAGGTCCATATACATTAAACAGTCATTTGTGTGGCTGAAGACTGTGCATTTCAGTCAAAACTGCATGTTCTGCAAAGCCAGCCTTGGCAATATCCTGTTCCTTGGCCAAGCCCTTTGCCTTTGGTGGGTTAACCCTACACTGAGATCACGCAGCTGTTTGCCTCAGCCAGCTGAGTTTCATTCAGTGGTGCTACAGGGAACAGTGCTACCAGGGCTCTTCCCTGGTCCTGGCACTTCTCTGCTTTGGGCAGCTGGTGTTGATGTAGTGGTATTTGGATATTTGTGAGTAGCAAGAAATATTGGAGAGGAGTTAAAAGTAGCAACAGTGCTCAACTCAGAAACCTCCTTTTGCTGTGGTTAAGATGTAACTATGGTAACTTTTTGCTACAGTGCCTCCGTCTGGGTGATAAAGATAGACAAATTTTGGGCACCAAAATTTCATTCCATTTTAGAGATTATTTGCAGAGTTCAATGCGAACCACTGAGTCATTAAAAAAATCACTGAGAGGGTGTTCTAGTTTTGCATCAGCAGCAGGCTTTCAGGCTGTAACATTCAAGCTTGTCACTCTAGCTTCTAGAGCTGTTACTGATTGATCCCTGTATCGTTTCTCCCTGGAGTTTTTGATTCACTTTTTAGTTACAGAGGAGATTTTATTAAAGGCTGTTTTTCTTGCTGAGGAGTTTTTATTAAAGGTTGTTTTTCTTGCTCCCTCTAAAGGAAAGTCCTTCCAAAGACAGGATTGTTGGCACGTATGAATTGTCTAATGCTGAACTGATAGATGAGCTGTCATCAGGGTACAAACCTGTGACTGTTAGAACAAAGGTTGGCAAATTCAAATGGGAAATAAAGTAATTTTTTTTTAAAAGCAAGGGAAATTAATAATTGAAACAACTCACCTATGGATCCAGTCAGGAACAGATGTCTTCCTAAAAGCTTTGCCGCAGTTCAACAAGATGTTATTGAGCTCCATGCAGTAATCCACTGGTGAAATTCTCTGGGCTACATTTGGCAGAGGTCAAGAGCAGAGGATTCAATGGTATCTACTGAATCAATAAAGCAAAACCAAACTGCCTCTGAAGGAGCAGCAAACAGCTTTTCTCTGTAGATCAGGTGTTAAAGCAGAGAAATGTAGTATTTGACAAGTGTGCTGTATATAGTAATTAAATTGCTTCAATGCTTATTTACAACTTTCTACTTCCTCTTCTCAACTGCATTTTTTATCCCATATTTTCTCCCTTCATTTTCTTTCCCCTTTTATCACTTTCTGTTCCAGAGCTTTCAAATTGGAGCTGAACTTTTGAACCATACATGGAGTTTCTTTATCTTTAATCACCAACACACACTGTAGTACTCCATCACATGATAATTTTAGAGCAGACATCCCAAAATTACAATATAAGGAGGGAATGGACAACCTTTAGGATTGAAACTGTTTAAAATATCATAGAAAAAGAAATTATGACAACAAATCATAATGATTTGACTCATTTACTGGTGGCAGCCAAGGGCAAGTGCTGGCAATTGCAGCATTTGTATCAAAGGAAGGTGGGTTGAGTTTGAGCTGCTGGCAGCAGTTGAGATGAATTTCACTTTATGAGTGAGGTCCTCTGTTCCTGCAGGGAATGGGAACTGTTACCTTCTGCTGGAGCCTTGGCTTCTACTGACCAAAACACAACTCAGCCTGCACGAGTGTAGACTACTGCAGGTGCTCAAGCAGTGGGACGTCATTTACATGTTGCTGTTTTCTGGTGTGAACTTAGCAACAAACCTGGGTGGGGTTATCTGCAGGGCATTCTGCTATGAGCTTTATACATTGCCAGTGTGTGTTTTCTCCTCCTTGTTTGTATCCATTCTTCTGTTGTCTCATACGACAAACCAGTCTGTAAGCTGCTCACAGTAGGTACTGTCTTTCTGTTCTGTCTTTTTAATATACAGGACTTGTAATGCCTGTGAGTCCTAAGTGTTATGATGGTAATTTCAATAACACTTCAGTTACTTTGGCAGTGATTAACTGTGCCAGGCTATTGATACCAAGTTAACCACATTTGCATCCTGAATCTTTCAAACAGCAAGTTGCAGCATAATGGCCTGAAATTTCCCTATCTGAAAATAATTTATCAGTATGAAATGTATTTTTTAATTAAATGTGATAATTTCTTTCAGTCATTTGAAAGACTTCCAATTGCCCAGTTATTAACCTTGCTGCTCTATTTTTATGTATATCATAATTATTGATGAGATATTATTTGTAATAGGCTTATTTACTTTTTATGGCAGTCAGAGCACCATAGATCCTATCTTATTATACCGCCCTTATTCCACTTGCATGGGAATGTGCATAGTTCTCAGATGGAAACAGCCATTGCTGTAATCTAATCTGAGGCAATTACAAGTGACTTCTGTCTTTGAGTCTATCTCCAAATCCCGCCCATACTGTCCCACTTACTACACCTGCCTTCCCACATCAACACACCAGTAACACATTCCTTGATCATTCCAAGAGGAATTACCAGCTTCTTTGTTGGCAGCATTCACATTCTTGCAGGATATACCTCTGGTCATCTGGCTCATTGCTAAGCACTATTTTGCCTGCCTATATTGAAGTCTCCAATATTAAACATTGTTTCAGGGATAAATTCTTTTTCTGTGATACCTAAGAGTACCTGGAAATATTAGAAGTCTCTGTCTGGCTCCTAATGCCCTGGTAGCATCATCTCTCCCACCTGTATGTTCCCAACACTCACCATGGAAATGTCAGAACTTACCTGCAGCTCCACAAGAGCTGCTGCAAAGTTGGTGCTGGTCACAATTCAGCAAAATCATGTAGGTACCCAGCTCTGACATTAGCCTGGAGAGTCATTAGCCTCGAGATGCAGTTGGTGGGTGTAAGTGCTTTCTAAATGAAGTGTTCTTGGTATGGATGAGCAGGAGTCTCATAATCTGGCTGATGGCCAGGACTCAGAGACCAGGGAGCCAGAAGAGTTTGCCTCCAACATCTGTTTCCAGTGCATCTGCCTAACTCTCGATTTATCAACCCTTCACATTGTCAAGATAAAAAAATGCATAAAATAATTGGATTACATATTAAGACTCTTGAGAGAGTTGCTTATTGACCTTCTTCTACTCCAGTGAATTTAGCTGTGAAAAATTGGGTAAAAAGCAGGGCCTTGCTGAAAGCGCAATATTCCATCTGAGCAGTGCATTCTTGGATGAGCAGAAATTACTGTGTAACTAACAAAATGTGAAGAAATAAGATCCAAATTTAAGTGTGGAAATTGTGGCGTGTAGAAGTGATTGCTTTTATAAATACTTTTAAATGCATATTTGCACTTTGAGTTTCACTATAAATTGTAATGAAGTGCCTTTAAGTTCAGATGTGAATAAGGCCAAATGTTACTTGGGAAAAAAAACCAAACCCAAACCCTTGAAAAAACAATCTTCCAAGTGAAAATAACTGTGTTTTACCTCCCTAAACATAGCAGGTTTTGTTCTGAATATCACAGAATATCACAGCTGTCTGATTCTTGTGCTAAGCATTTGTTTTAACCTTTTGGACCTTCCTTGTCATTCATGCTTGATATAAACTAAAGCTACACAAAAAATAGTGGATTTTAAAAATCTCATACATTCTGTCTGTAATTATCCTGGTGGCATGGTGTGACCTGCTGATTCAATTGTTATTGAGATGAATATGAGCTGTTAGTAGACCAAGGTTCAGTGAATACATTAAATCTTGAGGCCTCAATCAATTACCTGCTTCCTCATGGCAGTGTCTAGGATGCTTGGAAAATAAGAAGTATCAGAGATGATCAGGAAATACCTCCTTGGATGTAAAATGTCTCTCAAAAGTTGAATATCAATTTGACAAGCACTTTTACTGGTGATTTATTAGGTTTAACTTGTTTTTCTCTATTACAAGAGAAAGCAGAATGTTGCCCTCTTTTCCATGGTCAGTGTGCTAAGGAGGGACTGGCTGAGCTGTGACACTGATACAACCTGCTTTGTTGGCTGTACTGGGTTACCAGCACACAGCAGCCTTGTCCAAACAGGAGCAGAACACCTCTTTTTTTCCCTGCCAGAATCCACTTTGTAAGTGGGGCCCAGGATGAGGTGAGGAAGCTGTCACTTCTCAGCAAGCAGCTTCAGAATAGAGAGCCAGAAAAGGAAGAGCAGTCACTTTGGTCTAAATTTAAAAGGCAATGCTTTAACCTTCCACAGAATTGGTCAAGTGGCTCTTGTGCTTTTTCCTCTCTCAGGAATCTCACCCA
The DNA here is from genome assembly GCA_013399945.1 of Ploceus nigricollis. Taxonomy (NCBI): domain Eukaryota; kingdom Metazoa; phylum Chordata; class Aves; order Passeriformes; family Ploceidae; genus Ploceus; species Ploceus nigricollis. Next base: position 2,965,905 of record VXBC01012867.1, read on the forward strand.
ATGGTAGAAGGGGATTTTAAAGTATGTAAATATGTTCCTACATCTACACAGCCATCACCATCATAATTGATCCTTTTAGGGAGCAGAGGGGCACACAGCAACCTATGGAGTGGTTCAGCTTGTATTCTCCTTGTCTTTCTGTCATTTGACTGATTTTTTTTTTTCACATCAGCTTCTTCCTGTGCACTTTTCTGTATACATATAGTACATAAAGTCTTTCTCACTCACACCCACTTTTTCTTCTTTCTTGGTGGGAGCTGTTCTGGTAATGATACAATCAGGGAATACTGTGGAGAGACAAAGGGTGAAATTTGCATCATCTGCTGAGCCTGCTAAACTCTAAATGTTCCATTTCATTAATTCTGTATGGCTGTGCTGGAAGAGCAAAGGACTATTCCCATACCCAGGGACCTACTCACCTCCTAGTAAGGTCTTTATTTGGCATATACTGGAAAATTTCTAGTTCTAATGTGGATGGCAGCCTACAAATGCACATGGAAGTAGACCAACTGGACTGAGAGTTGTGGGTTTTGTTTGTGAGAGTTTGTGTGTTTTGCTAACTGGAGTGTGTAATTATATCTAATTATTTGGGCAATTCACTAATTCTTTCACGTTAGAACAAGCGCCAAGGTTCCTTTTATTTTTTGATCTCATTAGACTTTGCAGATTTTTATGTCTTGTAGACCTTAAAAGAAAGAAGTCACAGAAGTTTATTGCTATATTGTGAAGACCACAGTATTGTAACAGGACGAGTGTCTTGTCTGGGATCACTTGGCAGAACTGGGAACAGAACTTGCCTTCTGCCTTTCAGCAAGATCCTCCATCCATCACTGCCTCTGAAAGAACAGTTAACTGGATAGATGAGACCTGAATTCCTGCTTCTCAGGCCTATAGCTCAGTGCACCTTCTCCTAATCTAATGGGAATTTTGATAGTCAAATAATTATCTGCCTTTATAAGAAAAAAAAAAAGTATGCAATAAGATGGGGGAAGCTACTCTTATATGCAATGATTTCATTAGAAATATTTACATTTTGGAAGTGGCTTCTTGTTCAGTTTTCAGTGTATAATTTACAAAGATGCAACTAGACTGACATTCCTCTGGAAAACAGTTTATTGAGCTGTTCTACACTAATATGATCAGTCATATGCTGTACATCTCTTTCTCTTCCTCCATATAAATTATTCAGAACTATTATAGCTAAAACTGTGAGCAGATGATTTTATTTCTGTCTCCTGAAATGCTAGAAAGGATTTGGCTTAAAAAGAAAGGGATGACATCCTTGTGAGGTACTGGGAAAACAGGAATCAATTGTGGCTGGCAGGCTTACTCCTGGAGAAATGGAAAAATTGGTTAAAAAGATCTCTTTTAGTTAAAAATATTAGCAGACTTCATAGAAACTATTTAAGATTTTAGAACTTCCTATGAAATATAACAATGAGTACGTCTAAGTTTATGGAATGTTTTCCTAGGATAACTCTATCCCAACTCCCTTAACTGAGATGCTGTTAATGTGGCTTTGTAAAAAAAAATTAACCTCTTGTACTGACCCAAAGATTTAGGTCTTTTCACCTGAAAATACTTGATTTAGTTTTCTATAATCAAGGGGTTACTGATTTCTCTTGCATGCAAATACACAATTCTGTGAACTCACAGCCTGTAATTCCCTCAGATGCACAGGTTTTATCATTAAACTACCTTGAATTGCACTTCCCAGGAGCACCTGGGCTGAGGAGCAGATACCAGCTGAATGCCTCCAGGTGTTTTGGGACTTCGGAGGAGGTGGGCTCTTTGTGCCTCGGGATGAAATTTGAAGCTATCGGTGTTGGGCTGCTTTGAGTCAGCTCTTCTCTTTGTTCCAGTGCAACACAAAGTTAAGGTAAGTTTAGTCTCTTATTTGTGTTTTCTTCTGAACCACCTATATCAGGCTTTACCATCTTTTATGTGGAAAAACAAGTCCTTTTCTTAGCTTGTGCATCTCCTTAGTTTGTGCAGCTGCTATACAGCGCTTGCTTTCTGGGGCTCTTTGCCCACTCGATGAATAGAGCTCTAGCTATGGGACATTTTATCTTGATTCAGCTGCATGGTCTTGACTGCAAAACATGTAATTTTTTGTTTTAGTCATCCTGAGGAAGTAAAGTAACTGTAGAATGCTTCTGTGATTTCTGTTTTGACCCTGAGGCGTAAGCTTTGTCCTCCATGAGGGATTATATGCTCTTAATGCGATCCATGATGGTGCGGCCAGTGGTGTTATTCCCAAATCCTGCTCTAAATACCATATACCTAATGTTTTCTAGATAAATGATCTCTAAGATGCCTTTCAATCCAAACCATTCAATACGTCTATGACAAGGTTTTGTGCTTTATGCCAAGTGGTTTATAGGAAATGGTGGTGATACAGTCAGAGAGAAATGAAACGGGGACATTGTTTTGTAGTGCTTATTTGGATGACTCTGAATTGGCATTTGGTAAGCCAAGAAGGTGCAGCCTAGGAACTTTAGGAAAAGTGTTCAATAAAATCTAGTAGCTCAGGTTGGTGGTCTGTGATACTGTAGGATGCCATCCTAACTAATGATGGTCCTGATCATAAAGTTTGTGTTTGGATTCAGTACAGCCTGAACTTCAGAGATGCTTCATTTTCATGTGAATCCAAATATTTTTGACAACATGGGACACTTGCAGAATCATGTATAGGCATAATTTTCAATTTCTTTTTTGTTCTTTTTTTAAAGTCTGAATCCAAACGTTTTCCCCTTTGCCTCATCTTTGTATGCACTTATGCTGAAAACAGAAGTGCTGCTTCTGGCAAAAATCGCAAGTTTTTACAAAGTTGTGTCTGTAAGAAGTTTCTTCCTGTTATTTTGTTTAGTGCGAAGAAAGAAATTAATTCTGTGGTGACATATAATTTGTCCTCATTAGCAGGAAACAGAATTTATATGACTCAAAAGCTATTTGTTAGTCTAACATACCAGCCTAAAATTTTAGCCACCACTGATTGTGCATTGTTGACTTGACAGCAGAAGTAACCATAACTTAGACTTAATGAATGCTTTCATGCAGTATGCACAGTCCTCCAAGAGTCCTTATTTCATACTATTTAATGCTGTGCTGAACAGTTGAGTTTGATAAAGGCTGAAACAGTCAGAATTATGCTTCTCTTTGAATTTTAATTTTTAAAGGGGGAAGGCAGATGGTATTGTTTTACAGAGAGAATAGCCCAGCGTGTCCTGCCATATTAAAAGTCTCTTTGAGCCCATCTGATGCTGGTCTCTGAGTTTTTTCTCTGCTGGTTTTCTCAGCTTATGCATTGTCTTCAAATTGCATATATTAGTTTCCTATCAGAATAACTTGCAGGCATGGAAATGGGCCATGTCCTGTGAAGGTCACTGAAAAATTCATTCCCAAATAGGCAGCTTTTGTATAGCACTGGTGCTCTTCTTGGTGCCAAAGCCTTAACTTTACAAATGGACATGAGTTCAAAGGCAAATGCTAATTCAAAGCAGCAGCGTGTCTTTGGAAGTACAGTCTCCTTGTCTAGTATCCAGGAACAAATTATATTTAAATCATTCCCACTCAAGGGATAACTTGTCTGACCAAAAGTTAAAGCATGTTTCCTAAGGCTATTGTCCAAATGCTCCTTAAACACTGACAAGACTGAGGCATCAACCGTCTTGCTTGGACGCCTGTCCCAGTGTTTGACCACCATCTTGACAAAGAAATTAACATGCTCACAAGTGGAATAGAACAATCTGATAATTTCCTTTCTTTTTTTAAATATTCCCACTTTTTTCCCTACATGTCATCTGCTAGTAAGGCTGCTTGCTTCAGAGTTTGTAATGGATACTAGTCTGCCTCTTATAGATCTTCTCTCCAGAGTCCTTTAGTCTTTCTAAGAAGATGCCATCTGACTCTTCCCACCTGTGGTTTCCTGGCTCAAACATCTGTTTTAAAAGCTGTTGTAATCTCAGTATAGATTTGCCTCAAAAGAGACTGAGCTCCTCTCTCATAAATCTTTCCTGATGCTTCCACATCCTTGCTTTTTCCCAAAAGCTCAGGCAGCAATATCTGTTATTTGCTCAGCTCAACCTCCTAGATAAAAGTTCAAAGCTTTTGATGTTGGCACGAATTGGTTTAAGCGATATGATTTAAAAGAACCCCAACAAACAAAAACCCCTCCTAAAATCACCAAGAAAAAAGCACTTTGTTTCATGTTTGGTGAATTCCATGCAAGTAGATAGAAAAAAAACCCCAGACAAAACAAATAACACAACACTAGACCTGATTCAAAAGTGTTGGCTACCATCATTGGCTGTGCAGGAAAAGGCAGCAATTGAAAATCTCATTCTTTGCAATACTACCAAAGGTGATAAAGAATCAATTCTTTGAAACTGAAGTCCCATTTCAAAACTTATTGTGAAGAGTTGATGGACAGTCAGAGGTGGACCCTGCTGTGCTGTGGGAAGTGGAGAGGCAGCAGGCCAGTAACTAATTCTGTCACAAGAGACAGTGGAAGTGGGTGAGTGAGGGCCGTCTAGGAAAACAAGTCTGGAGCCTAGAGAAAAGATTTCTGCCATCAAGACAAATTCATAACTGCAGTGCACATTGCTGGGAGGTGCTTGGTGATCTTAAGGAGTAGACTAAAGAGTGATGGATATGCCAAAACAGTAGCAAATTTGTTTTCCTAGCTGCTAGAAGGTTTCTGTATGTTTAACTGTTCCTTGGTGTGGAACTACAAGTCAGTGCCTCTCATCTGGGAGCTTCTAGTGGTGGGAATATTTGTGATAGAGGGCACCAAGCCAAGGACCTGGGTTGCAGTTAACCCAGAAAAAGGGCAGGAAAAGAGAGTGAAATTGAAGTATTGTAGCCAGACTTCTTCCCCTGGTAACCCCAGTAGACCTGCTGGTGCTCACTTAGAAGGGAGGACCAATGTCAGTACAATAAAGTAACATCCAGTGTCAGAAAAAGTATTAGGTACCAATTTTTTTTTTTTATAACTGCCACTAAATATTGTGAGCATTCTCAATATGAAGGTTTTGCACCTCAGGAATTTTTGTGAGTTGATGCCCTGTTGAAAGCAGAGTAGTATGGATGATGGCTCTCTTCGAAGTGATGTGAGATTTATTTAAATGTTCAGCTGGTTCCTGAAAGAAAAATGGTCACAAAGTTAAATGCATCATGTCTCCCAGCATTTCCAATGTACACCTTGACTTCTGTTTCAACTGCTGACTCCTGTGAGAGAGATTAAAGTGGAGAGAGAGCCTCCTACACTTTGGAAGACCTGTCCTTTTTTTTCCCTGCTCCCCAGAAAGGAACTTCTCTGGAAAACCTAACAAAGGCATAATCCATCTCCATATCAAAAAGTATGTCTAGCCTGTAAAAGTGTTAAACTATGTGTAACAGTGCCACCTGCTGAATCCCAGCCTTACACCTTTCTTCTCAAAGGGAATGTGAGTCTTAATGAAATGGTGTTGGTTTTGATTAAGGCACAGGCACATACCCTGCCTGTTTCTTATGTAGAACACAGGGTACAACATGGTTTAAAAATCAAATTAAATATTCATCTTTGGAGTATAAGATTTGTTTCACTAAGTGTGTCATAAGGCAAAGCCCTTGGAAATTATGCCAAAAATGAGTTTGTTTGTTGTTAAATTGTCCTGATGCATTTTTCACAATTATTAGTGCAATATAGTGAAATATAAAAAGAAATAAAATTTGAATTGCAGTGCTAGTAGTAACTTGTCTAGAAGATGCCAATGTTCTCAAGTTTCAGACAAAGAGAGATTCCCTGTTGAATTTCTAAATTTAGAAATATTTGATTCCACCAAGAGCACTGTCAAATGAGCCTAAACTGACTGAGACAGGCAGTCATTTTGTGGAAGTGAGCGAATGCCTCCACTGCATGCAGCAGTTTGATAGAACAGTGCCCATGCTGCCTAGAACCACTTAACTTTTCTGAAGCCATTATAGGCTGAATTCTACCCACCTTATTAATAATTAATATGTCTTTAAATGCTCCTGGTCCTTTTAATGGGAGCCTGATGCATGACAGTGCTGTTGAGAGTCTGTGTAGCTGAAATGAGCTCCTGCTCCCAAGGAACATCCTGGGTGATGTCAGGTACTGGTGAGTTTGAGTCACCTCAATGACACCACCTGGTATATGCAGTCCGGCACCCCTTGTATGTTACCAGGCTGTTCTATGCATCATAGCATATATGGAAAGACCTTTCTGTTGTGTTTAAATCCTACACATGGCCTTCCCTTACCCCTTTTCTACCTGGTGCAGTGTTAGCCTGAAGGGGCTGGTTTGTTTGATGACCATCCTCTGCTGCATGCACAGCTTTATAAATGCCAGGACCAGTGTCCATTCTTGTCACAAGTAAAGCTCTGACACCTTTGGGAACTAAATCCAACATGTAAAACTGTAACATACTGTGTACTTCTGGCATTAGCTGGCAGAAAATGTTATGCCAAAGGCTTTGCTGTGAAGCTGTCTTAATTGGGAAAGTAGAAGAGAACATATTGTAGTGGACAGGACTCATGTAAAAGCATCTAGCAGTAAAATGCAGGATGCATGCCTCCCCTTTTCCACATCCTTAGAACAGTCTGAAAAAGAAGAAGAAAAAAAGCTCTCAGCACATGGCAAATATAGCTTTGTTTAATTAGAAAACTAAACATGCATATTTTGGGCATCAAATTCAGGAATTTGAGACTTTACCTGGCTGCCATAGGTGAGATGCACAGGTATTTTTCTTCTTGCTCCCCCTGCCTCTGACATTACAGCTGTGAGTGTATTAATAGAGAGATGCATTCTTGTATTTCCATTTCCAGTGTGAGCTCTGTGTTATTGGCCTCAGTGTTTCTAAGCAAGGAAAAAGGGATGTTAACAGCCATGTAAATGAAACTGGACACATGCTTAACAAAATGCGACAGCAAAGTAAAGCCACTGACTTTGTTCCATCAAAAGATACAAATTTCCCATACTCCAGCAGAACATTCAAAGTGCCAGCATTCTCAGAGCTGTTTTCACTCTGTGATGTGCTCTAACAGTCAATTTGTTTAAAGGAGAAGAAGGATGGCATTGCAAATGCAGCAAATAAAACATAGCAATGCTGCAGCATGAAATTCTAGCAGATATCCTACTGCTGGAGTCAGACTCCCAAAAAACCAGCCATTCATACTGGCTCTGGATGGCAGCAGTGGCACAGAACAGAGAACCTCTTTTCTTCCATCGTGGAGTGCAGATGGAAGTGGAAGCACTCTGGTATTTTGTCACCTGTGCTCAATACCTGTGTGCTGAAGTATCTGATAAAAGCTTCAGAGGCATCTTGAGAACCGTGTACCATGAAATAGATACTGTTGGCTTCAGCTTGGGCTCAGCTCAAAACCCTAGATGAACACAAAGGATTCTATATATTTGTTATAATAAAGATGGTCTCTAACAGCTCTGCATTCACAGCTGCAAGGAAGCCATAAGCTTCTGTGCATTTAATAGTGACATCGGCGTGTTAAACTACTTTCTTAAACCCAGGCTGATTCTTGTGACTTTCTCAATCAAACCTTTTCCCTAAATGTCTCCCAAAAGGAGCTCTGGAGTCTGTACTGAGCCGTAGCTGTGTTAATCAAACTGCTGAAAGCAATACAAGAATCATTGCTTATCTAAAGGACAGGGCAACACAGTTTCTGTTCCCTTTTTTAGCCTGAGAGGGAATTGGAGAGTTGGACTAAGCAGCAGATTAGCACAGCACACTCCAGATTTAATTTTAAGGAGAAGAATTTTCTAGGGGTACACTGAGGTTATTCACACTTGGGAGCATCTGCCTGTTTGCTGTGAGTGAGGATGAGAATGGTTTGAGTTGAGAGATGCCTTAAAGATCTTTTAGTTCCAAGCTGCTGCCGTGGGCAGGGCAGATCTTCCACTAGACAAACTTGCTCAAAGCCCCATCCACCCTGGCCTTGAACACTGCCAGGGATGGGATATCCACAGCTTCTCTGGGCAGCCTGTGCCAGTGCCTTGGAGGGAGTGGCTCCCATGACAGGAGAAATGAGTGGTGAGAAGGTCTTGGATAAAGCCTGAGGAATAACAAGACAAAGACCCAGGTGGTCTTGTTTGAGATACCAATAAAATCACATTTTGGGAGAAAGGTTAGCACAAATATTTGTTAAGACATCCATGATCTGAGGTAGTAGACCTAAAGAAACTATTTACAATGGCAAAACCAGTCCTCAACCTATGAGCAAAAGCATTGGAGATGTTGCTTGGTAGTTTCCATTGGAAGTAGGAAGAGCAAACCACTCCTGTTTGATGAATTTGAAATGTGTGTGGTGAAGAATGAAGGACTGGAATCCACTGTCATCTTTCCGTAGTGCTGTCGTGAGTCCAAATGCACAGGGCTCAGTGGGAGAATAAAACCCCTTAAAAATTATTTAAAATCTCTTTTCTAGGCATACTTTTGTTGGGAACACTTAGGGAAGAAGGAAATTGTATGCTTTTTAGAGTAAAAAGTTGAAATTCTTCCCTTTTTGCTGCCGAACATTTCCTTCTTCCATCTCTGCTCAGTCATTAGGTGTTGGGTCTTAAATTTATCCTGTCTCCTGAGAGGAAAAAATATCCATGCTCTGTAGAGAGCTATCAAAGCTTACTTCTTTGATAGGTTTACTTTAAAAAGGGATAAGGGAGAGACTTGCAACAGATTTGAAGTGTTAAAAATAGCCATGGACAGTATGTAGGTGGTGTCAGTTATGTAGCTGTTCTTAATACAAGTACAGAGCTGAGAGGGATAAGATGGCACAGGAGCAAGGTGCTGTGGAGGTGATCAGGCAGCTGAGAGTGTGTTTTCTAGCCTCACCATTTGTTGAGCTATTTGACATCTGGGTTGACCTTGAGTACTTTGTCTGCAAAGCTGATATCAGGTTTGGAATTGGACAATATTTTATGGACTTGGTAGGTGTACTTGGTAAAAAAGGAAATTATGGTGACAGAGACTTTGGAATTTGAAAATCCATCAGTGTTTATTGAAAGGATTCTTTTTTTTTAGTGGAGAAAATAAAATGAAATTTTGTGTGGATGTGAATATTTCTTTTACAATTTGAAAAATCTAATCTTTAAGAAAATTGGTGGAAAATTACTATTACCACAATGCAGAGAAAAATTCTCTATTCTGTCAAAAGCAATCAATGCTTGTTTTGATTTTGTTTAGATTCATTGCACAAGAATATGGAACAAAGGTTCCATTTGAGCCCATGACCCCTGGGGTGGAGTGTTGGGGATGTGTGTGCTGGAAGACTCTTCCCTCCCAGGGAACTCCTGATGATCCCAGTGTGGGTCTTTTTCAGCTGTGCAGACCTGGACAGAGAGGGCAGAGTTGTTGAACAGGCAAATACTTCAGAGGAGCAGCTAGGCATGTTCCTGCCTTGGGATAGAGAATGGGTTTGATGAACCTGGAGCCTTTTCCTGCCTTTTCTTGTGTGATTTTTAGGCTGGGGCTTTGAGGGCTCCTGTAACACTGACTGCAGATGGGGCTGAAATTTTCCTCTGGTTTGTTGGTCTCATGTTGTTCAGTGGTTCCTGGGATTTTCATAATTGGGAGGGAAGCTTTCTAAGGGCACCAGCAGTGCTGCCTGTGAGTTATTCTTGGCTTTTTGCACACAGACTGATTTGTATTTGTTCTCTTTACAACCTATGGGGGTAACCCAGAACAGCTGCAGGGATGTGCTGGTCATTCACCTTTTTGATCTTTTGTCAAAATACATTTAGTGAGAACAGTGGGGTGTGAGGAGAACATTAGGAGTCTTCCAGCAGGTCAGTGTAAAAAAGGGAAGAAAGATTATTGTTAGGCTCTATCACAGTCAGTGGAAAAGGGAGAAAGAACAGCCTACCAAGAAACTGTTGTGTTAGACCTCAAGAGATGAGCTCTGGGACTGCAAAATTCTCTTACTGAATTGATGAAATAGTAAATGAAAGGGGAAGCAAAATTTTATTGAAATTAACATGAAGTCTCTTTAATCATCAAGCTTAATCCTCAGTAGAAAAGGACTCCAAAATTGATTTAAAATCTCAGTACAACCATCCTCTCTAATGTGAAACAGAGATTCAAGTAAATGAATGATTTGCTTAAAAAATTCTGACTAATCTTGAGAACATTAAAATTAATATAAATGTGTGATCTCAAGTTCTATCCATTTTTGGATCCCATTTCAGTAAGTGCATATAATTTGGAATGGGACCTAAGCCATTTTGTGTGTAAGTGTACAGGGAATGCACTCCAGTACCTTTAATCAGAATGTCAAAGAGAGATCAGCTTTGCTGTTTCACATGAGGTATGGAAATATCACCTGAGATGAGCTGGAATAGAAAGAAAGGATACTATAGAGGGGAAACATTACAGTTTCCCTCAGGGTATGAGGTGATTTAAGCAGCCATTTCCATGGGGCAAACAACACACGTGAGGTTGTGAGGGCTCCTGGCTGTGTTCATATTGGATGCCAGGATCCACTGAGATAGGAGAGACCATCTCCCCATATCCTTGGCTTTGTGGAGGAATGTTTTTTTGCCTTTCTCCCTCCCATGATTGGCTCTTTGGACAATTCATTGCTTCTGCTAAGGAATTTTGTGAAAGGCAATCTGATCCATAATCTTAGGTGCTATATATCATTCAAAGTTCAATTTATTTTATATTCTGTAAGAAAAAGTGAATTAATTGCTCAGTTTAGAGATGATGTGATATTTCCTGCTGAACATCAAGAGGCATCAGCTATGTGTACTTAAGATACTGTCATCTTGGGTTAAAGGTGACATGAGGACACACTATCATCTTAAATATTAAGTAAATTTTGTGTAACAGAGATAATTACCTCTCACAGATCCCTGCACTGTTAACCCAGTGCTTTTACTCTGACTGAAGTATGTAGCCTTTGGAAAAAGCAGACGTGTCACAGGCAGAGAAGTAAGGATGTGCCTCCCCCTGTGCCTGCAGCACCCAGGAACACATGGGTACTCTGATGCTTTAGGGCTGGAGGTGGAGAAACCTAGAGAACTCAAGTACATCTGCTCAACTGGGAGGAAAACCAAAAAAAAAAACCAAAAACTTCTTTGTTAGCAGAGAGAGATGATCAGCCTCTGAAATGAAAGAGCTGATTACAATAATTTTTCAAAAGTTGAGCTGAGTACTGAGGAAAATCAAAGGCTGCCCAGGGGCATTCCTGGATTTTCTCCTGCTCTTCCCTTCCATTTCCAGGCTGCGTAGTGGGTTCAAACCCTGATCTTTAGTTAGACCTCTGGTGTTTTATGATGCCAGCAATGGTGACTTTATTGCTTCTCTGGATGCTGGAGTTGTACTGGTCCTGCCATGGCTTCTCCCCTCTGCCTTCATCCTGCCAGACTTCAGAGACCATAATTTCCCTGTTTCCTTCATGTCACACCATGCAGACTTCCTGTAGCTGAGATTCTCCTGTGTATTTCTGTGCTTTGTGAGGTACATCAGAAGCACAGTAAATAAAGCTGGAAGCTCTTCTTTTCACAGAATTAACTATTTATCTTTGCATTTGTACTTTTTTGAAAACAGCATATGTATTAAAATAAACTGCTCTCAGCTGAAGTGAAATCACTTACTGTAGCTTGTAAGGGATTTTACACATCCTTCTGCAAGCCCAAGAATTAGACATCTGCTAGGATGAGGGTCAGAGAAAGTGATACTAAATACTAAATTGCAGAATTTGGGGAAAGCCTGGAAGATGATGCTGGGGGCTTCTGAGTACTGACGTTGCTCTTCTGAGGAGCACAGAGGGTATTTAAAATTGTTGTCTCTTGATCAGTCCAGGCTGCCAGGTGTGGACAAGTTCCATTGAAGAAGAAAACTGAGTGTTTGTCACAGATTTTTCACTGGACTCATGTAGGTTGTGGATATGCCATACTTGGAGAAGGTGCTAGGCCAGCAGTCTGGGGGAATGGAATGTCCTTTCTTTGTTGCACGGACACAGCAGAGCTGTTGCAATGCCAGCTTCCCCATAATACCCAGTGACCAATTATATTGCTGCTAAACCAAGCTACGGTAAAATCCGTGTCACGCTTAAATTGCTGTAACAAAAATGTGCGGTCAACTGTATCAGAAACCTTTGCTAGATCAATAAATAAGGCTCCATAAATGTGGACAATATCCAGAGAAATCATAGTATCATTCCCAATGCATACATACTGCAGTAGCTGCTCTGAGCATGGTCCTGCATCCAGAATGAACAGCAGTTGCTTAAGTGGTGTATAAATCTCCTGTGAACACATGGCTGTGTGGGTGACACTTAAATGAAGAATGGCCAGGGTAGATGTGACCTTTTGTGTAATTTCGTGAACCTGGAGGATAACTGCTTGTCATGTAGCTTCTTTCTGATTCAGTCTGAGGTAGGATTTGTGCTTTCATGACTGATCAGATGCAGAGTGTGACTGTTACATATGAAGGGTTCATCAGCAGCAGGTGCCTGTTTGTCAGAACCAGCTCACCCATGTCAGAACAGCAAGATTTTTCCAGTATTGTTTCTTTCCTGAATTTTTACTTTCTGCCCCATAAATTACTTTCTCTAATACTTCAGATGGTTTTGACTCACTTTTATTGCAGAGATTGAAGTTAAATAATATTTTGCTGGTGTTGGCTGGGGCAGTGTTATTTTTCTTCCCAGTGAGTGTGGGGCTGTTTTGGATTTGTGCTGAACACAGTGATGGGGATAATAGAGATGCTTTTGTTCCTGCTGAGCAGGGCTTACACAGGGCTGAGGCCTTTTCTGCTTTCCATACTGCCATGCTGGCAAGGAAGTTGGGGTGTATGAGAGGTTAGGAGGAGGCACAGCCAGGACAGGTGACCCCAACTGACCAAAGGGATATTCCAGACCACATATATAGATATATAGCAGGATATTCCTGCTCAGTATACAGACTGGGGGGAAGAAGGAGGAAGAGGAGATGTTTGGAGTGATGGTGTTTGTCTTCCCAAGTCACTGATACACGTGATGGGGCCCTGCTGTCCTGGAGATGGATGAGCTCCTGCCTGCCCATGGGAAGCAGTGAATTCATTCCTTGTTCTGCTCTGCTTTGTGCATGGTTTTTGCTCTCCCTTTTAAACTGTCTTTATCTCAACCCATGAGTTTTCTGGCTTTTACCCTTCCAGTTCTCTCCCAGTCCTGCTGTTGGGGGAGTGAGTGGCTGTGTGGTGTTTAGGGTTTTAAACCATGACAAAATGACTAGAAGTCAGGCTGCATTGTTTATCAGACACATTTATAATCCTGTTTTCTTGATGGTTTTTCATTACTGGGTAACTTTTGAGGGAGGGAGAGTTTAGTGATTAATTATTGTTACAAAGAAATTAGAAGTAATGTGTACCAGTTTTAGTTCTGATTATGAAAAATCAGCTATGAGTGCCAGACTAAGATGGAGTACTGCTGTAGGTAATGACAGTTGCATATCCCCCATTGATTTTGTGAAGTTTAGGCTCTGCTGAATGGACCTCATCTGGTATTTTCTGTGTTTGGGAACTTGCAGCAGTGTATTCCCTCCTTTTCCTCATGCCTGTGCCTGACTCACATTGTACAGCTTTGGTCACAACTGCAGTTAAAATGTGAATCCCTTCCATTAAAATCTATGGATGTGTCGACCCTGATCTAATACTTTTGTTGGCCTGAATGACATGCTGTTTATTGAGCTGGGCATTCTGGAACTCCCCATTCTGACTGTTATATCCTCCTCAGGGTGTGTAAGTTTCTGGTCATTGCACACCTGGTATAAACTGCAGCTCTCTGGGCATTGTGAAACAACAAGGGATATAGGTAAATTCCACAAAATACGAATGTGACGTTATGTGAATTTTACACCATCTGCCTTCTTAATGCTGACACTTTCTACCTAATAATATATATTTGGATTTGGGAGAAAAAACATCTCACCTAGTGTGTTCTAACTCCAGAACGTGGAGCAAAGGGCAGACAGAGTCAAGATCAACAGCTGGAGCTGTGGTTGTACATGTGATATTTAACCTTCAAATGAGTGGCAAGGACTGGGGTATATGGTGACAGAAAATGGGCGAGTGGTAAATCCAGTAAATGGATTTAGTATGTACGTGGAAAATGTTTGTATGGGTGATTTAACACTACAGTTACCCAAATTTGTCCTGGCCAGGGGCTTGCCACTGAAGCAATTAATTGAATGAGATGGGCATGGTAACATGAGTTCTTACTGTTCCTAGCTAGGGCTGTGTATGTACATGTGACAAATAAATTGCTGGTGACTGGCAGGGATTGTAGTAAAAGGTGGCATGCCCCTTAGCCAGAGGCAGGCTTTGGAGGCAATTAATCAAATGAGTTGGGCAAAGATATGTGACACCTGTCTCAGATAGCACTGCAAATACACATGCAATTAATGATCTTGATGAAAGAGAGAAGAGATAATTTAAAGTAAGGTGTTCTCTAAAAAGCTAGAAACTCTCACTAGAAAATTTCTACCTTAGCTACAAAGGAATCCCAGCACTTTCTAAGCATCTTGTTTCCAGGTAATTCAGTGTATGCACATATGAATAGGAAACACAAAGAATTTTCAGTGTCCCAAAATTCCCTCAGCTTGAAAGCTGCTTGCACAAACAATGTACATTGTGTTCAAGTACTGTAGCTCAACTCCCAAATTTAACATAAAGACAGCAGAAATTCCCAAATATTGTAGAGAGCTCTTATAAACATTTTTGCATCAAGTACTAGATAATGTAGCTTGAGAGTTTGCAAATGTACTTTGCTTTATTGACAGCTGGTATTTTAGAGCTTTTTAGGTCATGACACCTTTTTACAAGCTAAAGGAATATTGATCTAACCATAGTCTTCACCAAATTTATGCTGCTTTGCACCTTTGCATGGCAAGCATTAATTTCTAATGGTGGTCTTGAGATTTAAAGAAAGAATTAAAAATGGTAGTAATATTTTTTTCCATGGAGATTTAGCTCATCAACTGTTTTTAGCTCTTGTTTCTTCTTGCCCCCTGCCCTTTTCCTGCAGAAAATCACACTTATTCCACCCTGAAACTACTTGTCCATTATAAGAATATCCTTGAGTCACTACTGACTTAATCAAAAGTCTCCCAATGCAAACAGTTAACTATGAAGGCTGATTGTGTGTTGAGTTTTGCCTGCAAATCCTAACACAAGGTCAGATCTCTGTCCTTTTAGGATTTGCACCTAAAAATGATGACCCTTATGCAGAACATTGACAGTCTTCACTTGTTACCAAAGTTTGTCTGCTTCTTCTTCGCACTGGAAAACTAGTCTGTCCCTCTTGTATAACTCTGTTCTGTAGTGGATGTATCGTTTGGGTTTTGATCCTAATTCATCAAAATGAATTATTTGGGAATCTTGTCCTTAGGTTTATCTTCTACTGCTGTAGCATCCCAGGCATTGCTCCCCAGTGAGAGAATCCCTGATGCAAACTTATGGAGACTTCCTTAGCTCTTCTTTTGTAGCTGGATTTTGTGTGAAGTCTGCAGAGCTCTTTTCTGAAATATCCCTACCTTGCTGAAATGGACAAGAATTGATACTTGGCCTTTATTAACCCAAGCTTAACATGTCATCAATTATCTGAAGAAGTGTTTAAGATTTTTTTTCCAGACTTGTCATGGCAACTCATGAACTTTCAAGATAAAGCAAAGAGATAGTGTTAGCTTAAATGATGGGCAAACTGGTTGACAAGCACAATGGGAGATGATCTTTAGTATGTACATTAACAGCTTGCCATTTCAGAGAACTCCTTTTAGCTGAATTGAGTGGCACTTTTGTTCTCTTTGCAGTTTCATTCCCACAGCAGGGAGAATACAAGAAAAGGAAGAGCAGGACCCTACAGATGGCAGTCTGATCAGTTAATTTCAACAGCAGCTGAAAAGGAATCTTTTCATCTCCTCATAAGCCTCTGTCCATTGCTTGCACGGTCCCAAAGAAAGAAAGAGAGCACGAGAGCAGGGTACCCTGAGGCCCCCACCACTCCCACAAGGTCAAACTCGTTACCTGCTCCATTGCCACTTCTAAACTGTACCTGTCAAGAAAAGATTAACAGAGATCTTTTAATTTTTTTCTCCCTACCCTAAGTGAAACATAAAAGCAGCAGTAGAAAAGTCTTAAGGAGAACCAGGACGATGCTACAGAGATTCTTTAGCACGGAGAAACAATCTGTATTTAATGTGTTCACAGACATAGAAATTATTTGCAGGCTGGTTATCAATCCTTCCAGTGGTCTGCTGGAACCTGGAGATATGAGGTAGCTGCTGGAGTTGTCAGTGTTTTGAGTTAAAGAAGAATGAATGCATTGCTGTCAAATGATTCTTCTCTATTTTTATTTTTTTAACCCTGCTTTATTATTCATGTGCAAGCAAAAGAAGAGGACAACTGGATGGGAATGAGAAATTAACTAAAAAAAAAAATCTGGCTGAAACATAGAGACTTAGTCAATAGAGCTGGGTTGTCTTTTTCTGGAGAGCAATTTGAAGAGAAGATTCAGGTTGGGATCACGTTTCACATTTCTTGTTGGTTTCTCACCAAGCCTGTTCTGTATGTCTTTCAATATGCAGGTGTTAATGAAATCAGTTTAATTCCATTCATTACATCTCTATTGGAATTGGTCCAATATAGTCTAATAACACTCAACCTGCTAATTGTTTCCCAGTGAAAATAGAAATGGGTCAGTCTGAACCTATAGGACTTTATTATTGATTACCTGGAAGCTTGATTGATGGTCTTTGCTTAGTTCTTAATGAATTAATCTGCATTAGTGATGAGGAAAAGTAGAAATAGTTTTGATTTTAGTCCTACTGAAGCTGGGGACATGTCTTAAATTTCACAAACCAGCAATGGATAAATGAGAAGTCTCCAGCTCAGCAGAGTTAACCACAGGCTTCAGAATACTAATTTTGTTCTTTGTTTAGCTTTTTCTCAGAATCAAGCCTGAGTCTACAAGCACTTTTTCTTTTATCTCTAACCCTAAAATTGCTCAATATTGGTTTTGTGGCAAAGGAGAAGTCAAAGCTGGAATTTGGGCTTCCCCCTTGTAAGCCATATTGAAGTTTGCTGTAAATCCACTTGACTACTTGGTTGGCAATGAGGTAGGATTTTTGTGCCAACTTAATGTGCCCTGACAGAAAATGACATAAACAAAATAGAGTTCTCAGAGGAGTACCTTTTGGGCCAAAAATATTCTCCCTAAAATTTAGAAATCCCCTAATTCAACAATGCTGGGATTTTTTCCTTTAAAAAGGAACAATTCTTCTCAGCTTGTGCAATTCCGTACCAGCAATTATAAGTACTAATCTTAAAAGAAATGTCATTGAGTGGACATATATGTGCATATGCACACATATGTATTTCTCTATGCACAAACAGCTAGATTTTGAATTTAGCTTCTAGAGATCTATTAAAGTGACATGTGGTGTCACCTCTTGCTTTATAGGAGCCCTTAGTTAAAAAGATATGAGGGTAGTGTAAAACCATCATGTTACAAACATTAGTTAATGCTTCTGTCAGTCAGTTCTCTCTGGTGTGCAGAAGTCTCACATCAGAAGGCATTAATCTTACACTGGCTGATAGACAGAAATGCAGCATTGCTCTTCTGTTAAATCAAAATGTGCCCAGTCCTTTGCAGGGATGTGTTCCATTCCTGCCAGTAAGAAGAGGCTCTGCTCTTTTGGCTTCATGCTGTGTTCTTGCCTTGTCATAAAGGATTTTGACTTTTCACTAATGTACATAAATCTTTGGCTTTCAACACTGGAAAATAGTGTAGGTCACTCTAGACCTAAAAGGATCCCAAATCTCCTATATTAGTTCTCCAAATCAAAAGGACTTGAGGGAATGTAGCTGTACTAAATAGTAAAAAGCAACAGTAAAAGCCACAATTTGGTGCTGAAAGTCCAGTTCTATTCTATTCCCTTCACAGTCCTTGGCCACAGCCTCTGTGAGATCACACCTCTGCTTCAGTTCCAGCAAGGTCTCATCCCTTTATCTGTTTATATATGTTAATATATGTTAATATACACATGTGTGTGTGTATGCACACCTGTATCTTCTTGTATGTTCTAGCTCTTGTCTTTAGAAACTTTTTTACCTCTTTTTTTGCAAGACCTTCTGAGGAGGTTTCTCTGGGTTGCTTATTGTCAATCTTGGTTGATTCTGTGGCTTCTCACTGCCAGACCCTTGTTTGGTTTCCAATTTTTGTTTGTCTTTGTTCTCTGGACTGCTTTCATTGTGGATTCTTTAGCATGTTTGCCATTAGGTTTTTATCTTCTTGAAATGTCAAACCCACTGCATCATGCACTTTCTATTTTATAAGGCCTTTGAAGTGGGGGGTGATATTTATTCTGTTTACATGGTACCTTGCACAAGGTTACCAGTTTGATAGGCCTCTAAGCAGCATTATGTTCTCCGTTATATTTATTGTTAAAATATGATTATCTGTAAGTCATTGGCTTGAAAATTACCTTTTTGTCTTTAAAATGTAGAAGTTTTTTTCTGTTGTTTTTCCAGGGTTGATAAAAGTTTTGGCCAACTATGAATATATAGGTAGGAAGTAAGCTCAGTTGTTTCTCCACAGGGCTGTAATGTATTTATTAATTGGGTCCTGTACAAAACCAGATTGCAACACAATTCACTTCTCCCTCTTTCCAAGTTGAACCCATCTATTGCTAATCACTGAACTTAGGTGTAGCACTGAGCTTGTTTCCTGTCTATGAATTGTGCCATCATTGCTATACTTATTAATCTTTTTATACTAGTGTCATACAGTATGGTCTAAAAAGCATTCCTGGACCTTTTATTTCCAGTACCTTGTATTTCTAGCTTGAGTCCCAACAGCTTTTCATTGCTGTACTCACAAAAGTTTTGCTGAACATAAACTCTCCTTTAAAAGTCTTCTTGGACCAGGCTATGCAGCCTGCCTGAATAGTCTTCTGTTCTTTGCCTTATCACTGAGTTTAGGATCTTTGCCTGTGCTACAGATCTGTAGTTTTCTAGTTTGGCCCTTAAATCTGTTTTAAGCGTGAATGCGATGTAAGCTTTCCTCAAATGCTTAGCCCTATTGAAAAATTGCAGTTTTCTAGGGCAGTGTACAAGCCAGTGCTGTTAAGAATAGTGATGTTACAAAGGCTTTGAGCTGTAGAATACTATGGATTTTTTTTTTCCAGAGTTCTTTTCACTGAGGGTCCCACCCCAAGCTGAGCTTTCTGCAGTTCAGTGTGAGAGAAGAGCTCACAGTTCTGTGATATTCAGAGGGATTTGAGCTACTGCTGGTTTTAAAAGAGAAAGTACCAAAAAGGGGTGCAGTAGAAACCCTAAAGCATATAAAACCTCTTCCACAGTATTTGTTGTCTTTTTTTTTTTTTTTTTTTTCATCTCTCCTTGCTTTACAATTCCGGATACAGAATATCCTTTGTGGCTTCTCTTGGACTGAATTCTTCTTTTTTTGCCTGCTCTGATACTGTCCTCAGTGGCAAAAATAAGATATGTTGCCCCACTAGTAGAAGCATATTTTATTCCTGTGCAGTTTTCTCTTCCTCCCTGCTGTTCATGAGCATAAAGGGATAAGTTTTTAACTCTCGCAGTACTAATTATGTCTCCTGATCCATCTTCTTAAAACCTACAACCCTTCTCAAGGACAGTCCTCCCTCTGGGCAGACTCATACTGATGCTTCTGTGTTTGGACTGTTTTAAATCCTTGCACTCTTCAGACTTATCTGAGCCATCTCTTGGTATCTTGGGGAAGAAAAAATCCCCCCACAAACCATTTGTATTGCCCTTGCACATTTGGCATATGCCTTGTTGCTTTAGGTCCCTGGCTATGAAGTGTTCCAGTAGCTGAAATGATGGAAAAGCAGGACTTTAGGCCTTCTGTGGAAAGCTGATGTAGGAATGTGGAGCAGGAGAATATTGAGAAAATATTTTATTAAATTCTAAGCAAATGTTAACTATCCCTCGTATTGATTTGATGCTGTTGGTGCTCTCTTTCCCTGCTGTGTTCTCTTGCTTCTTGTCCTCTGAGAGGTGGAATTTATCACCTTGCAGGCAGATGGGGCATTTGACAGAAGCAAGATCCAGATGTAAAGCTTTGGAAAGTTCCCAATAGCAGCATCTGGGCTTGGCTCTGGCTTACTGCCTGAATTCTTTGTGAACTCGGAACAGCTGGCCATGAAACTGCCTCTGAGGTTATCTCGGGGGTGGTTGCTGCAGATCTGGCTGTGAAATCAGATTCTCCTGACGTACCTCTCCACTCGGAGGAAATGTACCCATACGTTTACATGCGGAAATCTTTTTGTAGCTCAGACTTCAAATGTACTGTATAAAATATGAGCATGTATCTTTTTGTACCCACAAGATGAGTGGTCTGGAAACTGTGTGAGGAATAAGCTCGTGTGTGTGTGGATTCATGTCAATGCATTTCTGTGTGAGAATATGGATAATTGTTAGCAGATTCTGTACTACTATGACTGCTTTGACTCCAAGTGCATGGACATATGCCAGCAGATTATTTGGCTAAATATCTTTTCATTTCATGTAGCAGCAGAACACTGTAGGTTTTGGGCATGTTGCCTTCTGTCCATTTTATTTAAAACACAGCCTTGCGCAGTTGAATCGTGTTGCCTTCATTATGTGAAACTTAGTTCTGTGCACAGGTCTGGTAAAGACTAATTTTTCAGACTTAAAAGGCTCCTAATTCAGTGTCAGACTCTCTTTGCAGTGGGGATATTCACTACTAGATAGATTTCAGTGCAGTCAAAACAAAACAAATGTGCATTGAGTCGGTATTTTATAATGTTCACCACAGTTGTCTACATCATGAATGGAGAACAGTCTGTCTTCTATTTATGGTAAATCATTAATTAGAATACACTTGAAATATTGTGTTAAAAATACATATATGTTGTCTATGCAGATATATTTCAAATATTTATCCCTCTGTATGTAGTGTGGAATATATTTATAACTAAATGACCAGACTTGTGAATTTTTGTGCTTCAGTATGCAAACAGAAATATATATTTTTGATATATATGGTCTTTTTAAAATAAAATTGTCATAAACATTTATTTGGAATGACTTCCATTGGATCAACTACTTATTAATATGTAAGAAAGAAAGGGCTAATATTGAATTTGACTACTTCAGTGTGTACCTTTGGGTGCATCCATGCTGTTTTTATACACACTTTCATGGAAAAGTAGAAGAATAGGATAAGTTTAGGGTGAAAAGTGTTTGAAAATGGTAGAATTTTTACCACTGATTTCTCCTAAGTCCTTACCAGGTGTTTTTCATTGTTATCTCTACTGAAAGTTTACTTAAATCAAGACTGGTTGAGTCTTACAAGGTGAACTGGTTCATCTGACTCGCTCTGCACTCATAACCCACTGAGAATTTATTCACCGTTTTCCTTTATGATAAATTGAAATATACAAATGAGAAAGACAACAAAAGAAATTTTGCTTTCTGGTAAGTTTTTCTTATTTCCTTGGATCAAATTTTCAATACAAGAATGGGGAGCAGTTTAATTTCTTGAGGTCATCTCTGCTAAAGCACTTCTCTTGGTGTTTTAGTGCTGCAGGTGCAGGACAAGTGCTGTCCATGGAGACATTCTGTCTCTGACATCATAGGGGAAGTCTGTATGGTTGCTTGTAGAGCAGATTCCCTGCCATCATCTTCTTTCCACAGCTCAGCTGTTAGCAGAGAATTTTTGCAACTGGGGGAACACATCTGTTCTTCTCTCTCCTTTTAACATTGAAGATGCTGCTCTCACCATCTCTGGCTGTTCTGAGGGAGTTTGGTGGGTAAAACCAGAGGCATCAGACAGCACAGGAGTTGTACCTTGTGCATGACCTCTGCCAGTCAGGTCAGGTTAGCAATTGCTGCATCAGACACAGCAAGCACTGATTCCCCTGTTGTGACTTCCTCTCTTTGTAATTACTGAGATCCATCTCTTTCCATTATCTAATATTGAAAGTGCAGAATGCATGGAAAGGTATTTCTGTCATGTGGAACAGAGATAATGGGGGAATCATAAAGGAGAACAGTATTTTCTCTATTTCAGACTACTTTTCTGCAATTCTTACATTCCTTTAGGTATAAAAAAAGTAATAGCATTTACTTTTTTAATTTCAGAACTGTAGCAGGTGGTGGGAAAAGACAGGATGATATAAAGCATTTCACTTCTCATGATGCAGTTTGGGGCCATACTATGTTCACTGCTTTTAAGTTTACATGACTTACTCCCCCAGAACTACTGTCCCTGAAAGGGTGGTTGCTGCACTGATATAACTAAATCTACAACTGCTTGGTGTAGTTTAGGACAGGTGTTGAGTAGTAAGTCCTGCTGTTGTGCTAATCACCAATAACTTCCTAAAATGAGTTGGTAGTTGGGAAGATATATTAACATTTTAAAAGCTTACATTCATGTCCAAGTAGTCTTGGGTCATCAGATACAAGGTCTAAGAAATACAGAACAGAAATTGGTTGAATACATTTAAAAGCCAAAGTACTATCTGGACCTGCTTGGTTTCTCATTCTTTGTTTTCAGAAAAGTGAGTTTTCTGGCACCCTCTTGTGATGTGTTCTGGAGAAAATGGTAGAATCTCTAGCAAAACCCTCTGACTTTTTAGCTCAAGCAGTGAATCTTTTAGCAAGCATGATGTGTGAATTGCTGTGACTACAATGGAATTTAAGCTAAAAAGAAAAATTTTCATATTATAATGACATTTAGTCTGTCACTTGCAATCTGTGTTTTAAGAGCAGTTCTAGGTCACCGACTTGTCCTTAACTTTCAATTTCAGAATTACCATGGAATTTTACCCAAAACCCTCTTGAATAAGACAAAAGCTGTCTGTTCAGTTTCCTGGGTGCAGCAGGAACATATGATTATTAAAAAGATATTAAGAAAATGATAGGAAAAAAATCTTTCTCTCAGAGAGTGTAGTAGTGCTTTTAAAAGGAACTTTTCCCTTTAACAATCATTTGTTTTTGGTGTAGTCTGGATAATAGAAATTCACTTTTGCAGTGTCCCAAATGACAGGGAAAACTGTTTAATCAACATTATCTTCAAAACTGCATTTAGCAAATAAAAGTGTGGTGGACTTTAAATACAAATAAGACCCATCCCTTGGATCGTCTTTTAACTGCAAGCCTTCAAAGAAATTATATTTTTACTCCCAGCAAATTACCTAGGAGAAAAAAAATGACAAGAGTAATCTATTTTTTTCACAGCTGGTCGGTTGGCCGGAGTTTCTCATCAAGGAGTACATGCTGTTTGCTCCCCAGATGGACAGGCTGTATGAGTAACAAATCCACAGAGCCTGGGACACAAGGTAGAAATTACACTGCCTGTGCTTTTAATCTTGCATAGCTCTGCTCATTGGTAACTGCAGGTGGCCCATATCCAAATGAGACTCCATTGGGACAATATCCTATTTCTTGTCAAAACGAGTCCCATTAAAGCCTCAACTGGAATTAGGCCAAAATACTGAAATAATTATAGGAGACTTATTTTTAAAAAGTTGAAGCCCCATAATGGTGAAAATTAGACATTTAAGCACCATCAACTATAACTGCAATTTTTGTTTCTTCTCCTTGGTCTGTTTTGTCTGTCTGGCTCAGTGCTACAGTGAGAGGTCCTGAACAAAAATACACGAGAGTGTGACTGTGAACACTTGTTCTGGGGTGTCTGTGTAGTGCTGGAGCAGCAGTGCTTGAACAGTGCCTTGTGAATTCCCTGAGGCTAGGACAAGGAATGCTGCCTGTACACTGGCACACAGATATTTGGGTCACATCTTGCTCATCTTGCTTTCCCTTTAATTTAAAGCATGTTTGCTGCTGTCCTCGTTCTGCCCAGGGGTACTCCTACTTTATCAGTCAAAAGGCATGGAGATTTCAGACCCTTTTTTGTGAGTCTCATTAGAAAGTCTGAATTACAAAGTGATTCCATACATAAGCCCTGAACTGTTTCCTTGGGGACACCAACTTCCCCCTCTCCTTATACAGTCTAGATGTTGAAGACCTGCATTTTCTTCTTCCTGTGCTTTTGAAATGCCATACCAGAGCTGCAACTTCACAAAGGTATACTAAAATGCTATTGGGCATGTTTGAAAGAGATATGTCTAATTTCTAAAGAAAGCCTCGAGGCAAAATGTTTTCTCTTACTCTGATTTAATCCTGCTGACTCCTAAATCATTATACTTTTAAACTAGGCATGTAAACAGCAGAATCCAGACTCATTAGTGTAAGACTTGGAGCACTGCTGTCTGGGATGTCATGGTAACTGGAGCTCTCTGCTTTCCCCACCATTTCATGAGTGCTGTGGGGCTGGAGAAGAGGCCAGTCCAGTCTGGCTGATCTCCTGGGACAGCACTGTGGGAGTTCTGGGCTTTCAGCTTGGCTCAGTGAAATTGAAAGCAGATGTGGTCTCTTGGTCCCTCCTTATAAAATCTCACATCTGCAAATCATGCTGGTGTGTAAACTTGGTGCTGACTGTGTGGATTAGAAGTGAGATACTTCTGGGTGTTGTAGGTGAAACCTCCTCAGACCTCTTTGTGTCTGCCCTCCCTTTCTAGCTGGTCTGGCCCTGACATATATGCGGGGAAGATGTGTGGACATGGGTAGGAAAAGGTTAGATCTGGAAAAAATGTAATCAAATTAATGTATTTAAAGTCTTCTACTGAATGGAGATATTGCAACGTGTCCCTGTTTTATCTGGAGTCTGGAAATCTCTTGGTGTGGATACCCACTGTGCTCATGCAGTATCCTCAAGGCACAGCTAGGACCAGAAGGAATCTCTCTGCACAGCCTTTATTTTCCCTCATAATGACCAAAGCTGAATCCCTGCTGTGACATTACTTCAGGATCCCATGTCCACTCCTGCCCTCTTGGCTATCCTACAGAATTAAGCAAGCTAAGGTGGGAACAGCCTTTTCCCCCTGTGAATAATGGGCCATTGGCAGCATTCCTTGGTGGTATTTGATAGAGCAGTTACAGAGTACGTGAGTCCTGGGCTGTCAGACTGCAATCTGTCTCTGAACAGTTCTGCTGATAGTTCCACAGCAGATGCGTGTGTGGGCTGATTTCTTGTAAGCCCTGTAGACTACTTTATCTTCAGCAACCTCCTCAAACCTCAAGGTAATTTAGATAAAGCATTTGTGCCCTTGCTCAACTTCGTGATCAATATTTAACTGCTTTGCTATTATAAAGATACCTTGCTAACGAGCACACGGCAGGCACCGTCTGCTGGAGTGCACATTTGTTGGTAATTTTTCTCCTCCCTAAGAAAGTAACAGAAGCCTGTATGCAAACAACAGCATCAATAAGCAGCATGTTTATATCAATGTGGGCAGAAAGGATAAATCTGAACAAGCTACAGATAAAAAATACAGTGTAGCTCTTGTGTAGCTGAAAAACTAGGGGAAGGTGGTTTGATTTTTCTTTCTCTGTGTGTGTGTTGTTGTTTTTCTTTTTTTCCTTTTTTCCCCTCACTCAACTTTGGTGGGAGACAAGAAAAATCTTTCTAAACAAGTCATACTGCCTGAAATACTACACCTCTGCACCACAGGTGTAACACCTGCATGATTGAACTTTTAATCTGGAAAATAGTTGTTGAAGATTAACAGCTTTTTGTTTGGTTTACGTCTGCTCTGTCCTGGTTTTGGCAGCAGCAAGTGTAAATGTTGTTAGTCCTCTAGAGTCCAGAATGACAAGGCCAGTTGGAGTTCTGGAATGCCAGGTCATTCTTGTACTGCTGGTTTATCAAAAGGAAACTGAGAGCTTAGAATGTGGACAGTAACAATTCATGCTTCTTTATACTGTAAGAAGGAGATGAGAAGAAGCCAAGTAAAGTTTGCTGGAGGGACAGGTTTGTTACTGACCACAGTGAGTGCAGAGTAAAATATGTTCCAAAATAGGTAAATTGCTATTTTTGCTGTCATTCTTCTGAGTAGAGGAAAAAGCTCAGCTGAAGCCTGGAGAACTGTTTGATGAACACCACAGCAGCTCAATGTTCCCCATGGCTGTGCATGAATGGCTTTAGGAGTCTGTCTTTCTGTCTGCCAAAAAACCAAAAGTATGTGGCCATTCTCTTCTTTCAGGCCAGTTTTGAGCAGTGGCTTCTCATGGTTGCTCCAGCAGCCCTGCATGCAGATCCACTCTCAGCATCACCCAGTCATCAGCTCCCAAAAGAAACTTTAAACTTTTCACAACAAACCGGCTTCAGAGCCTTGAACAGGATGTGACTCGTGGGTTTGTGGCACCTACCCCACAGACTTCCTGATGAGCCTACAGCATGTCAGCATTTTCCCATTGTTCACCACATGCCAGCAAGTGCCCAGAGAGATTTCTCCTTCCACTGGGTCATTGCTTTTGTCATCCTGGGCTGCAGTAATCGGGTCAGACCAGGCTGAGCTTTATGCATTTGCGTGAGAGAGAGGAACCTTTACTGCTTCGTTTCAGTATTATTTCAGAGTTGATTTAATTAGCCCTTTTCATTTTTAGCTCATGCAGGAAGCATTCTTTTTTCTTACCCACTTAGCCAGAAACATCATGGGCAGTTTTATGGGCTTGCTACAAAAAATATCTGAGCAGCAGCCTTGAGCATTCTATGAAAGCAGTGTCTGTGGCACTTCTGTGTGGCTACATCTGCCAAGGCAGCCCTCTGTGTCCCAGGAGAATTAGGGTCAGGCATTGCCCCCTCTAATGATGAGCAAATAGGGGTTTTAATGTGAGCATATTTGGGCTGAGATATAAAACAAGGAAGCAAGCTGTTCATGTATTGGTTGTAGCACATTTCTAAGGTATGAGAAAAATAATTGCAGCTTAATTCATTGGGCTATTGATACATCTGGTGGGGATAGTGAATAGCAGAGAATTGTTGCTGGTGTGTAATCAGCCACACTAGAAGCCAAATGCTGGTAAAGGCCCAAGCAAAATGTGATGGAATCTAGAGTTGCATCTTGCATCCCATGGAAAAGCCATGGCCTGATCAAGAATTCAATGGCAAACATTTTCTGGCTTCAAGAAAGTTGGACTCACAAGGCTGTAAATTAACAGAATATTTACATAAGGCTGGCCTTCAGTTTTCCATTAAAAATGCAGCATGAGGGAATTAGGAAGCTGATGAAAAGATGAATTGTGAAGCATAAAACTTCGGTAGCACCTTGGCCATGGCAAAAATGTTTTAAATCTGTCATGAAATACACATGGAAATATACATTGAACTTATCTCCAAGACAGGAGAGCAATAGTAATTGCAACCTATTTATGTAAATGCTGTTACTCATAGGACAGTGGTGCATTTTATCTTAAGCAAATCTTTCCTCTTCTAACGCAGTTTTAGCAAAAGAGAGCTTCAGCTGTCAAAAAGCTACAGGAAGAACAATTTCAGGACATGCTGGACTCCTTAAACACAATGCTTTTCTTTGCAGCTCAGTTTCTCCTGAGCTTAAGCTTCTATTTTTCTTTCAAGAGCCTCAGCCTCCTTGAAGGCTTGTTCCACCTGAGGAGAGATGTCCCTGTCTTGGTGTCAGCTTTGATTCAGAAGGTAATACTACATGGGTCCAGGAATCCGTGGCCTTTCCCACCAGCTGGCCATCTATCATTTCATTACAGTAAAGTTACCAAATTGATGTGTCCTGGCTAATTCTTCCAAAGCAGCTGTAGACCTGTCCAGTATCTCACCAGGCAATGGTGCACGCTGTCTCAGTTGATAATAGTCTGTGATAGCATTAGCAGATGGCAGAGCATGGCCTACCTGTGAAATCTGACCCACAGGGATCTTCTAACAGTGCCTGTTTTCTCAGGGAATTTCTTGAGACATCCTCATCTTTCTGGTCCAGCATGCAAGTGTGTTTAATTTTTCATAGAAATAAAGGAAGGTATCCCACTGCTGGAATCTGGCCTTGTAACTGCTAGTGGCTAGCTAAGAAATGAAGATTTGCTGTTAATATTAATTCCTAGCGTTTCTTCAAATGAGCCTGTAATGAAATTTGATATATAATTTTTTTAAGTAACGGCACAGGAGGTATTTTAGATTTAACAACTGCAGTATCTTTGCTTCTTATATTTTTCATTAATCTTGATGTGCTTAATTAGTTGCCATTCCTCAGTGGAAATGTTTGACTAGAGTAGAATGAGACTAATGAAATCTCTTGGGTTGGTTGCTATTGCTGAAAAGGACTAAGTGCTAGAAGGACACCAAGCCTGGCTAAATATAATGCTTGTTCCTAGGTTAGAGCTATGTGGCAATGTTTGCATATGTAAAAAAATAAAAATGCTTGAAGATAAAAGCACAGAGGAAAATGCTTTCATACTTTTCTGGTGTCCCATTCCACAGGAAATGGTTTTTCAATTGTGATCCCTCGTTTGTAGGGCAGGTACAGGGAACCTGTGTGCAGACTGGAAGTCTGTGCATGAAAAGAGCTAATGGGACAAGTTAATCTCTGTTTTGAAAGCCCAGCACAGAGCTTTTCAAATACCAGTGTACCAAGGCCAAAATGTGTAAATCCCAACCCTAGGACAGACAAAATAGGCTACAGTTTTGAAATTAGAAACAAAAAAGATAGAATTATGTTTGAGACATAACTTCATAACTGGGTAAAGTCTGAACACTGAGGGAAAAAATCTTCTGTTCCTAGCACTGAGATCACCCACATTTGCAGAGAGATTTGAACCAGGTCCTGTGTTTCCTTACTTTTCCCTGAGAACAGTATTTAACATTTTTAATTTGCTTGTTCAAAAGTCTGCATCCATGACTTTCTTTATTTTTAGCCAGAGTATGGCAGCTATCAGGGTAAATTATAAGGGCTTACACTGAATATTGGCTTATTTGAGACCAGATTCAATCACTCTGTTCATTGTTTGGAAGCAAGAAATAGCATTTATCTTCTCCCCAGCATTCGGCATTAGTGGTCACTATTGCAGAACCCCTTCCATGCTGTGATAACAGTGTAACAGATAGTATCATCTCTGTCTTCAGAAGAATAGGAAATAATGAGCCAGATTCGCTTCTGTTCCGGTTCCATTGAAGTTGGAGAAATTATATCAGCAGGAAGTTTGGCCTCCTGCATGTTAATTGAGCTCTTTTCAGTTCAGTGCTTTGTCTTAGTTTAATTTTTAAATTATAGCCATAAATTGTGCCTAACAATGCTATATCAAGACCTGCACTACTGCCAAGTGCAGCCTTTCAGATTCAGTCATTGCTGCAGCAGTGAGGTCGTGAGGCACCCTTGGACTGGTTTCTAAATAAAACACACCATTCTCAACCAGCACTTACCTGCTGCCTGTGTGTGCCTCCTTTCAGTGCCTGCTGAGCCTTGTACCTCTGAAATTAAGAGTAATGTGGCAGAAGAACAGGAAGCATATGTCTGCCTAAGGAGGCCCAGGACTTGCCACAGTGTGAAGACTACGTGTCTTCAGGCAGGTGTCTTCAAGTGAGATTCATTGCCACAAGGGACCCGGTAAACAGATGCAAAGAGGTTTGGTTTGGATGGGTTTCTCCAGAGATGGCTGCCAGCCTGGGCTGATCTGTCTATCTTAGTCTGTTTTCCTTCCCCCACGTGCAAGAAGAACAGCTGGGAAGGAAAAAGGGAGATGGCATTGCTAGAGGCCCCCAGGTACAGAGCAGCTGCTGTGAGATGTTGGCAGTAATGGGGGAAAAGTGGCTCACTGAATTAGATGTGAACTTTGGTGCCTAACATTCAACCCAATGCTCATGAAATATTCTGCAGTTCCTGGACAAATAAGCCTCATTTCTTTTGTGTGTGTGTGTTTGAGAAAGTGTCTGTTTATCTAATTTATCTGGTTTTAATTGTACCTAACTTTATTTAATCAATCTTATATTACTGTATTCTCTTTCTGTAAGTGATCTCTCTTTTACTAGATTGCTCATTCTTTTTACTGAATGTACAACCGGAAAGCTGAAATAGAAGATACCACAGAAATAGTTTTTTAAATTTGTGAGAATTCATGAGCATTGCCTAGAAAGTGTATTTTGGATTGCCTTCAGGGGTGAACACATTAAAGCCAGGTACTTATAAACTCTTTTACAACATATTAGCATAATAACATCCTGTAAAATAAGCATCTTCATAATCTAAGAACGTCTGATGTTGGTCCATTAACTGCCTTCCTCTTTGGCTCAAACTGCCATTGGTCTCCGTATCCAGCCACCATTTAGTGTTACAGCCAAGGAATTCCCTGCTGTTTTATAGAAGTGACCAAATTTAAATAATGTACTAGGGGTTTAGATTCTTTTCCTTTAAAAATACATTATGCCCCATGTCAATTGGAAATCATCTTGAGAAATAGTTCTGTATCAAAAACCTAACAGAGTTACATCTTGAAACCCTTAATTTTGTCATAAGCAATTGCTATTTCCTCTTACACCAAGTAATTAGTAGTACACGAGAAAAATACAATTCTTCCTTCATTTATTTATGGAAGTATCAAGGGTTACATTTGGAAATAGTATTATGGTACACATCTGTGTCTATTCAAATCAGGTAGGTTTTAATGATTCCTCAAGAATTAGTAAAGCAATTGCTTAACTAAACTGAGGGAATTCCTACAAATGAAGGCATTATGTTTATACAGGGTTTGTTTAATTGGTGAATTGTTGCATAATCAGTTACATTATGCAGAAAAAATTAGATATCCTTATTTCCAACTCTTTGTTGGTATGCTGTCATCAAGCTACAAAGAGCTCTGACTTTCTAACTGCTCTTCATTGAATATCATAATTACTGTTTTGTAGGTAATGTCCTGCTCTGGCAATGTGTGAAATTACTGTTCTGAGACATTCTGAAAGCTTAAAAGTGCACCTGTTAAAAAGTCCAGACCAAGTGTTTATTTAAAATAGAGAATTACTTAGACTTCACTTTCCTATCCTGTAGTTTTAATTACTGATACCTGAACCATTTTATGTATAATGTGGAGGGAGCAATCTGACAGTTCCTAACTGCTTTTTTTTGTGTCTTGGTACAAGCTTACCTTGTTGGCTTTATTATATGGAAATACAATCATTACCTTAGGAAGAGATGTTAGTTTCCCATATGGCTCATTTCCCTGTACCTGGCAATTGGTATTACATTCTAAGGATATCATTACATTTGTTAAGAAGGGTGAAGGTTTCAGAAGGAGTTACTGTCTGCCTCAGTGGTGGTTCTTCCCTACATTAGCCAGCAATGCTAAAAGAGAAGACCACCACATTTCATTCAACCTTCTTTGTTCTGGCATCTGCATGCCAGAAATATGGTTCAGAAGAAGTTAAGGCAAAAATTTGTGTTTCCAAAGCTTTAAGTTGTGGGATGTTAGAACATCAACCATCAAAATAAACTTATTCAA
The DNA here is from genome assembly GCA_013399945.1 of Ploceus nigricollis. Classification (NCBI taxonomy): domain Eukaryota; kingdom Metazoa; phylum Chordata; class Aves; order Passeriformes; family Ploceidae; genus Ploceus; species Ploceus nigricollis. The sequence goes on from VXBC01012867.1 coordinate 2,997,260, forward strand.
AACCATTGAAAAGTCAACATTTCCACGCAGTGTGAGAGTGAGCCCATGGGAGTTTCCTGGGTTTTAGATCTGCTGCTGCAATTGGGTGCTAGCCCAGGATTTTGACAATGAAATAAAAATGGTATACACATGTGGATCCATATTTTGGATTTTTAAACTGTCTTCCATCTCAAAGACAGCAGGGAGATGTTAGGAAGGTTTTGGTTTTTTTGACACCTGTGTGCACCTTTTGGAAAAATGTTCAATCTCTGCTTTAAAGTGCACAAAACTGTCCTGAGAATTTGTGATGAGAGAGTCCAGGAAATGTGATTGCTGGGCAGAGAGCTGACCTGCTGAGATGGCTGCTCACGAGAGACTGGTGCTTTTCAAATGCGTTGACATCAGTAAATGTCTGGGTTCTTGGCAATGTAGACTCTTTGCCTTTAAGTAAATGCATTTGAGAATAGATTAGTTTGCAAGCACTTGAATTGATTTAATATGTGTTTACTCTTCAGATATTCACTGTGGCTGTTTACCTCTGCAAGATAAATATTTAAAATTGCATTTGAACCTCACATTAACATTTATGTTAGTGTCATTATAGTTTCCTTTTGTGAATGAGATTTACCTATCAGTCTTAAAGCTGTAATAAGAATGAGTCTATTTTTGTAATTTTCAGCTTCTAACGATAATCTGCCATAGGGTTGAATTAATTTTGTGGTATGTTTACTGCTCATTCATCATCAGAGTCAAAGCAATGAAGCAGTCATCGGGGGAAAAGTATTGTTATTTTGTGAGCAGTGCAGGATGACAAGCCTTGCAGTGGAAATCCACCTGCAGCACAGTGCAGCACCAATTCCTAGGCAGTGAACATGTATCAGGGGACTGAAGGAAGGGTCTCCAGGGCCAAAGTCATGACAGCTGAACAAGAAAATGGTTACAGGCATTTATTTCATTCTGGAGCTTGTCACTAGAAGGGAAAGGTCTCTGGTTATGGCCATAGTTTTCAGTCTCCAGTAACTCATTTGCCAGGAGCAGAGTCAGAATTTCTCTGTTTCACCCATGGCTGCCCAAGGAGTGGCTTTGTCATGGCTCTCATGTGTACCAGGTTTGTGTCAGTGACTTAGGAGTGAAGAGGGGGTTCCTTTGCTGTCTCTGTGTTTGCTTATGTCTGAAAATAGAGCCACTGCCTAAATGCCTTCTTTCCAAGAAGGGATTGTCCTCCAGTTGCTGTTTTTTCAACTTTGCATTATGTTCAGAAGTCCATCTGACAGGAGCTGGGGCACTGCAGAATTTAGTTTTTCCAGGTTCCTGCTTACTGAAGAAATCTGATATTCCCTTGTGTCCAAATTAGATTTTTCTTTTTCCATTCTCTAAGAACTGATAGGAATTCAAAGTTCCTTGGACTTAGGAGCTTATGGTAAAATGCTGAAGTATAATTTTGAATTTCTGTACTTTGTGCAGAGTTTTCACAAGTGTTTCAGAACTTTTCCACTGCATAGGCAGTTAATAACATCATTATGAAAATTTTAGATTTCTCAGTTAATCTAGTGCTAAATTCTATCAAGGGGACAGCATGGTTGTGTAATGGTATGTGTTTCATTAGTGGGAACTCTGTGGTTACAGAAATATTGTACTGAAAGTCAAATAACAAGGTATGCAGTCAAGGCCCTTCTGGTTTATAAAGGATAAAGACTTTCATCTTTCTTCCTAATTTCCCATTTAATAATGGAAACTTATTTAATGGATAACTGCAAATATATTTTCCCCTCCCCTAAGAATTAAGAATGTAATTATGAAGCTGAAAAAGTCTGAGCATATCGAGAAGCAGATTCCAGCTAGAACATGTTATCTGGCAGGCAGTGTCCTGGTGTGGCTGGAAATCAGCGCAGGATGTGGTCAGCTTCCAAATATTCCTCATTTGGGTTTGTACACTTTGATACACAAACTAAATAATATTCTGTTTTCTGCAGCACAGAGTACTTCTCTGGTATCTTGTAAAGGATAGCAAGCAGTGATGGCAGAGATTTCTGTGCAAAATACTTTTGGTGTTGAGCTTTGTATTGCCTGTGTGATACAATCTAAATGTGCTGTTCTGCCTCTGCAACATGGATCAAACACTGTATCTTGAATAAGGACAGATAACTGGTGCTCCTTCTTGGGGGATAGAAGATGGTTTAAGGCTGGACTTTTGGCATCAGAGAAATTACTTATATAACCAAGTTTTATTTTTTTATCACTCTTTTTCTGAAAGGCAGTGGAAATGATACACCTTAATCAAAAAGCTAATTGCCCACATGTCTTTTAGGTAGGAGATTAGCCCTGATTTAGTTGTATGTTTCTTACTTCATAAAAGACATAAGGTATTCAGAACAGTAGAGAAAGATCAATTTACAAGAGATACTGTTTGGACCAAGTAATATGATCTTGTCTGTTCTTTATTTTGGAGTGTGAGATGAAACTTTTGCATGTGGCTGCTATTGCAGCACTGACTGCAGGACAGAACTGTCATAATTCCCCTTGCTGCTGCTTCTGGGGGAAGGGGCTGCCTGTATGAGGAGGAACTTGTCAGGGTAGGTGGAGTTGGTAGGATCAGGCTGTGTGGCTGTCAGAAGTCTGGGCATTGTCCTGCCCATAATGTGCAGATGTCTCAGGTGACCCTCGGTTGACATTGCTAAGAAAGGGGTCTGGAGTTGGTCCATTAAATCTGTGCAAATGAATCTTAACAACTGACATACAGACATTGCTCTGGAAAGCATCTGCACCCGGGTGACGAGCAAGTCCAGGATGAGAGCAGCGACAGGATCCAAGTTAAGCATTTGCTTCTGATATTACTGTGAGCAAAGCCAGAGCTGAACTCTGCTGCACTGCTTTCCTGGGTTTGAACTAGAGGAAATAAACAGCAGGTGAAGTGTCAGCCACATTCCTCTTCTGGGTTTTTAGTGGGTCATTAAATCCTACTTGTCCATGTTGTCCTGCTTTAGACATACAATTGTACTGGGAGGATGGTAAGGAAAAGGAAAACGAAGATGTGAAGAGAGTTGTTACCTCCTGTAGCTGGTTTGCCTGCTAGCTCAGGATGATGCTTCAGGGTAGATTGTTTGATATTTTGGTGATATTTGGAGAATGATGGGTAAGGTTTTGCAACCATAGAACTGGCCAGGAGCACTCTTGTCCTCTATAGATAAGAAACAATCCTGGTCAGAACAAAATCAATTGCAGTAGATAGAAGTATGGCAAATATTACTATATCCATTACATTTGCACTAATGGGTATTGTGGCTCACAAATTCTGAATTTTAGTCCTCAGTTTCTTGAAAAACTAAAGCAAAGTTGGTAAGAAATGCCAATGTCTTGGAATGAATAAGCTCTGAATTTTAATTCTCTGTTGAGAGTATTCATTAAAGGTTTCTGTAAGCCAAGTACTTTGTAAAACATTTTTTTTTTTATTTTATTGATTTATTCCCCAGATAGATAACATTCTGACTGTCTCCAAAACTTGTTCAGAAGAAGTTACTATGTCTGGACTTAACTGTATTTATATTCTTTGCTCATCTGTCTTGCAGCAAAATGCACATACAAGTTAATTTAAAAATAATACTATAATATTCATGGGGTTGCTGTAGAAACTTTGAATAATACAAATTATGCACACTCTAGTTGCAGAATAGAAATATGGAAACTTCATGAAAGAATATAAAAGTAACTTTGAATATTGATTTTAGCTTCAAAAACCTGTAATGTAATAATATGGTGGGCTGTTGTGAAAATGAATATAAAATCTAGCCCAATTATTCAGATATACAGCACTGAAGAATCTGGCTAAAGGGCCAAGAGAACAAATGGTACCAAGTGGAGTGTGCCAATATAAGGTTAAAGAAGATATCTGTGTCACATGGAAAAATGCACTGACAAATAAAGTATTTTCATGGCGGTGTGTTTGGAAAAGAATGCCAAATTAGATTGTGTTCTGACTCCACTGGTAATATATTTTATACTTTCTAGACCTTTGATTACCAGCTGATACACCATGTTCAGTGAGGTGCTTTTAGCACTTTAGACCTTTCAACAAATACAATTCCACTCAAATTCACATTTTATGCAGCAAAAACATGCATTTATTGCTATTAATTCTTTGAACAGTGTATAGAGACTATGAAAAAGATTACTCTGGGTGGAATGAGAGAAATCATACAGACAAGGCTGGAGTGGTTGTTACTTTATGTCACAAGATTTATTGCATCGTTCTCAACAGTGTATGTTAAACAAAATTAGTATTAGTGAATCAGTGGTGGCAGGCAAATGTGGCATAATTATGAACTGCAAATGGTAGCACAGTCCTTTGTTACTTACGCAGTTAAGTCATTAATAATGAAAGTCATACACTGAGATGTGGGCGCTGAAAGTACTTTAGGAAATTATAGAACATAATTACATCTTCTCTGCTTTTGGCTACTTTTTTTCCTGCCTGATATGAATGTTCTATGAGTTTTAGCTCTTTACAGACCCTAAGTATTTGTAGTGTTTTGATCCATAGCCAGCTCTTGTAAACTACAGTGGTCTAGATCCTCCTTTCATGACAACTAGAGCAACTTCATGGATTTTTAGCATCTTTCCTATCCTCCAGGACACTAGGATAGGTCTGTGTTGCTTTGTATCTGCTGAGTAACTGCCAGAAGGCTTCCCATTGAGCTGGAAAAAGATATTGAACTTTGTGGGTTTTGTCATTTCTGGTAGTAGAAGTGACTGTATGGGAAATATTAATGCTCTGGGGAAGACCCCACAGGACAAGGGTTTGTCATTTTGTATTTTCATTCCTGAGCTGGAGATGGCAGAAGGTGACCCAGAGGGCTGCCTGGGGGAAGGTGTCCCTTGATGTAAGTCAACATGACAGGCTGGGGTTGCTCAGGCATACTCTGTTTCCTGCCCTGGGATTTTTTGTTGGATTGTGTCCTTGCAGGGCAGGTAACGGCCTCCTGTGGCACAGGCACCCCTGCATTTCTTAGCCAGGTGACCATCCAGCACGAGAGGGGTTTTGAGCTGTAGGGTGGGGAAGGGACTCCCAGCTGTGTGTGAGAGGAAAGTGTGGAGAGAGGAGACTGAGGGAATGGTGGATGTGCAAACACACTGGTGACTGCCAGCTGTGGGAGGGGGTGACCTGTGAGGGCAGTGCTGCTGTGCCCTCGGTGCATTATTGGGGAGGCAGAACTGATAAACCAACCTCCTGTTACTGTCTGTGACAGCTGAACCTAGAGGTAGAAAGGGAGTGAGGAGATGGATATAACCCCCATGTTCTGCTAAACAGAACATATTACAAGGGCCAAAAGTACTTGGATGAGATGGAGATACATAAAGTAAGGACACCCAATAGATATGTTTGTGGCTGAGTTGATGTGTGTCCCTGTGGGGAAGTTACCACAGGGATGAACATGGACAATGTACGAGGAGGGGGAAGCTGCTGATCTGCTTGAACAAATGCTCTCTTTGGGGCTCACTGCAGGGTCAGAATTACTTCTGACTGAAGGGCAATATCCTCGCCTCAGTGAAGCCAGTGGCAAAACTCCCATTTTTCCAGATGTCTCTAGATATCTAAACAACCAGAAAAATGAACATCAAGCTTCAGTTCTCTGCTGCAGCCACAAGTTATTTTGTGAAGATCATCTGGCAGTGATATTTTCTTCCTCCACCTGACATGCCCTCAGAGTCTACAAGCCTGCCAGAGAGAAGCTGCTTCAGGTGCTGGGCAAAGTTCAGCCAGTTTCGGGCTGGTGATGTGGAGCATAAGGACACAAGATGCCTTGATTTTTGGCTGAGTGTTCCTGGCACATCTCTTTCATCCTGCTCATGCACAGTTGCACTACTGAAATGTGGCCTTAAGAGGAATGCAGTGAGGGACAGTTGCCATGTGAGAAAAACAGTAACACTAAGACCCACATGCTTTTTGTTTTATTTTAATATATTTAAATTTTCAATGAAGAATTGTTAACAGCAATAACTTAAGGCTCAATTCCATATAACTCTTCTCCTTGGCTCCATGAGCTTTTCAGCCTGAACAGCTTTGTCCAGTCTGCAAAGCAATTTTCTTCTCTTCTGAGATCTGCTTTAAGTAAGGTTTATTTTGTACTAATTGAACATTTCCTTACTGATTAGTTGACACGATTTTATTAACTTACATTGAATAGGTTTTAAATGCAAATTGAACGGTTTAGCAAAATTACCAAACAATCAAATTATATCAGAATTAGGCTAGATAAATGAGGACAGTAAATGGATGGGAAGATCATTGTGAAATAATAAATTAACAGAGCATCAAAACTCACTTTGATTGTTGTATAACAATTAGATAATGGCAGCTTATCATTCAGGTAAAACCATTAGCTCATTCCAAAGTGCTTCTACATCTTCTCCAATATAGGATGTGAATTGCTAGCACAGAGAGCTGAGGACAGCACATGAATCTGTCAGGATACAAACATGTGATAAAAAGTTAATTTGTGCACACAGAGATTCTTTACTCTTTCATGCTGTTGGTTTTGAAATGGGTTCATTTTCCAGGAGCTCCCAATTAGAACAGTGCCAAGAGTCTTCAAATCTTTAAACTGACCTTGGGAACTAGTACAAAATCCTACATGTCCAGGCCTTGATCCTGCTTTCATGTCTCTTTTTATTTGGATTACTCTCCAAGTATGGAGGTCACTTGAAACTACAGGTCCCTTGTGACTGTGAGGATTGGAACTAATATATCCCATCACAGGGCATAATTAGATATGAAAGGCTAATTTAACTATGTGGAGGTTTCTCTAGGTTAACAAATGAGGTTTAGGGAATGCTCAGTATAATGGGTGGATGCTGATGTCAAATAACATTTTTCAGATAACCTTAGCACTGAAAAGTAATAAACAATTTTAAATGGTAGGTAGTTTTAAGGAAGACCACTGTAGTAGTGAGAAATATATACTGTGTGATGTTGTCCCTCTGTGCAGAGAGATAAAGCAACACAGGTATTGACTAGAGCCTGAACACAAATGGAAGTAGTGGTGCAACAATTTTCATTTGAAAATAACATATTGGATATGTACAAAAAGACCTCAATCTGCACTGAAGAAAGGTCTCTTACCTTCTAATCAGAGATAATAAAATAGAATGCTTTGAAGTACTATTAAAATGAATAACTAAAAAAAAAATCCTAAAGCACCAGCATAACTAGAAGTTATTTGTACTGATTGGGATGTCCACTGGATGGACTGCACAGGTTGAGGATTTAGCACAGTTATGTCCTGTTACAGTGATGAGACATACAGTGTATGTATGTGTAAGTATGTATATATAATATATATTTATAAATATATGTGTATGCACATTTTTTCCATATTATGCTAGAAGGACAGATATTTAGAACTCTGGAACTACTCTGGAAAGCCAAAGTGTCCAACACCTTTGAAAGCACTTGATCTGAGAACTTGTTGATGCCTAATACCTGAATCACCAGACTGGAAAAGAGAGTCGTCTCAGTAAGCTTTGGAGTTCAGAAAACTGGGGCAGTACTGATCTATTTTCAGACATAACAGGAGAATACAGCAAGGACTGCTATAAGGAAGCATAATGATGAGATTAATATTTTTCCATGTTTTACTTCATTTTAAAATACAGTATAATAAAAGCTGCTCCCCGTGAAAGAAGAATGCAAATGAGTTTGGAGTGTATTAGCACACTGCTTTGCATATTAGGGGGCTATAATATATATATATGGATTGAGTTCACCCCAAGATTTTTTTGAGTGTACGTAGGAATTGAACTACAGCACAGCCCAATTAAATTGAGACCGAAGAGGGCAGTAACCCTGTTGGAAGATTACATTACTCCTCACTAAACCTCAAAGACCAAAACAAAGAAACCCTTCCAAAGATATGCTGGTCATAAGGATAAAGTGCTTAAGCAAGGCATCCAATGTGCAAGCTTGAGATTAGCAGGTCTTTATCTTTGTCTGAAATTATTTCATAAAGGGAATCCCAGCCCAGAGCAAGAGCTGGAAATGCTGTGTGCCAGCCTGGGGGCAGGATCGTCATTAGCTGTGGTCCTTATCTGTGCTCTGCTGGTGGTGGCCAAGTCCAGAGGTCAGCCTTTCCCTTGGAATTGAAAGATTCCATTTTAATTAGGTTTAATCTTTTGCTACTGTAGATCCAGCTATATAAATTATTTAAAAGGCAGAAGCTTTTTTTCTCAGTAATTAATGACAGGTTTGTTAGCTACTGTAACAGCCTGAGGCTTCACTTTCCTTGCGTAGCTCTGTAACTGTCTCATGATTACCTAATATAACAACCAGCCTCTATGGCATTATAAAATTATAATTGATGGTTTGTACCAGCAGCACTTGAAGGGGTGATACAGCACTAGTGCTGGATGTATTTACTGTCACAGAGAAAGCAGCCTGGGGAGGAGAGAGCAGCTGCCTTTTGAGATTTCACTGCTCAGGAAGTGTTGAGAGTTACTAAGATCATCGAGGCTAACCAATTTCATGTCCAGTATTAGTCAGTGTTTCACCACACCTGAGAGATCACAGAGATCGTTTGAGCAGACAGAACACCCAGGTAGTAGTGGTAATAATAGAGTCCTACACAAAAGCTTTCACCTTCTTTCTTCCTTTGTCTGCTTGGTAAGGGAATAGTGTTCCATTAAGTGTCCTGTGGATGTTCCTGTGGAGGACTTGCTGTCCTCCTCAATCATCATAATACCAGAGGTCAGATCCTTAACCGAAGCCTTCTCCTCCATCAGGTGTTAGAGAGTCTCTCTTGCAGGGTCTAATCGAAGGATCTCAGGTTTCTGAAATGTTAGAGAAATGCAGGTCATCTGTCAAAGCTCAGCAGTGAAAGTTACACTGCTGCAGCCCATGTGTCTTTGAACATTGTACCAGGTATTTGATGTCTTTACAACTTGGTCTAAGTTAGCTTTTTGAGTACAGCTAAACTGGAGCCTGCTCCCTAGGGCTTGAAGCCTCTTCCTTCCACACTTGCTGGCAATACTGAAATGATGCCCAGACTTCCAGGAGTCTGTAATTAACAGCTTTTTGCCCATTTAAAAATAAATGATAATGAATTCTTACATTTTAATATCTTACTTTGAGTAGCAGAAAAATCAGAGTTCTTTTGTGCTTGTGTCCAAGCATATCATGATAGAAGCAGCAGAAGGGCAATTTGTGGCTATGTACTCTTGATGTTTTTTGTAACCTTTTGCACTGAAGGACTTAAAGACTAAGATTATCTCAGTGCTTTCTGGGAATCCTAAGGCAGGGTAGGAACTGACATCTATGGAGATCAAAGATGGAATATCAAGAAAGGAAAGGAAGGGAATAGGGCTGTCGCTCTCAAAGTTAATATAAAAAGCTCAGCCTGATTTGACATCAATGAATCTTGTGTGGGGGTTTTTTGTAGTGTTGCTCCTCATCCCATGTTGCACAGGAAGCGTTGGGAGGAAGCTGGGTAGGGCTTTGCCAAGACACTGCACTGTGTGGTGACAGAATCACACTTTCTGCTGGTCTTGTGAAGCCCTTGGCAATGACTTTACATTTGAAAGGAAAAAAGAAGAAAAAAAATCTGCCAAGATATCTTCTATAAATAGATCCTTTAGGCCTGATTTTTTTTCATCTTCTCACTGGCAGTATCTGATCTTATGTATGTTTGTAGATGTTTCATAAATGTGAAAAGCAAGAAAATGTTAAAAGTGAAACCCAGTGTTAATATTGTGATTCTACAGTGTGCCATGAGCATGTTTGAAGTGTCTTTGCCTACACAGCTGTGAACTTTGGGTTTAGGGGTCTGGTTGTGGAGACTACCAAAACTGTCATGTAGTTTTCTGCTCTCTATGGAGATCTGATGTATCAGCTCTATGTTGCAACGACATTGGAGAGTTAAAAATGTATGGAATCCATAAAGTGCCATGATCTGTTGGTTACAATAGCAGAAGTTACTCTTTTGGCAGCCTGCTCTGTGACCCCTGGGGCACCGAGGAGCTGGTGTAGCTGCACATTGCATCATACCATTAAGTGAATTAGAGAGAAGATTTGAAAAGGTGAAAATCCTGAGCCTTGGGAGGCTTTGCCATCTGCATTTTCCTCCTGCCTCTGCTGCGAGCTGGGATGCAGGTACATAGGCACAGCCAGTGGCCTGACCTTCCTTTGCTCACGGGCGCTGGAAATGAATGTGAATGACTCAGTGTCTGTCTGAGAGAACAAATCCCACTCCCACGGTTTCAGCTGGAAGTTATGCTTTTAAAAACTTGATGGCCCTTAAAGAGCAACTCCTTTCACATTTAAATTTTGCCACCCCATGCATCTTACTTTCAGGATGATTCAGGCTGCTTTAGGAGTAAATGAGGGGTGCGTGAGAACAAGCCATAAGAATTATGTTATCCTGATCTTTTGCTCCTGACAACCTTGCTGATGTGCAGTGAAATATAAAGGCTTTAGAGCATAATTCACTGTTAGACGTTAAAGAGAAAAAGTTCAGCTATTCATAAATTAATATTAAATCTGTTTTCTGCAGCCAGTGTAAGGCTGGTGATGACTCACTTGCCTGTACTTAGTAAAGAGCAATGCTCTCTAAAGAATCCCATCTCATCGTTTCTGCTGACAGCTATTAAGAAAAATATTTAAAATACCTCTTAAAATTGTATATGTAATTCTTGGTGAAGTGACATTACATTCTTTTCGTTCAGTCATCACCCTGTGCTAGGACTGGAGTTTGTGACACACTAATTAGCTCTGATTTAGCACAACCATTATTTTTGGAGTTAATGGTTAGCAAACGTTGTCTAATATTATTATATAACCATTAATATGACTAAGGTAAAAAATGAGTTAAGTAAAAATGGGAGGAAAGTTAACATGGCAGCTTGGAAATACAAATAGGATTTCGAGTTTCCCAGCACTAAGTCAAATAAAACACCTGCACCATCCATCTTTAGAAAATAAAACATGAAGATGGACAATTTCTGATGTATTAAAGGTTCAGTTCAGGGTGAAATTCATTCATTTGCAGATGGACAGCTCCAACTCTGTGCATGATGCATGTTTTGTATTGCCCTGGTCCTGGGTATTCTATAGGATGTAGGAGGGAGTTTTTTCCAAGGAGTTTGAACCCTGAAAGTCAATGCCTTCATGGAGGGGAGGATCTGCTCTGCCTCCCCTGAGGGGTCTTTCGTGCCCTCTTCTATCTTAGGACAGTTCAAACATTACTGCCTGTCAACTGACCAGATTCTCTAGCCTCCATATTGGTGTAGAGAAGGGCTGCCAGGGCTCCTGGGTGAAACAGAGACCTGTTTGAAGTCGTGACTTTGATTTTCTTTCTTTTTTTCCTTTTGCTGCCCTGTGTTCCTGAGAGCTTCTGTGACAATGCTGTGATTTATGCCCTTTCCTTCCTGCCTGCCCCGGGACTGGAGCAAGGAGAGGCAGAGGAGATATTCTATGGACCCTGGATGACCATGGGCAGAACTGCCTATGGAGGCCAGAAGAAAAGGCCTAGGCAGGGAGGGAGTATGGAAAATGCTAGCTCCAAAATTGGTACATAAAAATTGAGTCAAGATCCCCCAAAATGGTTTTCTCATTTTTCTTTAAATGCAGAGAATTGTTTGAGACCTGAAGCCAAGACATGGAAAGTTTCTCCTACCTATGTCTTTCACCTATACTGCAACTTAAAGAGCAGAAAAAATCAGCCAGCCTGAGCCAAATACCCCCTGTCCCTCTCAGATCACCACAGCAAAGTAGGACACCATGGAATAAAGGGGGCATTCCCACCAGAAAGATCCAATAATGCTTCAGGGGAAAAAAGGATTTAAAATGTTCTTTTAATAGTAAGTTTTGGTGAATGCTTTGTTCTCTATTTATGAAAGATATTTTGCCTGCAGGGAAGCTCTTTGCTTGTCTGAGTTTATCTAAGAAGATTAAACTCCAAAAGTTCATGACTAAAAAGCTCATCTGTGTTCATCTGTATTCCTCACCTTGAACATGTAATCTGATGAGTGGTTTCGATATAAATATAGAGATGGGCTTTGACTTGGCTGAACTAAGCTCAAGACTTATCTCTAACTAGCAGGAGGTGACATGCTGCTGGGATGGTGTGTGTGTCAGCAGGAGCTGTACACTGTTTGTGTGCCAGCACAGTGACATTCTGCAGAGTTTGTCTCCCCAGTCCATGCAGAGGAGGAGAACAAAGCTCATGTAGCAGGATCCACTTTGGTGGATCCACTGGCAGCTCAGTTCAAGAGGAAGATGGCAAAGGGATTTCTGAGAGCCACTGCCTCACAAGCCTGATGTCAGCTCCCTGCCCCACCACCGTTCTTGTGCTGTCTGGGCATGGAACAGGGAGTGAGAGTTATTAGTAAGGAGAGAGCTGCACTTGCTGGATTGGCAGTGCTCCTTGGGACGTGCCACAGGCTGCAGGATTGTCCCTGTGCCCAGCTCTGGTCCCCCTGTGCATTGCTCCTGGTGCAGGGGGTTCATCCAGGCTGCACCTACCCCTGCCTGCTCAAGCTGCTTTGTTTTCCCTCTGGAATCCCTTGCTCCTGGTCTCTGAGTGCTCAGCTGTTGCCTTTCCCTGTGCCTGCCTTTTTGAGAACTCACAGAAATGAGCAAAGGGAAGGAAAGAAGAAAAACTCTTACTTCTAAAATCTTACTTCACCACCATGCACCGTTCTTCACTATGCAATGGTACAGACCTGAAAACCTGTGAGGCACAATTAACTATGTTTAAAATGTTACCCAGCATCAATTCCTAAGGGCTCTATGATCTAAAAGGAATTCTAAAGTGCATTCTGGGTTCCAGCAGTCATCTGATTTTCTGTGTAAATATTCAAGCAGGTTTGTTACAAAAAAATTATCTGTAAAAATACTGGTAAAATTTTGATTACTATGAAGCTTTACAAGGGATTTTGAGTTAACCACCCAAACTAATTAAGTGAAATTTTCCTAATTTGTTTATTATGTTAATGATCTGAATTAATTTATAGTAATTTAGCATGTATTACTAAAGATTTATTATGTTTCCCACCAAATGACTTAAGAGCTATAAATCCCATGGTTAACTGTAATTACTAGAGACATATTTATCGAAAGGGATAATTACATCTGATAAAAGTTCTTCAGTTAGGCTTAATTAAAACAGATTATTCCCCCATAAATGAAAAGTAAATATGGTAATTACTGGATAGATATTCATTGCAAAAATGAATATTTCAGCTTTTAATTTTCTAAAGGGGTGGGTAACTCAACTAAATAACTGATTGTTTCTCAATAAAGTGTAATTAACAAACCCTAGGAAATGGATATTTTTATAGGGGTAAACATTTTGCTAGCTAATGACTAAAGAGTAGACATTACTCAGAAAAATCAACAAAAAATTAATTTTTTTTGAGTCGACTGTTGCTGCTTTGAACTAATGAAGAGCATGCTAGGAAAATTATATTTTCTTACAATAAGACTGCTCCCAGTTTATCTAAGTAGAAAGACTGAGGAAAAACCACAACTTTTGCTGTTGGTAATATGGATTATAGTTTCTTAGGCATACACCAAATTTACTGTGGTTTCTGATGTTAACAATTTATTTAATACACATCACTGCACATGAGATTAGATTGTAAATCTATTTTTTCATAATTTATTAGTACACTGTGTTAAAAGCACTTTCTTCAGAGCTGTCACTTGTAAATCAGATTCAAAAGAAGGGTGAGAGCTGAGAGTAGAAAAAATGTAAACATGCAAAACCAGATCCTTTTCTTGGCTGAAATTACTTCTTAAAAACACTTGGAGACATGGGGGAATAAGTGGGCTCTGACTCCTTGATTCACAATTGCCCAGGTATAAATGAGTGGAAACAGAGACATTTAAACTCAGATCATTGTCACAGAATGTGGCTTTCTACAGAAGAATTAGGTCAGTGTTTTGGCTGGAGGAAGTGTTGGTTTTCCCTGTAGTACTTAAAATTTCCAACATTATTAACATGCAATGTGAATTGGCTGCAATTTGGTGTGGCAGTGAGAGCTGCTGCTGTGCCTCCTGGGATTTGTAATTGGGGTGGTGCACAGTGAAGGATATAAAATTTTGGGACTGTGTATATGAAGTACTTCCACTTGTTGTAGCTTGTGAAAGGTTTTGTGGATGGAAATAGGTGGGTAAGCTCAGGCAGCTGAGAGCTGTGCTTGCCCAAGGCCTCTGGGAGCACACCCCAGGGTCTAGCAGGGAAGTGTCCCAGGAAAATGCTGATGGGCAGAGTGGCTGGGGAGGAGTGGGGTTGACTGGGATGGAAAACTATGGAATGAAAACTTGTTTCAGGTGTGACTTGTTCATGTGTCCAGAAGGTTTGGAAGGAGCTGATGCTATTTTGGTGAAGAGTGTGTATGCTGAGAAATGAAGATTTTGATGGTGTGATGTATGCCATTTACAAATTTAGATGGAGTTCTCTCAGTAACTCAAAATAAAACAGGGACAGAAACTTGGAATATGTCAAAGCTCTCTTTCACAGGTGGCTGAAGCCCTGTCTCCTCCTGCAGGCACTGCCAAGCCCACGATGGGGGCTCAGACCTGTGATGTGGCCTGAGCCTCACCCCAGTGCAGCATCCTCATGTACTCTTCCCCACAGTAATCAAATGAAACATTTCACTTTGGCATTGCACAGCCACACTGCATCAAGAAAAACTTTTCAACCTGTTGTTACAAAGGAGCATTTCTCATGAAAGAGTGTAACCTGAACTTCAAGGTTAAAAAAAATATAAATTAAATAATCCATATAGTGAAGCTAGGATTATTTTCTTTTGGTCAAATGAAATGCTCTGGATCAATCCAAAATGAATTTTGCAGAAATCCCCCAACAAGTATTTCAGGTTGAGCAAGACAAGTCCCTTCCATCTCCTTAACATGTTTTTCATTGATCACTTCCACACAGACAGCACAGGGTGAAAGTCAAGACTGGGGTCAAGAGGTGTACCTTGAAGTCCTAGGAAGGAAGGAAGCAAACAGGTTAAGCTCATTCACTGAAAGGAGCTGATTTCTACAGCTGCTATTTAAAAACAGATTTTGCTTTTTGCAAAAACAATCCCTATACACAGGAGGAGGGTAGAAATATTTGAAATCTCAGAGCAATAAAAGGTTTTTGTCCATTTTGAAATGAAATTAACTGAGGCAAAATATTAAATGAGACTAATATGCTGTATTCTTGGGAAATAGAAATGCACAGACCTTATGTTTATCTGGTTTTTAGACAATTCATGCTGCACATACCTGTGACAATTTGACATGAAACTGAGTCAGTGATAAACATAATTAAAGGTAAAAAAATTAAGAGGTGCTTAATCCAAACCAAGTTAAAACTCCAGCATACATTCATTATTACTTGCCATTCAAATTAGGAGCATTTCAGCAAGTCTGTGTAATATAGCACAACCTGTACAGCTGGAAAACCCTGAAAATGCAAATGGAAAGGTTTGTGCTTCTGCTTTTGTATCTAGAAGAGAGTAAAAGGAAAGGGTTTGCCTGGACTGCTCCTCATCTTCTGTAACTTGTGGGAAATTATTTAAGGGGATATTTTTCAGGTGATATATCTTGGTTTTGCTATGGATTGCAGACCATTGCAAGGAACTCAGGACCTTTTGAAATGCTGATTTTGAAGTTGCCTTCAGTGAATTGAGCTAGGGCACTCAGAATAGTACTTAAATTGCAGTGCTGTTGGAAGGGCTGTGATATGAGCCTCAAGACTGAATTATGCTTGTGTACTCTAGGTTTGCCACACAATTCAATCATTGTCCTTGGAGATCATCAAGATCAGCAGCTTTCCCAGCAGGGATGCACTGTACCCCTGCTCCTCCACATCACTCCTGGTCCTTGGGAGCTCAGTAGACTTTTTTCTATGGTATTTGACTCCCTGCTCATGTAAGAGAGAATTACTCTGGAAGTGACTTGCACAAAGTAAAGGAAAAATCACAAGCTGAGCACACCAAACGTGACTGTGTCTCTCAAACAAGCCTGGCCATGCATTACAAAACAGAGCCTGGGTTGAGACTGAAAAAGGCTGTGCAGTGGAGGTTGTGATTTCTCCAGAGCAAAGACAGAGCTGGTGCTTGCTGCATGAAGCAGCTGAAGAACCTGATTGTCATAGTCCAGTGTTGGTGGATTCTTGGAGTTTAATTTCAACTAAACCATGGTAGAATCTGCTTCACTTTAACTTCTAAGGAAGAGTTTTTATCTTCATTTTGTCAGGCTGTTTTTCATGTTTTCTCTGCTGCGTGACCTGAATGATACACAAAATTCTTCCCAATTTGAAAATAAAATTAATTTGTGTGTGTTCAGCATTCTTTTGTTTTTCCTGTACTGAATGGCAAAGACATTTCAGAATGGTGAGCTGGAGACAATCAATATGTGTGCATAGATCTGCTTGTGTTTCCTCTGAAAGAATTTCCTGCTTGACATTGAGTTTCATCTGCCATTTTATCTCCCCATTGTTTTATGTGTGAGATACTCAGAACCTAAATTGTCTGTGAGGTGTCTGGAACAGTTTTGTATGTTCATTAATATTGGTTGCTCGAGGATTCCCATCAGTTTTCCTGTCACTGTGAATGCAGTGAGCAGATCCCATGGGACAGATGGCTCCTTCCTATGCTGAGTTTGCTGCCTCTGGCCCTGTTAGTGGGCTCAGAACATCACCATGTCTTATCACAGGACACTGGAGCTCTTGAAGAGCTTTTCATGAGGAATATGACCCATATTTGGGTCAGCTTTTCTGAAATGGAGGTAAAATCACATCAGTCATCCATCCAGTTTATTTGTGAGCCAAGATGTCTTTCAATAGCCATGCTGGTGCATTCTCACAGCACTGCATATATTTAAGTGCCTGCTAATTCTTTCCTTTGTTGCAGTTTTAGCCAACCAGCTTTAGTCAGATTTAAATGGACCTAGCTCTTTCAGTCTTCTGAAAAACCTGTTAAAAATTGCTGTCATTTTTTTCATTTCTTCCTGTCTTTAATACTGAAGTGAACATAAACGATAGGGTACGTGCCACAAGTAAGTGCTTTGGCAATTTCATATCCAGCTCTATGTTGGTGCTGGTAACTTGTTACTAGTAATTTTATTCATTTATTCTGAAATGTCTCTTACTGACATTTCAGTTTGACACAATTTCTCAGACATATTTCCTATGCAGAAGAGGTAAAAAAAACCCCCTGACAAAACCCCACAAAAACCCACTCTGATATCAGAACAGCCTTAATCTCTTCCATCAAGAAAGCTGATGCAAAAAATGCAGTTATGGCTGGATTTTTCTCCCTCCCTTTTTTTTTTTTTTTTTTTTTGCACTGGTTTTATCTTCTTTCAATCTTTCTTTACAGCTTAATTTCTTATCAGCCCTGCAAATTCTTTGGTAGGATTCCTTTTTGAGTTGTGGTTTGAAAAATTTTTTGCTATTTACTTTTTGTGTCTTTGGCATGTTCATTTGTCTTTGATTGTTTGATGCATTTTTGCCTACCTTTCTAGACTTCCTATCTAATGTTTCTGAGTTGAACTTTTAAACAAAGACCTCTTATTAGCCTGTTTTCTTTATTTTTTTTTATCCTGTTTGACCACATCACCAATTTATTTGTTTTTTTTAAAGAATAAGTAGCAAGCATTTCTTCTGAGCAACTCCTATGGTTTGCTAAATAGTTCCCATGCCTCCTGTGAATGCCTTGCCTTTCTGTCTGCAATTTCTTAGTTTCCTAATAATAATTTCTTGGCAGCTCTTGTTTTTAGAGTTAAGCATTCCTGCAGCTCTAATCTTCCTGATGGCATCACTCAGTTACATTGTAAAGAACATTGCTGCTGATCCTGCTTCACATGTTCACCATTTCAGCTCAGAGGAATTTTCTAGAATAAATATTTCATCCAAGTATTTTTCTCAACTACATTGTTGGCTGTTTGCTCTCTCTTGTCTTGCATCTGGGACAAGCAGCTTTTCTGGGGTCTCCAGCATCCTGTCTCCTTCTAGGTTTAGTTTTGTCTCTTGGACTTCCCTCCTGTCCCTCTTGGTCTTGCTGATACCCTTGCCATCACTAGCAACTCTTCTTCAAGAGCTTCTGATGTTCCCACACCCAGCTGCAGGACATATTTATTACTATTTATTAATTTAGTATAGTGTGCTTATATCATTCACATTTTACCAAAGAGTTGGGAATGTTTGCAACATGTCTTGGAGAGGAGAGTCAAAGGTGTACTGGCTGCTTCTTGTGTGGAGAAATCTGGGAGGTGTTTTCTTTAGAATTCTATTTAAAAGCACACAAAGCTTGGGCTTTTATCTAAAAAAAGGAAAGAAAGCTCCTCTTTTCCTGAGCAACTCTACTTGTAAGCGAAAAGAGCTTACCCTAATCCCTGCAGCAAGCGGTGATGAAAACCAAGAAATCCAACAAGAAAAGACCTTTTTCTGCAGCAGCACAAGAATCCTTGGGCCACATAATTATTCCTTTCTTCAGCAGCTTAAATTACAAAATCTCTTGAATATTCTTGACCTGTAGTCAAGAACAGGCACCTACTCATCCTCAGTATTACATTTCCTTGTGGAATGCCCCATCCTCTGACAACAAAAGGGTCATTGTAAGAGAATTAATAGTGCCTGAAGGTTTAATAACCTCCAAGGGGAAAAACAGCTTGAAGACAATGATTGCTAAAAGCCAGAGCATTTTCTTTGATATATTACACCAGGCAAGGCTGGACTATGACTGTTATTGAGTTCCTACTATATAGGAAGTAGCAATGAATTGATCTTGTGAGTTTATTTTTTCAGAAAATGTTTTGTTTTCAGTGTGTGTGTTCCTTCCTGTTTGGTACAAAGAAAATCTTTCTGAAACTTTCTTGGAAGTGTAAGCTAAAATACCATTTTAGAAATTGAGGGGTTGTTGGAACTTTTTATTTCTTTTGTGATGTGTCAGTAATAAATCATAATGTGGCATGCATAATATTGTCTTACAAAATATCCTACTCCTTTTAATTGGGACTGTTTAATTACTTAATTTCTCTGTGAGATATCAGAACTGATTTAATTTTGGGAGGACTGTCTGGACATGCCTGATCGATGTGAATATTTCTCTCCTTTCAAGGCAATGCTTTGTGTTTGTGAGGTTGTTCTTTGCACACTTCATAAACTCTGCCAGCATGAAGTTTGAATAATGACTTTTGAACAGAGTGTTTTGGGTTGTAATGCCAACAATCAGAGCAACAATTTTTTTTTTACTTTTTTTTTTTTT
>VXBC01012867.1:3016498-3137995 GCA_013399945.1 Ploceus nigricollis
GTGATTGTGGAAGCCATGGGATTGCCTCAGATTGTGTGTGAAACCTCATAAGTCACTTCTGGCAACCTTGCTCTTACTCAAGTTACACTAATCTGGCTTCAGGACAGAAATCAATCTAAATGCAAATCTGATTTCTTTAAGGAGTGTTTCCCTCATTAATTCCTTCTTTCCCTTGCTTTTGCACACACACCTGCTCCTTTGCACACACGCAGGCAAACAGTCTAGTACATGCAGCTAAAGAATAAGCCAATCAATCTCTGTGCCTGGAGGAAAATAGAGAGATTGTTTATTTCCATATGTAATTACTCCTTATTAAAGGAGCAACAGAACTTCTGACAGGACAAATTATTTTCTTGCGTAAGTAATAAGAGAAAGTGACAGGCACACAGAGGGAATGAGTGGGAACACAGCACAAACTCTTTAGTGAAGAGGATAGGTAGTTTTTGTGGTTTTCTTTTCTCCTACAGAGATAAAGGTGATACTGCCAATGTTCAAAGGATACAAAAGGGATATAGCATAACCCCCTGTAAGCAAGAAAACTCTTCCATGTCATGGTGATAATACCACGGGGAAATCCTGCACACCAAAATGAACTGAACAAAGTTAATATCCGCTCCAGGTTGGTTTATCCTGGAAGGCAGAGGGACATTCAAGCCTCTGGTTGATAGCACTGAGATGCTCCAAGCTGGACAGGATCAAAGACAAAGAGTATGTATTCACAGGAGTAGAAAGTCCTACTGTAAATAGGTAATGCTCTCCCTGGAAGGACAGGAGCTGAAATACTGAGAGGCTGAATACAGGGAAACACCTTCACTGCTCAACAGCTGTGAGCAGAGGGAGGAGGCTCTGTGTCTTTACCAAAAACTGACCAACAGAGCCAGAAGCTGAGCAAAGGATTCTTGTGTGTTCAGGTCATGCTCACTGGGCCATTCCCCACCTCTGACCCAAAGGTCCAGTGGTGACAACCTGTTTTCTGTGTCAGAAAATGACAACCCAACTCTGCAGAAATTGCAGCTAGATGAATGAGGACTTGAAACAACGAACCACTTTCCCCCTCATTTTTCTGAGAACCAAGATGAGTGAAAATGTCAGTTTTGCTAGGGTGATTTAGGAGAAATCTTGAATTCTTTGTCTGACAAATAAGAAGCAAACTGAGATAAAGTCAGAGAGCAGGCAGGGAATGCGTAACAGAACGGATTACAGAAATGCAGGAACAAACAATGATTTACTGAGGGCTGTTACAACAAAGTGACTTACCAATTCATAAATTCAGTAAGCTTGCTTTTGTATTATCTCTGCTATCACCAGTCCTTAGGACTGATAAGGCACAGCACAAGTAATCTCCAGTCCTTTCAGTCTTTGTCACCTGAGTCGCAGAGTTCCCTTCTTTATGCTCGTGCTTCACTTTTCCCCTTCTGCAGATGTTTGTTGCCTTTCTGTCCATCCTTGCAGCACTGAGCTGAGCACAGGAGAAACAGGAAAGGCCTGAAGCTCAGTGCTCCAGCAGCTCAGTGTAGCCCCCAGCCCTTCTTTCCTCACCTGCTGGCTCTGGCTGAGGGCAGCACCATGCACACAGCTGGGGACAGGCGCATTTGCTCTCCAGATCATGCTGAAAGAGAAGTGCTGCCAAGACAATGTCTTCCCTCTGATTTTACCTCTTAGGCCTTGCAAGCACTTCTGAGCCACAAAGTGCAGTGTGAACTTCCTTTGCTGTTTCACACAACATCAATTTTTTAAAGCAGACCAATTACAGGAATGTTTATAGCATTTCTCCACTGCAGCTAACATTAAACATTTAAGAGCTCTCCTCATGAGCCAGACTGGAATCCATCCCTATACATGCTGGGAGGGGTCACTGACACATGGCAAAGCGGTCCTTCAGGAATCAGAGTAGAGCAAGCAGTGGGAATGCAACTGGCTGGAAGCCCTGCTGGGAGCTACAGCCTGCTGGGCAAGGGAGCCTTGGCATCCCATGCCCAGAACTCCCTGAGGATGCACAAGAGAGAGCAAAAATTCATTAAGAACCCAAGCCATGTTCTGGCTTCCTCCATACTCTGCCTGGAATGACCTGTGGAGAGAGGCATGGGCAATTGCTTAGCACACCAGAATAGCAAGCAGCCTGCCATTGTGTGAACTGTCTTGTGTGGCTGGGAATTAATGTGTGATGTGCTGAGGACTTCTGTGTCTTTTTGTGTGTGTTGGTCATGACAGAGAGTGGCTGTAATACGAGGCTTAAAAGCCAAGTGTAGTTGCTGCATTATCTTGTGGAAAGGTGAGCAGTGCTGCTCAGTGTGCCTGTGACTGGCTGGAAGTGAATAGGAGCTGTACCCATCCAGCACCTACAACACCTTTGACCTTTCCTGGGTAAAGTTTAGCACCTGAAACACTGAGTCACCAGAGAAGGGAATGAGTTAGGGCCAAAGGAATGAAAGTCACATCTGCTTTGCTGTCCCTGGTGCCACCATGAATCTGCAGGCTAATTTATCTTCAAGCTTGTTAACCCACTTGGAGAATGCTCCCAGTGCAGCTGTACTGACCCAGGGCCAAGGAGAAGAGGGGCTGGGTAGCTGCTGTGTGCAGGTAGCCCCTGCACAGCTCTGGGCTGCTGGGACAAGGATCTGAGTCAGAGCTCTCCAAGGTATTTAGCTGATTCCCTTGAACATCAGGGGTGAGGCTACATCTGAGGAGAATCATTACTGAGGCACAGTTTGGCTTTTTCTTGTTGGCAACCCCAAATCTGAGGGATGAGCACAGGACAGCATTCAGCTCCTACCTGTGTTAAAAGTGTTATGCTGCTCTGGTTTCACAGACACTGAAATAATTGCTGAAATTATAAATCAACCCTTTTATAGCACCAAGCTGATTATTTACACTGTGCCAAGACAAGTCTTTCTCTTAAATTCTCATGCTGCTTTTGAATAAGATTAATCTTTCCTGCTGTTTGCATGAGATGGCAAAAGCAAAGACATCATCACCTTTAATGCAGAACAGACAGATTAAGTCATAGCTGAATTTTACACCAGTGCAATTTTATAAATTTCCATCTAATTACTTAAGATTTGTACCTACTGAAATGGAAAAATGCCTGCTTGATGTGTAGATTAAAGCTTGGGAGCAAGGAGCACAGAAATGTGAAGCAGAAGCTGTTCCATGGGAAAGGAATAGAAATGAGAAAGAAGAATTATCCTGCTTTAACCTAATGTTGTTAATCTGTATTGCCCATTATAATCTCGAGTGTCCTGCTTAGTGAAGTATGCAATCTGTAGTGCTGGTTCCTGCACAAGCAGTGTATCTAATATAAAGGACTGGCTCAACATCCATCATAATAATTACTGTGTCATAATTTTCTGCCCTTCCTACCTCTGTTGCAAAGAGATAGAAGAGGCCTTTCAAGTGTTTGAGAATTTTTGCTAAAAATTTCTCATTTCTTTTTTTAATATGGAAATCTGTATTTCTGCCCTATTTATTTTGCAGGTTTGACCTGAAATAATGAAATATACTTCACTGGGGGATGTAGAAACTCAATTTGAATATCTGAAACCATGTCTGTTTAATTTAATATCTGAATTTGCTCTGCTGCACTGAATGGGAGTACTAGGCATATTAGAGGTTTCATTTGAAAAATCCTTCTCCCAAAAAATCCTTAATTCAATGATCCACAAGTTCAGAGACTGCTTGACTCTAAAATTATATATGAAGATGTTACACATGATCATTGCTGTTCGGAGTAGTTAAAATTTGATCTTTCTTTAAGTGTTTTGTATCGGAGGAGAAGAAGCAATGAGCACTACCCCATCTGTGAGACAGCACTGCTCAAAGCTGGTGTTTTGGGCCAAAACTCGTGCATGTGTGATTGCACCATTGCACCACCTTCTTGGCTTGATATTTTAGTTTACATTGTTAATTCTGTCTGTGTGGGCAGCACCATGGCTGGGCAGGGCTGTCCCTGCTTCTGCAGGAGCAGCTGCTGCCCAGGGCTCTGTGCACTGACCCTCAGGGCATCGGTGCTTTGCTGTTCCTGTGTGTTTTTCTACAACAGCCCCCAGGAGCATTTTTAATGTCGCTGATAAGGGATGTTAGTGATAAGTGGTATTTGCTCTGGTCTCTTTGTTTAGGGGCATCATCACAATCAGTGAGTGTTGTTACAGGAAAGGCACTGCAGCCTGCAAAACAGTGACTTGTGTCTGTCTTTGGGGTGCCCTGGTGAAGCCCAAAACCAGCTGGTGGGACCTGAGCCAGGACACAGGACTGTACATTCAAAGACCCTAAACTGTAGCAAAATTGAGTGATACCTTTTGGAGATTAAAAAGGCTTGCACTTTTACTTTAGTGCTTCAGTAAGGGAAGTCCACATAAAGGCTTTTATTACAGAAAAATATAATTCCATCACTGAAAAGAAATAAAGATTTCTTTGTAAATGTAATGTAGTAAGTGTTACAGAAGAAAATACAAAATCTCAGTTCCACAAAGGGATCCACTTGACAGAAAATGTAATTGAGATCAGGACCTGAACTGACCTGTTCTGTACCCTAGTTGTGTGGTTGGTTTTGTTTATACATTTTGGTTTTATTTTTAATTATAGAAACACTTTCTGCCTCTAGGTGTTTTTAAAATTGCAGTTTTTTGATGTGTGGGTGCAGAAGAAACAAAGAATAGCTTTGGATTGTGCTTAGGAAACACAGCTAACACACTCAGCTGTTGAAAGAAAAAAATAGTTGAGAGTGGTGTAAGCACCAAATCTTTCCATTAAGTCTGTGCAGTTTACTGACAATTTCTTTGGTTTTAAGAATTGTCTTTTTTTTTTCCCTCTGTGTGCTGTTGTATGCAAGAGCTCTGGAAATGATGCCTGTGTACCCACCTTTACACACGTGAGTTGTCTTACCAAGAGCTGAGTAGTCTCATTTTTCTCTTAACTCTTTAAATATTGGGTGGTTGTGTGGGGACCATGTGCCTGCCCAGGCAGAATTCTGTCACTGCACAAAGTGTGGTTTCTGCAAAACACAAAAAAATAGTATTATCTTTCATTTCTCTCAGCTACACTAACCTTAACAAGTAAAAATAAAAAAAAATCAAACAGGAATGTGATGTTTAAATTGATGACATCTCTCTTAAAGATATAAAAACTGATAAGCCTGGATATGAGCTCTGAAGATGCCACTGTGGGATGAGCTGCCATCCTCCAATATCCTGGGAGAGGTTTTTCTATCACAGAGGAAAATTCAGCAACCTCTGTATCAAATGTTGAGCTCAGCTGCAGCTGTCATTAAGACTAAATTTTTATACATCTGAATATTGAAAACCTTTTAAACTCACCTAATATTATTCTATTACTGGAACACATCTAACAGTAAATTGGAAAAAAAAATTGGTACCTTCTAAAAAATATGCCTTCCCCATCCATTTTCAGCTTCAGCATTATGTAAAGATGACAGTTATCAGCTATGTAGAAGAGCAGCTATATTAAATGTTAAATAACCTTTAACAGCACCAAATATTTAATCATAAAAATTAAATTGACAGTGGTGTGGTTCACCTAGTATCCCCTCAAAAGCCTGACAGCATCATTTCTCATGTATATTGATAAGTACAAGACATCCATAAAATTGTAGGCTCAGTAGCTGCCTATTTATGAGAGGCTATCTAAAACTCATTCATTGCAGGTAATATCAGTAAGTCAATTCAGCTTAGTCTGATAGCTCATAACTTTTCAGACTGTTGTATTTACTGAGCCATGGACTATCCTTTCTTCAAGTGTACTTGAAAAAATGACTTGTACTATAAGACTGTTTCTTCTCAAGGTATAATTAAGTGCTTTAAAATGAACTCCAAAACTGCAAATTCAAAACAGTATTAGACTTAGGTAATAATATAAAAAATATTGCTTTAATAATGCTTTGAAAATTGCACTGAGTATTGGCAGTATTCTTCTATCTGTAGTAACCTACCCAGAAAATCATCAGTGGGAGTTTGGTGCCAGGCAGGTTTCACAGGGTGGCAGGAGTCCCTGTAACAGAGCTAATAAAGCTCCAGGTTTAAATGGAAGATATTCCTCATCAGGTGATGTACACGACTGTGGGTGGAGAATCAGCTTCACAGGGAGCAGCAGCAGGGACAGACCACTCCATTTGGTGGATGTGAAAATTCCTGGCCAAATTCGGGCCTCCCAAGCAGTGAAAGCACCTCTGTTGATGGTGTTGTCTGCCTGTACCAGCTGCTGGTTTTTGGTGTTTGTTGTAGAGTTTGGTCCTGGTCCTGTCAAAGTAGAGGTAAAATGTGGTTCTAGAGCAATCCCTTACTATGGGAAACTCTCATTTCATGTCTATGTTCTGTAAGCACAGCAGGGATGTACACAATAGAAGTTCTCAAGTAAAACTCTCCTGTAAATGTTCTGGTGGTGCTTTGTTGAAATTCGCTTGGACAGATTTTTTTTACTTGCAATTAGGGAATAGAATTAAAAGCCCATAGAAGAACTCCCATTGGCTTTAATAATCTTTTCACTTAGGCTAAGAGCTATATATAGAATTTACCATAAAATAAACAGAATTGACAGGAGACTTGTAAATATTAGCAATTATTAAAGTGAGTCAAAATCACAAATGCCCAGAAGTGAAGCTTGAAACCAAGGCAGAATTTGGGCAATGATGTTCCTAGCTGGGGGATCTTCCCTTTGCTCTCCTGTATTGCTTTTTCCCCTTGTTCACCTGAATTTTCTGGTGCTGTCAGGGGCTGAAGTTAAAACTAGAGAGAGGCTTTATTTCCCTTTCTGGTAGAAGTGGTCAGATTTGCTCAGCAATCACTTCTGTCCATAATTCAAGTGGTGAATTGCTGTTTTGGAGGACTTCAGGGTGGAGAATTGCGTTACCAAGCTGTTTCATTCTTTTAAAATTTCTGTTTCACTGCTTTCTGGCTTCTGATGTTTAGACAGAATTACATTTTGGTTGTGGAAACATTTCCCCTGCAGCCTGAGCTGCAGAGGAGAAGCTGCTTGCCCCTGCTCCATGTGCAGGGGGAGGGGAAGCCTCCAGCTGTGGGGTCAGGCTCTCTTTTGGGCTCTGTGAGTGGGTGGCAGAACGTGTGTCACTGGTGTTCCTGACACCTGAAGGGCTGCTGAATTCCCTGCTCCCAAGGGACTGGGAGCTGGGGCTGGGGACAAAAGCTCTTTGCAAACATGGGTAAAATAGTAGGAGGTAGGTTGAGGGAATAGAGAGAGAGATGGTGAAGAATATCAGATTGTGATTCTGCCCAGAGCAGGAAGGG
The DNA here is from genome assembly GCA_013399945.1 of Ploceus nigricollis. Lineage (NCBI taxonomy): Eukaryota > Metazoa > Chordata > Aves > Passeriformes > Ploceidae > Ploceus > Ploceus nigricollis. Next base: position 3,023,755 of record VXBC01012867.1, read on the forward strand.
TATGCAGTCTGGAAGAGGGGTACTAATCTGCCCAGGAAATTTTAAGTAATTCAGATGTGAGAGCAGCAATCAGAAGATGGAGCAGTGCTTTTAGCCAGGAAACTACAGCCCAGGAATTGCCCTCAGAGACCTGTTGGACTGCATAGGAATGACTCACTTCTCTTGCAAGAAGGGAGAGGATTTGGAGTGTGGATGTGTTTTCAGGGCTTTTTATCCCTTGCATAGAGGTACTGGTGGCAGCAAACTTATTCACAGAATTTCACAGAAATTATCTGAGAGCAAAGGTATTTCCAGCAGCACGTCAGCCTCGGTGTGTCTGGAGCCACAGCCTTGCCCTGTCAGAACCAGCACCTGACAGAAGAACCAGCAGTGGCTGACCTGCCAGAGATCAGTGCTGGTGCTCAGCTGTAAGGCTCTGTCGGCCTGACAAGAACCAGGAATGAATGGTGTCATCATCTGCCACGTGCCATAAAATTCTAGTAGGAGCAATTTCCACTCCAACAAGCAGGGGGAAAAAAAAAAGTCCTGGACTTGAAGATCAGAGGAAGGCAGTCAAATTCATGAAGTTTGGATGCCCAGATATGTACAGGGGCTGTGACAGCCTGGACCAGAGCAGATGAAAGGTATTCTGTACACTGGTTCCTCACTGGAAGTGGTCAAAGGGGAATATGAGGTTTTCTGCTGGGAAAGTTCAATGTGAATTGGCTTCAAGTCAGGCAAATTTGACAAAGATATTTGATTTTTTTTGGCCATCACACCATGAGCTGTCACAGGGTCCCTCAGGTGGAGCTGGAGCCCCCATAGGTGTCCCTTTGCCCAGACAGGTTGTTGTTCCTGGAGGGAGCTGCTGTGTGGTACAGGAATCCACAGGCAGAACCTGGGCTGTGGAGCCCAAGAGGGGAAAGGGGTTCCCACATCTCATATATTGTTTTGTCTTGATTGAGTACAAAATTGTGATTTCTGAAATTTTTCACAGCACCACTGCCTTCATTTGGAGTTAGAGTTGTGGCATAATAAAACTGCCACTGCATAACAAACTTGAGTTCTCATATCATGCTCATCATGACCCCAAAGTGCTTTGCTGAAGAGGAAGGCTACTGATTCTATCCCCATTTTCTAGATGTAGAAATGATGGCAAAGAGAGATGAATTGATTTAATCTGCAGATAAATTGATTTAGTGAGACTGAGTGAAAAATGGTCACAGTCCCATCACCTCTGCAAACTTGAAAGCACAATACAGGGAGGAGCAAGAGCCAGCTCTGTGCCTAACACGTCCACCAAACACCTGATGTTTGTCTTTCTCTGGGGCAGGGATGTCACTTGCTGGCACTGCTGGCAACACACACAGGTGTCCCTGTGCTGAGGCTGTGGCAGTTTGTCCTGGGTATTGCTGTCCAACAGCATCCCCTGCTCAGAGTCTGATGGCTCCTGTGCCTTGAGTGCAAATTTTATCTTTCAAAGCAAGCTGCCTTTGCAGGTGCCCTGTGTAGTGTGTGGTGAGTGGTCAGCTCTGACAGCAGTGTGGATCTCAGCCAGGGCATGCTGCTCATGCTGCTGCCTGAGTGCAAAGTGCTTAGGGATCTCTCCTGGCCCCGGGGTTGAAATCTTGTTTATGTCCTCTGAAAGGCAGTAGCTGTGGCAGCACCAACATGCTTGGTCAGGGTGAGCTCAGGCAGACCTATGTCATCCAAATTGTCACACTGAGACCTGTCTTCATCTCCACACACAGAACAACTTTTTCTGCTAACAGGTCAGTGGAAGCGAGAGATACTTGGATTCAGAATGACTGAGTTTAGGAAAAAATGTTGCTGTTGACAACTGTAGATGTGTTAGAATGATAATGGGTAGCAGGGATGTGCTCAGTTCAGGGAGGGCTTCTCCAGGGAGAGGATGTTGGAGCTCCTGCTTGTAGCTGGTTGAGTGTAACCCAAATATGTCATGTTTTGTGTAAACATCCACATTTTGGGAAGTCAAATATCGGCAACAATGCCATGCATGAGGTAAAGTATTTCCACACCCTGGAACTAATTTTTATTATTTGAGTCCTTCTGCATAGTTAACCTTGGTGTGCTGTTACTGCTTCTGCAGCATGTATGTTCCAAAGAGTAATAGGATTAATTGTTTTCTAAGCTGGTAGCACATCTCTTAACATATGCAGGAGGCAGGCAATAAATAACTAAAAGAAGCCTATGGAGCAGTGGCTCCCACTGAGGATTTTACTGAGCACATAGAGAAATTGATTCTGTTAAACTTTGCTTGCTGAAGTGGAAAGTTAAAGAAGAGAGGAAAAAATGCTAAGAAATAGAGTAGTGCACAAGACTGTCATCTTCATTTTAGGATTCTCTCTATAAAATATGCACATCAGAGGCTTGGAAAGGCTTCCTAAGGAAAAGGAGTTTTGGTACAATGTCTCAGGGGCAGAGGGAACCACAGCACTCAGTATGCTGTTTAAGAGGCTGAGGGAAATGCTTTTAAAAAAAGTGCTGTCTGTTCCAGGTTCTGGTTTAGGGTCCACGTGCAGTCTTTTCTCAGTTAACACTTCTGATGAAATCAGCAGGATGCCAAATGGAAAATGAAATGTCTGCAGGCTGTGAAATTTGGCCCTTGCCAGACTGAGGCACTGATCTGGAGGCTGGCAGTGCATGGGCAGATGGGTGTCCCCACAGACATCTCATCATCTCCAGCAGAGCAATCTCTGGGAAAATCCCCTGACTTTTCACACAGGAGAATGAGTGACAGGACCAAAATGATCCTTAATGGCCTGAAAATCAATTAATCAAAGAACTAATCATTCAGTTGCTTCTTTCCAAGGGTGCTCCCTTCTCCTTTTCTAATGAGAGCTGTTATAAACAGGTTTGTATCCAATATGTAGTTCATGCTCTTCGTGTGCCTCTTGACTCTCCAAAGGGGAGACCTCCCCAAGGCACAAGCTTTGATGTGTGGAATGTGTGCCAGAATCATGGCTGGGCATTTGCAGGTGTATTTTAAGGATTTTTACCAAATTAATCTCAACCTGACCCATCCCAAATAGAGAGAAATATGTTGTTTATTTTTTTCCTAGTGTGTTTTTAAAGTGGGCAATAATAGCAGTCATTCACAGCTATGATATGTTCCTGGAGCTGCCAGAAAGGCTTTTCTACTAAAATGAAAAGCAGTGAAATGGAAGATCCCCTGCTGCAAACATGTGCATAATTTGCTGTGCTCCAATGGCTGATCCCTTTGATTTCCTGGGCCCTGTTCCCAGCTCTGGGATGGAAGGAGCACCCTCTAAAGGTTCTCTCTTTCTCCTCTTATCTGAGGTACTGCCTTGCAGTCAGTGTGCCTAGTTTGTAGTTTATCAGATGAAGGGTAGGAACAGTCACAGAATCACAGAATCTGCTGAGTTGGAAGGGACCCATCAGGCTCATCGAGTCCAGCTCCTGGCCCTGCACAGGACCATCCCCAGGGATCCCCCCACGTGCCTGAGAGCATTGTCCAAATGCTTCTTGAGCTCTGCCACACTTGGAGCTGTGACCACTTCCCTCAGGAGCCTGTTCCAGTGCCAGCCACTCTCTGGGTGAAGAACCTTTTTCTATTATCTAACCTAAACCTCCCCTGACACAAATTCAGGCAATTCCCTCAAGTCCTGGTTGATCTTGTGAATTGGCTACTCTGGCTTCAGTCTAGTTCACCCCTCCACTGCTAATGGCTGGGTGCCCTTGATCAGGACATGTCCCTGATCAGGACCCATGTCCCTGCAGATGTGTCCCCAGGGCTGGCTGCAGCTGTGCCCTCTGCTCCCTGCCTGGCTGCTCATGAGGCAGCTCCTCCTGCCTGGGAGCCACTGGCATGATGCTGTGCCAGGGAAAAGGGCTCTGCTGAGCAGCTGAGCATGGCCCAGGCACAGCAGCCTGCTCATGGCTTCCAGGCCCAACCAGACCCACATCCAGCCAGCACAGGCAGGGGAGCATGTGGCTGCCTGCACCTCTCCATGTAGGCTAGACCCTTAATCTCCCTGTGTCTCAGCTCTGTCAAAGGGGTCTAATAGCCCACTGCATCATGGAGGTAGTATGGGATAAAAACCTATTAATCATTGCACAGTGCTGAGACAGATGGGTTTCATTCCCAGGAGAAGTACATATATAGGCCATGATCACATAAAGCTGACATTAACACATTGGTATCTGGGATTTACGTAAACTGGTCCCTGAAACCACAGTTGGGTGGTGGTTTCTGGGCTATTAAGTGTTTAATTTGGCAGATACAATTCAGTTATGAAATGATCTGCTCTCCTGAAGAGGCAAAATTGGAGGGATTGCATTGCTTGGTGTGTAGTACAGGAACAGGAGGGGTTACTGCTAAAAATAAATGGGGTGTCTGAGTGGAGAGGTGTATGGAAGGTCTCCTAAATGCAGAAAGCTTTGGCTGCTTTAATCTAAGATCTGGCTAATTTCTAGGAAAATCCTCCCCTTACTACAGAACATACTGGAAAATTGTGTCTCACATTGTAAAGGAAGAGATTTATCTTGGAAAGGTATTAAAAGCTTCTGTTCCCCAGTTGTCATCTGGGAAGATACAGTATTGATTGACCCTGGAGTTGGGTTTGATAGGTTGCATTGGTGATTACAGTATTGATTTGTTTCACATGCTGTGTTTGCTGTGTGCACAGCTCTCTTGCAGCTAGAATTAGTCTGACTTGCCACTTGCTGCATGTTTTTCAGGAGGGGAATCAGGCAGGATTCATTTTTCACCAGGCAGTCTCACAGAGTAATTAACTGAAAGGAGGCTGGTGAGAATTCCTGAATTACCCAGGGAACACAACAGTCAGAGTTTTTTTTCAGACATGTGTAAATAAAGAAATTTGCATTCTCCAAATATTTAAATCAAATACTGTATTTAAAGGGAAATGTGTAATTTTAAAAAGCACAGAAATATAATAACAGCTGCAAGCAGTTTCAAAGACTGGCTGCCACAGCTAAGGCAGAAGGGAAATCTGCAGAGTAGCTGCTGACCTGCCCCTTGGAGCACAGTGAGGGAGGAAGAGGAGGTTGACTGTAGCTTCCCATGTCAATTCACACCCTGGCCTGAGAGTTGCAGGTGGCTTGTCTTGCCTTGTCTTGATCTGCCTTTATCAGCACTATTGCCTGGGGCATGAAGAGCTGATGTTTGCTGCAGGGGTGTGCAAAGGAGTTGGTCTGAACTCAGAAGTCGTTCTTTTCAAGTCGTGCAATGAATTCAAGTTGCACATGGAATGCAGAATCCAAGTGAAGGCTCCACTGCTGGAAGGCGAGGGCCATGAAGATGATCACAGGGCTGGAGCACCACTCCTGTGGAGACAGCTTGAAAGGGTTGGAAGTGTTCAGCATGGAGAAGAGAAGGCTTCAGGGAGACCTTATAGCACCTTCCAGTACCTAAAAGGGCTACAAGAGAGCCCGAGAGGGACTTTTAAAAACGATATGGAGTAACAGGACAAGGGGTAATGGCTTTAGTGATTTAAATTAAATATTAGCAAGAAATGATTGTGAGGCTGGTGAGGCTGGAAGAATTGTGAGGTTGCCCAGGAAGGTTGTGGGTGCCCCATTCCTGGAACTGTTCAAGGCCAGGTTGGATGGGAGATCCTTGAGCAACCTGGTCTGTTGAATGGCATCCCTGCCCATGGCAGGGGCTTGGAACTGGATGATCTTTGGCAATCCCTTCTAACCCAAACCATTCTATGACTTTATGATGACTCTGTGAAGGTTCTGAACATTGCCTGGAGGTCACAAGAGTTGTTTCTGCAGTGCCCATTTATGTCCTGGGAGGATGACTGCTGTGCCATGACTGGGGCAGGGCCTGTGTCACTAAATGACATCGCAGGCTTCTGCAGAAGAGAAGTTTTGCACATGAATTTTAAACTCAGGCTCTTAGTCATCCCATCTGGTATGATGCTAATTAAAAAATTGAGACATTTCTAGGCCTACATGTGTAATTTGGGAAGAAATAAACGTATGCAGAATGTGAGGCAGTGTCGCATGGTGCTGCTGTTGCACTGAACCAAATTTCATTGGTAGAGGATGCCATAATTAATTGCTATGCTAATTGTTATACTCCAGAGCACGTCTAGAGTCCTTGCGTTTTCTCCCACTGTAGAACTAAAGGTGAAAATGACTTATCCTCACTCGCTTGACTTTTTCCTGCCTGAAAATAATTAAGAAGAAGAAATGAGAACCCCAGAGGTGAAAGTCTCACTTTGAACAATGTAATGTAGAAAGAGGTAAAGAAAGTTATAAAAGCAAGCGTTGCTTTTCAGTGCTTAAATTGTATGGTGTGTGCATGTGTATGCAGGCATAATCTGGGGAGCTGGAAGACATTAAAATGCCTAAAATTTAGCAAAATGAAGGAAAACACCCTTCAATTTTAAAGAACTTTCTCCCCTTTGACAGCTGACAAGATGAATGGGGCAGGATAATAATTCAGTTGTTAACTTTCATCACAAATATTTTCTATCCCTAAATTAAAACAATTGTGCCTTTTGTGCAGGGATTAGTCTTAAATTTAACACATAATTTATAATTATCAATCCATTGCAATGTAATTTTTTTACTTCAGTGTTCAAAGTATAATGCTTTCTGTGAATTTTTAAAGGAGTCATACTGTAAATTCATAATGAAGATTGTTAACATCAGTAAAGAGCCTCTTTCCTCTCTGTTTTGTTAATTCCAGTTAGAAGCAGACTGGGATTAAGCAGTCCCCTAATGCTGAAAGTGTTGCTGCAGGGTCATGAGCAATTTGCTTCTGTGGTAGATGGGTCTGTACAAGCTGGGAAATAGAACTCATTAGTGGTATCTAGTTTTTCCTATGGAAATTTCTATTTTTTAAATAACAAATATTCTGCACTTTGCTGAAACAGTAAAACTGCAAATAGACATCTGAAATCTGGAAGTGTTTATTTGTCTGCAGAGGTTGAGTGTTCTCAGATCAGCTGGGGGAAAAAAAAATCCAGACCAAAAAAACAGAGTTGTGATTGGATATCTGAAAAAAATAAAGACAAATTCATTAAAGAGGGAGGAACCACCACTGAGAATATTAACGTCAAAACCTCTACTTCTTTCTGAAAGGAATCTTGCTGAATGTCCTGCAATGCAGCATGGCTGAGACAGCAGCACTGTCTCATTGCAGGGAGCTCAGCACCTGAGTGAGGGCTGTCCTGGTGTCCAGTGGGGATGTGGATGTAGGTCATGTTCCCTTTTCCAGAGAGATTCTGTACTTCCCAGTGTCGATAAGAGAATCCTGCTCCCAAGATACAGATGCTCCCAGTGCAGGAGGTGTCTGTCTGCCTGAACAGACCTATACAGACTGTTTTCCTGTAGAAAACTTGTATAGGAGAAGGGAAATGGCTCAGAGTTTTTACATTAACCTATCTGCTACAGCATGGCCTTTGGGTACCTCAGTGCATCTCTGCTCTCAATATATTGACCATGTGCACCGTCAGGTGTCCAGTCACCCAGCTGCCAGGACAAAAGCCCAGTTTAAGGACAGACACAGGTATTGCACCTGGCTATCCACGACAACATGCTTCATAGGAGACAGCTTTTATTGTCCTGACAAAGGACCTGCATTTTAATGAAGGTCACCCCTATGCAAGGTGAAACTGCTGTGCAGCATCACTCCAACCCAGAAATAATTCATACTGCTGCTTTCCAGGGCAGTGGCAACTTTGGCTTGAAATTCATTCTCCAAATCTTTCAATCAGACTTTCCTGATCATTCTAATACATGGATATCTGCTGTGTCATGGCTGTGTGATCATTAAATTGGGGGAAAAACCACTACTGCACATATGTTGACAAGCAATTTATTCATTGCAGAATAGTGAAGCATTGAGTATCCATTCCGTGTCAGTTGGAGGGTACTGTGCTATATTTGTTGCCATCATCATTATAAAGGTTACAAATGATCTACCTGGAGCTCAGCATATATCTTCTAGGAGGAAGTGTCAAGACAAAGATAATGGGGTGAATTTAGAGTACAGCTTTAGGTATGCTTGCTGCTTTTCTCTGTAAGTCAATAGGTGTTGGTTGGAAACTGCATAAAAGGAAAGTAGTGGAAGCAAAGTCTGTATCAGTAATCTCTCTTTGAGCATTTTTTGTTTGGAGGCTGATTATTTGCCCTGCCCAATGCTGACAGCAGCTAAGTACAGTAAAAGTGTTTTTTTTTTTTTTTTTTTTATTCAAGAATTTTTTTTCGTCCATGTCATCTTTTTTGTTGTTGTCATGAAGAAGTACATGGAAGGAATAATCAGGAGACCAGATGGCATTTTCAATAATAGGCCTGTCTATTCAGATGTTTTCAAATCTCTAATTGGTCATTGGTTTTAAATGTTAATATGCTTCACTAGTAAATAATTTATATTCTCTTTTTTTTTTTTATGTTTGCAAAGAATTGTGAAAGAATTAGATATATTACAAAGAATTATATTAAAAAAAATCAGCATTCAAGCAATGATTTTGAGTAGTGGCTGTGAGCTCTAACAAATCTGAATAGAATGATTGTCATTCCAACTGATTACATAGTGACAGGCTGAAAAGAAATGCAGGGATGTATTTTGTGTTGTTATAAACTGGCAAAACTATGGGTGAAACTCTGCTGATTATCACCAGCAGAGAATGCAGTTTGATATCTGTCATCATATCCTTGCTTCATAGGGCATTGCTGCTTGGAGGAGAATCCATCTGGAGCATCCCCTGCAGCACAGCTCAAGGGAACTTGGACAAAAGGGTTTGGGTCAAAATGAATACATCTGAACTTTCAGAAGACATGTGAGGTATTAGATGGTAGATGAAATGCTGTGGTTTTTACTCACTGAGCATGCTGAGTTCAGTAGGAAGGCACAGTGAGAAGGCCAGTCAGGATATACTCCTAAGCGGTGTTCCCTCAGTGTGTTACCTGATTTTCTGGTGGCAGCCATCTGATTCATCCTCCTTTAAAATGTTACAGGTGCTGGAGGGGGAGGTGGTGCCACAGAGCAAGGCACTGGCCTTGCTGAGATACATTTCTGCTGGAGAGAAAGTGACAGACATGAAGCTGTGCTCCACTGGAAAGACAAAAGTGAGGAAGAAAAATAAGCCCAGCAAAGGATGACAAAGGAAATCAATCTGACATCACTGAGGAAAATAGCTCAAAGTTGATGTTTCTTTCCAGGAATTTACTGGGGAACTTTTCAGTTAAATGCTGTCTCAGTACCATACTGAAGATTTTTGTAAAGAAACATTTAGTCATGTTTCTGTCTATGGACATTACAAGACACAAAAGGAGGAATTAAAGAAACTGAGGGAAAAAAGGCCTTGTAGAAGGAACAAAGGACTGGGGCTATACCAAGGTGCAGAGTGCAGTAGGGTCTGCATGTAGCACTTCGTGCTATGGATTGGTTGCATGATGATATTTGATCAAAAGTTGGACTTAATGATCTTGGAGCTCTTTTCCAACCTTAATGATTCTATGGTTCTGAGTCAAGTAAAATACCAAATGTCAAATTGGTGACTGTATGTTTAAAGTAGACACCCACATCCACATTTGAATGTGGTGAGAAATCCCTGCAGTACCTCTGAGAAGGATGTGGGTGCTGACATCACCCTGAACAGAGCAGGTTAATGGAAATAGCATGAACACAGCTCTGAGGAGATGCAGCAGATCCTGGCTTAAGTTACAGTTTGCAGCTCAGGAAAAGTGAAGGAGGGGAAGACCAGACAGGAGTTTGTCAAACTTATCTTGCCTGGGCTCTGTCTTTGAGTTTGATATGCGTGTCCATCACTGAGGCCTCTGCCTGCTGGCTATTCCAGATGTGTTTGGACAGCAAGGTCCTCAGTGGACTTTGGAAAAGCTTTGGCACTTGGTAGGTGTACAAGAGGGCAGTGCCTGGGCTGGACTTTCTTGGAGGGGTGGTGGATGTGTAGTAAAGGGGAGATGGACAGCGAGGAGGTGCTGCCTGCACGGCAAGGAAAAGAAATCTTTGTGAGCACTTGCATTTTTCAGCTTCTTTTTTTCATCAAGAAATCCTTGTCTTGTGCTGGCCACAGCAACCTCCAGTCAGTCACTGCCGAGGTGTATGGAGCACTTTGGTGTCCAGGCTGAACATTTCTACACATTTAAATGTTACTGAGTATGTGAGTCAACAATATAGTTGCCTTAAAGAAGCAGAAATATGTTGTATGCTCTTGTTAAAGCAGCTTGTTCAGAGACATTTGGATCCACAGGGGTTCTTTGCACTTTTCATGATGCGGTTGACAAAATAAGATCAAGCTATACTAAGAAACAGCACCAACTCTGAAAAAAACATCACCACTATATGTGAAGCACAGATGGTGCTTTTGGTACTTGGTATTATAGCTGTTTTTAAGTTTATTGAAGAAAAATATGGATTTTTAAATCTTACACCTGCATGCTGAGAGGAAGCATATGTAGAGATTCACTGAATCCCTTGGTGTATTCTGAGTGGATCGTTACATATTCGGAGATGGAGTTTTCTGTTCTCCCTCACTATGAGCAGTATTTAATTCTGCAATGGTTCTGCTGAAGTCAGTTAGGCACAGTGGAGGATGAAAAGGGCACTTGGTTTCTCTCCTGTGTTAGTGGTCTGGTTGCAAAGACAAAAGGCATGCACAGTTTTTTTCTTTCACGTGCCCTGTGCCTGTCCTTGTGCAGGCATACACACACCTGCACCCAAGTGTGCACGGCTGTATTTGGTGCTTTTTTTGACAGAGGTGTCAGCAGAGTAAACAGAGCAGCTTACAGGGATTAGATCAGAAGGACTCCTAAGAACAGCTTCTTTGCAAGAGTAGCAGATCAAAGCTCGCTGGATGTTTAAATACAACTTCATGCAAATATCAGGGAGTTACTGTCCCATCACTGCCTCTGTGCCTTCTGTCAGTATTTTCTATGCTGCTGAGCCAGACTGGTACCTCACCTCATTTTCTGCAATCATGTATGTTTTCCTTTGATATCTATTTCTAGGGAAGCTGTGCCCCTAGTTTGTTGCTGGTGCTCTTAGGCACTTTTGGAATGATAATGTTGCTTTTTTTCCACCCATTTTGTTGTGTTTCTTTGCCTGTTTCTATGTTTCTTTCCAAACCTTGGTGCATTCTAGAATGTCCTTATGTTTCACAGAAGGGAAGCTCAGAGTTGTACTCTGCACCCCAGAAGTTAGATCTTCTTAGGCAGGGCCTCACTTTTTGCATGCAGAGGGGTGTGTACTTTTGCACTGTAATTTATTATTATTTATTTTTTGGTGTGAAATTACCCTTGGTCCAAGAGGCTGGATGGGTGTGCACAGATATATTTGTCAGGGTACTCTCTTCTCTCTCTCTACTCTTACTAGAATTCCTCTAGGATGCTTGGATAGCTAAGCTGACTCAGAGCTGGGGTCAGCTCTCTGATCCACCAAAATCTTCTTGGGACTCCCTCTGTCTTTGCTCCCAGCTGGAGAATAAGTCACTTCTCTGACTCCTTGGAGTGCTGCAAGAATAAACTCAGTGAATCTCATGCCCCTCTGTTGGGGAGAGCCCTGTGAGTACAATCAGGTTGCTCTCTGGAGTCCTGTCTGCACGGAAACTTCTTTCCTGCTCCTTGATATTCTTGCTGCGATCATGCCAGAGCCTGTGAAGAAAATCTGTGATTTTCTCTCACAGCTGGTCCTCCTCAGCCTTGCTTGCAATTTGAAAGGTGCATTTTGTATACTTGATTTTATTTTATTTTTCCTACATTAGGGAAAAAATTCTTAATTTGAAGCTCAACAAATACTCTGGCTTCACCCACCACCAAGATAATGCAAGAGAATGGAAGATTCTCTTTTCACCATCAAGTACCTGCTCCTTGTGAGATGTGAAGTTTTCCCTTTTCAAGAATGTAGTGGGGGGACAAAGCAGATTTTTCTTTTCAGTTTTTTACCTGTTTTGTGAGCTTAGATTCTTTTTGACACCATGAACTAAAGGGCAGAAATATCAAATAGTAGCTCTTCTGCCATGCTAGAATGTCACATTCTTTCCTCCTTGGTCTGTGAGATCTGCAGGCAGAGTGTTTGCCTAGCAAGTGCCATGTCAAGTCAAGGTTAAAACAGGATTATTTATTCCTTTTCCCAACTCAGGATCAAAGTACAGTGCACATTGTATGGAAATCACATTTGAAACAGCTGAGTTCAATTATCTTCTCAAATAATTGTCAGAAACATGCAGCTGCTTTTGAGGTAGAGGGTATTACAGTAAAACCTGACCTTGGACATACTCCCATGACCCTCTGATTTCAATGCATGGTTCTTCAGGCAGAATGTAAATCCTGCTGAGGGTCAAATCCAAGCTGCTGAGTAGCAGCATCAGTCAGTCATGGGCCAGCTACTGCCAGCTAATCAGACAACATGCCACTGGCATCTCGGAAAAAAGAGCTTGTGCCAAGCAAGCCTGAGTGTAGTTTGCTGCTGTATTTTGGCTTGTATGTGCTGGCCAGGATATCTCCTGGGTATGGCAGTCCAGCTTTGCTGATTCCCAAGCTCCTAGTGAATATTTGCAAGCTTTGGGTGGCTCTGGCTGCGGTGCTGCCATGGAGGGGAACAGGCCTGTGGAAGCCCTGCTAGCACTGCTGAAGAGGCATTGCTGGTGCCTCTGGGTTTATATCTCAGTTCCAGAATTGCACTTCTCTATTTGTTCTTGCCAATGACAACTTTTAAACTTCCCTGATGCTAGGTCCAAGTGGGTGGAGAGGTGGCAAAAGAACCTGCTTTGATTTAAGTGAGTGAGGGGGCAGTGCTACACTGTCTGCCTGATTATTTATCTCCCTAGTTACACACAGCACTTGCTTTCTCTGGAGTGATTCAAGCATATCATAACCTCTTGCTTTAGCTCTTTTATCATGCTGGTTTGCTGCTACAGTGTAGTCAGAAATCTGTCTGGGCCTCTGCAGAGCAGAGGATGTCATCTCATTTTATTGCACTTTGATGTGCCTCCCCCATGTTTTTTTAAGTTTCCCGTTTATCAAGCAGAATGTTCTAAGAACTGCTCTGGATGCTCTTGGGCTGGGCAGAACAGGCTCTGTCAGTAGGAAAAGCCTCCCACCAATGTCATGTGGAGATAAATGGGTGTGAGGGCAGGTGCTCAGCAAGGCTTGCTGTGTCCTGGAAAGTGCTGTCTCTGAATGCAAAGAGCATCTCACTGTGCTCAGGGATCCTCAGAGAGGTTTTAACCAAAGCACCCATGGATTTCAGCATGAAGGGGAGCAGACTCCTGCTTTTTCTCCAGTGTCCTGCTAGGCAATGGATGCATTGACACATACAAATGCTAGAAGTGATGCATGTGAGATTTGAGCTCAGATTCTGGGCCAGTGGCAGTCCTGGAGTCAGTTGCAATCTGAATTTTACATTGTTACAATGAAGCCCATTTACTTCTCTCCTTCTCAGGCACAATTACATTTCCATACCTGGTATCCTATTACTCTCCAACACACTTAGCCATGTGTAGGAGATTGCCTTACTGCCTCCTCTGAGTCTATTTGGAATTGCTTGAAGGAATGGGGAATTGTATCTCCTGGAAGGTCCTTTTTGGAGATGATGCCTAATGGGAGTGTATGATGCACAAAGTAAAAGAAAGAACATGTGGGTTAGGCTGTGGTTGAATTTTTGGGAATAAGCCAAGAACATAAAGAGGGGAGGGTCCCCTAAGTGTCTAGTCACCAGGAATTGAGGCAGCATTTGTGAGTGTGTGGAGAGGAACAGCCAGCAGAAGGAGTAAGTGCTCCCATGGTGTGGTAATTCCACCCAGGGACAATGTACCCAGAGCTGGAGTTTCACTATAGCTCCTGAGCTGAGGGTTGAGAAGAGTTGCTTTCTCTCTCTTTGTGCATCTCAAACTTTAAGGAGAAGAATTGATTTAATTTCAATCTCATCTGATCCTGATTAATGAAAAGTCATTTCTGCTAGTTGTGGGCAGAAAAAATAATCTTTGACTATTTTGTAACTTTGCAGATATATGTAGGTGTGTGGCTGGAAATTCTATAATTCTAGAAATTATGACAAGGCATCCATAAAGATGAGGCTGAAACCCTATGAAGCAGCATTGTAGCTTAAAGGAGTGTTATTTAATACCTATTAATGGAACTGCTGAAGCATAAATACTTTCAGCTCAAACAGATTTTGTTAACTCCTTTGTGCTGGCAGTTTTGCAGTGGGATGGCAGATGATTCACCACTGTCTGGCAGGGTGTTTTTCCCTCCATTCAGTACCAGAATTGGTGTCATGGAGGTGAGATCCAGACTGCCAGGAGCAGGAGGAATTGCAGGAGTGCATGGGCAGGCAGGAACCTTTTACAGGCTAAGTCCTGGTGTCCCTGGGGCTGCAGAAAAACTGCACTTGCAGCTGTGATTGCAACACAGATCTTCCCAGAACAGTCTTTGTTCCTCATATTTTAGGGAAGGAGTTCAGCCTTCCTGTGAGGGATGCTGGGGCTGTGGGCACTGCAGTCCCTGCCCTGGCTCTCCCTTGGCAGAGGGAGCAGAGCAGGATCACTCCTGTGCTTGCACAGAGGCTGAATTTGTCCTGTTTAATGGCCAGCCTTTCACAGGGCACCCCTGGGCTTTCCAAGGAGACTGTGGAGAGACAGGTGCCACCAAGGGGTGTTCCAGTATGGCTGAGGACCACTTCTTGGGGGTTCCTGAATCTTCTCAGGTGTTTTGAAGATTGTATAGCTAACAGCTCGATCAGCTGTCTCAGTTAAGTGTCTCTGAAGGACTTTTATTCTAGTTTCATTCTGTTTACTCATGGGTTCAAAGATCTGGAGTACAGTTCCTGCACGGCATGGGACCAGCATATAAATAACTGCTGTTTAAGAGGAAGAACAACAAATTGGATAATTTGCATGCAAATTTTAAGTAGTTTTGGGACACAAGGTTATCTTTTCATGTCACCCTTTGAAACACAGGATTAGAAGAAATATGTAAGTTGAATTTCCTAGACAATAACACGACTCCAGAAGTTAAGACTTGAAGAACAATTGTTAACATGAAATCGATAATAAATGAGAGTGAGAAATTTCATAATCCATTTGCTTCTGGGCTATGCCTACACAAGGAAAGCAGTCAAATTGTTCTGGAGAATGATTTAATTAAAATTGGTACAAAATCCCTGGGTGGACTCGAAGATGGGTTAAGTTTGTATTTTGCTGTGAAATGTGATTCTTTAGTATGTATAGACAGGGCACAGATTGCTAATTATAATAAGTGATGAAGCTGCAGCAGATGAGATTTCTGCCATGCAGTGTTGATGCCCGAGCTCATAAGGCATGCACCAAAATCTGTGCTCTGTCCTCTGCTGCCAAACCAGCCACTTGAATGTAGGAGTCACACTTCAGTGATCTTTAAGAATCACTGAAATAAAAACAGTGACAAAGAGCAGCTAAAATATGTTCATCATGGAATTAGGGCTTGCTGTAGGACCAGACCTTCAGCTTTGTCAGTGGCAGCTCAGCAGAGTTTTCACATCACACTGCAGCCAAATAGGAACTTTGTTGATCTCTCACGTCTGTTCATTCGCACTTTTAATTAGTTACCAGCTCTCCTCATGGTGAGGAGTTGGTGCCTGATGTTACTGAGGTTCTTATTAGAGTGTTCATGTTTAGGCACATGCATTCTTTTCATATTGGATTTCAAGCAGTCACAAGTCACAGTAAGGAATTAAATGTCAGGTAAAGAAGAAATGTGACCCATTGATCAAGAGGTGCTGTCCCACCAGGCTATCCTGGCTCTGAGTCACAGACAGGTGAGGATGTGCCCTGTAGTACTGAGAAATGAGTATTCAGCAAAGCCTCAATAAACAGAAGCACTCAGCAAGTTCATACCTGCTCCCTCACTGCCCCAGTGCTGCAGCTGGCTCTGCCATCATTCCACACCCATGGCAGAGGGCAGGACCAAAGAATGACAAACAAATTTAAAATTCATCTTGATATAATCAAGGGATGTATTTTAACTGAAGACTCGAGACAAAGATAAGGAACGAGCAAGACACAATTGATTTTCCCCTTTAAACTTGTCCCACACAAGGGAGCAGAACTTCCATGATGTAAATCAGCACAGCTCCACTGACTGGAGAGAACAGCTGTAATTTACCCTGCCTGAAGGTCTGCACAGAAAGTGCTTGAAGTTTCTTACAATTCATTGGAAACTTGTGACATTGAGAGCAGGTGTTTGACTCTGCTGTCCTCTGAAGCAAGTGGCAGCACGGGCGACTTATAATTACAAATACTTGATAAATCTCCTTCAGAGAAACTGAGGAGCTTGGAGAGATGTTTGAGCCAGTGGTGGCTGATTTCACTTCTTGTGAGAAAGCTGTATTGCTGTGAGTGCAATCTCAGCACAAAGGCACCATGCAGCAGCACTGTGGAAGAGGTTCCAGGGGTTCAGCCATGCATTCAGGGATCATCTCTACCTTGTGGAGATCAGTGGGTTCCTTTCCAGAGAGCACAAAAGCCTGGGAGAAACAAAAGGAACCTATTTCAAGCTTTTCTTGTGAAAACAATGTCTCTCCACAACACCTGATACCTCATGCAGCTGGTAAATACCATTCCCTATCAGGTACCTAATCTTTTTTTTATGGGTATTTGGCCACCTGCACTTGACCACCAAATTTCCACTCTGTTTGCCTCTGCTGACATTTATATAACAAAGAGCTTCTAACTGCTCATTTGTCAGCACAAGAAAGTTGAGCACAGGAGGAGACAAATATGATGGGCACCACAGAGCAGCACTCAGAGCACTGCTGCTACCTGTGTATCCAGAATCTGTAATAGTTATGTTGAGCTCAGAAAGGAATGCTGCCAGGTGCTTGGAATGATTTAATTCTCTTGTTCCTGGACAAAAGTGGATGCTGTTATGTGCTAACTCCTTTCTCTGCTGGATGTCTCTTCATTGTTAAAGATTTCATGTGATATAAAGGAAACACAGAGCTTTGAGCATGGTCTTTTCTGTGAGGCATATCTAGGGATCACTTGCATTCTCCTGTAATTAGCAATCGGGAATGGAGCTGACAGTCTCTTCTTTCTCATCTTTCTACCTCCAGTCCATGGGTAGGGATTTCTGAGCAGGAGAAATGAAGAGGAGAAGGTCTTGCCTGCAAAGCTCAGCTCTATGTGAGTAGAGCTTTCTGGACTTTTCCCTGCTCATCCTTCTGCTGTCCAGAGTCTGAGTTTCCCAGGCAGCAGCTGTGCACATCCTGCTGGTTGCTGTGCTCCACTGGGAGTGGTGTTTGATTGTGGTCTTGAGTTGTTCTGCTGACAGGTCTGGGTGAAGCCTTGCATTAACACTCACACAGACCTGTGTACCTGAGAGTCACACTGAGGAAAAGTGCCATGGTAATTTCTGTCTTGATGTTTCCTAGCACTGGAATGTGGCTTTTGGTTGGAGTTCCTGCCAGCTTCAGGTAGCTGAAGAATTTAAGGTATTTGAACAAAGACTGCTGTCCCTTGGGAACAGAGCTGCCTGAAAGGCAGCTGACACTGGCTCTGACACTGAAGGATTCAATCTTGATTTCAATATCTACAGAATGATGGGTCTTTCTGAGTTTCTAAATCTGGAAAATGGTCAACAGGATTACCTTACTTTTTTCACTTTTGCTGGAGAGCAAGGTTTTATAATGATGCATCCATACCTAGTTAGAGCTGATGTTTATTAAAGATGAATATAATTTGGCTAAGAAGTTTTTAGTGCAAAATGCATAAGAAAAAAAATTACTGCAAACAATAACAAGGTCCCTGAACAGTCTTGAACTTATACAATTGAGATTCTCAAGTACTGTCAAATCATCTCTGCATAAAGCTGAACTGCTGACATTTGTTTAATTACAGTGTATTTAGGAAATGGAGCAATATTCCTAATTGCTTGTGAATGCTTGCATTACATATTTTGGACAATATCTTTACTCAATTTGAATAAATTTTCATTAAAACGGTGAGAAAATTATTTATTTTGCAACAATTGGACACAGAGATTGCATTGTGCTTATGCCTTACAAAGGATTTTGGAGTATTTGCTGCTCACCTTTATGTAGTAAAAAATGTTGCTGAGAAGAAGCTATTTTTTCTGGTAAGAGAAGACCTGCAGAAACACCTTGAAATTGTGGTTGAGCTAAGATAATGCATTTCACTAACCTCAAGGCTTCCCTCACTGTAGCAAATCAACTTATCCAGGCACTGATGTTTGAAGGTTGTGTTAGGATTTCCTGTATTGTTTTCAGGGTGTTTTTCTGGTTATCCATGATTAAAAATTTAGCAGGCTTGCCTAGCTGTGGGTTAGTGAAGTATGAACTTCTTATACAGCTTTTTTAGAAGCTGAGATGTACTGAAAATTCTGTCTAGTTTTGTGCTCCTGAAGCAGGAGTATGCAACAGAGGAAGGCCACTCTTGTTTTGGAGTTTTTGGAGAATTCCAGTTTCCTAAGGGCGTGGCACAGTTTCTCAGGTATGACAGGCAAAGTGAGACAGGTGTAAGTGAGGTGATTTCAGCACTGATGATTCTGCAAACCCTCAGGAAAGGTGGGGAATGGGGTGTGGAGTCTGCTGGTGAGTGAGTGGCAGAGTGTGGCTGTGCCTCTGTAGGAAACAAAGATCAGAACAGGCAGTGAAAGCTAATCCATAAGATGATCCATGGGATAAGAACTTACCAGGATGATGAAGTATGTGAGGTCTGTGTGGTCTGCTGCAATTAAGGCTCTCTGAATCAGCACAGCAGATTACACATGTTGGTATTCACACTGTGCTCTGTGGCACACGTGTGTCAGAACTACTGGCAGCCTGGAGATTTCAGCAATAATCAATAACTTCCAATTGGTTGGCCCTAAGCATTAGCACTTGGTGAGGCAGAATGCCTTCTAAATAATGAAAGGGATTTGAAAACAGGCATCATAGAACCACAAGGTTTGTTCTTCAGGATCACAACGTTGTTACATGTCTGGATAGTTTATCAGGTTGTGGACACTGGATTTTACATGCTTGTACCACCCTTCACATTCCCTGCTGGGAAGTCTTGCACATTTTAAGACATTTGCCATCAGACTGGAAGGAACAAACCCAAGGCCATTTCAGGCAGACCTCTGAGATACTATAATTTGAAATTGCGGCTCAGAGCTGGGAAAGAGCAAAGAGTTTTGCAGTAAAATATTGATTCTGCAGAGAATTCTAAAAGCAGGGTTTGGAAACTACAGCGGCTAAGAGGATTTTTTTTTTTCCTCAAATAGCAATAAAGTACTTGGAGTATCTGTGTAACTTTTGTGAGGAAAATCTGTCCCTGGAAGCTGCTGCAGTTGTCTTGGAATGAGTTATTGTCTCTTAGCAAGCTTTAGGGTGTTGTTGAGATCCTTCCTTGCAAGGCTTGAGGGATGAAGACAACAGTTTTAAAGATTGCACTGCAATCATCCTTACAAGACCTGGCACTGGGGAACAGGAGGGCAGTGACAGCCAGTGTTTTTTGGGTCCAGAACCGTTGTCCTTGTTTCCTATAATTTCAAACATAATGAGCATCTTACAGTCAGGTAAGTTTTAAAAAGAGATGCTCTATTGAAAACAAATAGTCACTGCCAGTGGGGATGCAAGCTGGGACTACTAAAAGATGATCTGATGAGGATAGTTAGCTGCAAATGGGATGTGGATTTCACTCTAATAGTTTATCAACAGGAGCTTTCTGAAAAGCTCTTAAGTGTGCTGCCAAATCCAGCTTCCAAGGCAGGGAAAGTAATACAAATCCAATGTTGTTAATGTCAGTGGTTTCTAATTAATTGTATGTTACCTGAAAAAAATCACTAGAAAGTACAAAGCATTATTTAAGCCTTGCTTTGTGTCTGTCTGTTCAGATGTTCCTTTGTTATAAATATATTTTCCTCCTCAAAGCCCTCAAGCTCTCGTAACAGACTATATGGGTTGCATTATTCTCCTCATACATCTAGGAGATACTTCTGCTGTTAAAAGAAAAATACAATTCCAAAAATGTGTGTGTGTGCCCAGGTTTGTACGTCTTGAAAGAAGAGAAAAACCTATAAGGAAAACAATAATCTCTTATGGTGCTCAAGCAATTATTTTGTCTGCCTTCTATTTTATTTTGAACTCCTTTTTAAGCAGCCCTATAAGTTTTCTAGCACTGATGTTACTCTTTGGTCATAATGTTTCCCTGCTGCCTAGTTAAAGTAAGGGGAAAAGAAGCCTCATGTTCCATATGTTTATTGAGGGAATTTTTTGTGTGTGCAGTTCACATAAAATTGCATCCATTTGGCTTGGGATCCACAGTGTAATTCCATTAACAAAGCAGCTCTTTACCTTTTGTGTATGCTGTTATCCTTAAAGCCCATTCCTGTCATTGTGTCTCCCATAAAAAGAGAAGTTTTGCAGGTGATTGAGTTCAGTTCATTTCCACTCTGTTCTATTTTCTTTCTTTGTAGACCAAATAACTTTTCAGAAAACATTTGATAGAATCATTTTCATTTTTCCATTCAAGATAAAACTTGTACTGAGTAAAATGTAAAGTAAAATGCATTTATTTGATCAAAATTTTCCCTTATATAAAGCGTGAAGTTGGGTTTTTTTTCTGCTTTATTTCACTGTGTTCCTCCCTCCACCTCTGAGGGCTGAGATAACTTTTTCTGTAAAATGTGAAGAGCACATGTGGCATTGTGTGCCATACAGCACTGAGGGCTCCCTGTGCACCAAGGTGCATAAAGCTCTTGATTCAGCCTGAAATTGTGTATTCTTCCAAAAGAGGAACAAAATATGACCTAGCTCAAAACTTCTGAGACAGGAGCACAGTTTTCCTAAGTGCCTCAGAATGAGCAGTTCTTCCAAAGCCAGTGGCTGCTGCTCCTGGCTGAGCTTGTTGAGTTTAATGTGGTGACACTGTGTTGCTGCTTCACAAGGACATCCCTTAGAAGCCCTCCAGAATCTGGGATATCTAGAAATTACATGTTCAAAGTAAGTCATTCCTCCTCAGCAGATGCACCCCAGCAAGACTCTTACAAGGGCACTCTACAGGACTGCTGAGGTTTAAAAAACAGGACTGAGGTCTCCAATTCAGTGCCTTGACCAGAGACCCCAGAGTAAGGCAAGCTTGTTTGCCCTCTGGCTTACAAAAAGACAGTGAGGAGCAAGGCTATTTATTGCCTGATGCACTGGTAAAAATGGTCTTGTGACTTCCACATATTCTCCAGCCATCTGCCCACAGCCCTCTGGCATCTCTCTGATGGCACAGGCCATTCTTTCTTCTTGTGCTTTCTACAGCACCTCACACAGTGAGGTCTCAGGCCATGGAAAAGGAAGAGGCACATAAACAATAGCAATAAGTGACCTCACTGAGCCTGCCTGCTTGTGCCTTCCATCATAAAGCTTGTGGTTTTTTAGGGGGAGGGAAAAAACTGGAGGGAAACCAAGGGAGATTAAAAAAAAAAAGATTTTACTGCCCTGGAGTGTGGACTGAGAATCTGCCTGAAATATAAAAATATATGCATGGAAGCACATGTAGACATCTAAATGAAACTCTTTAGTGTGATGAAAGCAGCTCACCAGCCCCAATGAATTGCACTTGTTTTTTTGAGTGAAACTGGAAATGAGTGACTGCTTTTTCCCCTCCAAGTTAAACAGACTGCTGGGCTTGTGCTTCACTGCTGGCCCGGGAAGGTCATGAGAGACTTTCTTTGTTCACCCTTCCCACGTGCTGCTGTATTACTCACTCTGGCATGGTGGAGAGAGTGCCCCTTTTTAGAAACTGCATCACTGGACATTTGCTAAGGCAGATTGCCAGATTTAGTAATTGATGGGCAGGAGAAGATGCTGCGTCCCTGTCTTCTGACCTCACGGAACATTGAAATATGGCAAATAACAATGCACACATGACCCCATGGAGGTGACTGGTGCAATTTTCCATTTTCTCCCTCTCTCTTCCCCTTCTCCTCTTTCCCTAACCTTTCCATACCCATTTTTTCTGTTCAGGATGTTTGTGCATCTCTTCAGCTGGCTTTTAGAGTATAATCTCAGTTTTAGGATATATTCATATTTCCAGGTACAAAATAAAGATACTGCTAAGTGTCATCACAGATAATGATATAATAGTAGATCCCTTTGTCTGAAATGTGCTTTTAGGTATTACCTTGGTCAGTAATTTAATTGAATTGGATAGTGACAACACACTGACATTGTTAAGGTTAATGACCCAATGATTTACAAGACAAGGCACATTTACCGGCAAATGGATTTTAGTAATTGTTCCACTGAACAATGAGTATAACAATTTGTACATTGATCCACAAAGTCCTACTGCAAAGCCTCTGCTCTTACTTTGCCAGTGCCCCTGTCCATAAATTCAGTGTTGCTCAGAGAATGTTTTCTTGGCCCTGCTGTATTTTAGCTGGATTGATCTGGATATCAAATTATTTCCTTTAATGTGACCCCCAGCTTTTGTTGTCTATGTGGGGCAGTGCTGGATGTGGAGGTGGTAAAAAAGGGAGAATGTGACCTGCCCAGGCAGGGCAGTGTTTGTCTTGGCTGGGTTGGCCCAAGAGTTTCTCCAGTCAGTGGTTCCATCTCTTTGACATATGCTTAATGGCTGTTTCAGTAAGTTTGGACTGTTCCGTTTTCTCTTCCAAAATGCTGTGGAAGGCTGTGCCAAATGTGGTAGGAGAAATCTAGTTTAGTCAGAGTTATGATCTGTATTAAATAACTCTGTAATCTTATGCAACACAAAGCAAAAGTGTTTGTTCTTCTTGAACTTCTGCTTAGAGCTTGCTCTAAATACTTTCTGTTAATTCTTTGTTACCTAAATTGCAGGGTTTTTTTTGTTTGTTTGGGGTTTTTTGTGTGTTTTAGTTTCTTGCTTTGAATACAACAACCAATTCATTAATTTTGCTAAAATATTTTAAATACTATGACAAGAGTAACTTTACTGGAGCCTGGAATTTTGTGAATGTTTAAGACCAATTGAAAAAGGTCATAAGAAGTCTTCAGCCAGAGGCTTTAAGCTCCTTGATATTAATTGTCTGTATTGCTAATTAAAGATGATGATTGTAAGAGACAGCATTTAGCATCTTTATTAATTGATTATTGCTGGAAAATGCAGCATTTAATCATCATTGATCTGGTACGGCTCCATCACTGGCATTAGCTGGAACACAGAGCTGAACACAGAAGTATTTATTGAACATGGTTCTTTCTTGCAGTATTATTGACAATGTTATCATTTCCATAGTGGTAATGGACCAGTAGCTGTTGGTTAGATACTCTTTGTTACAACACAGTTTATAAACTTCATTTTATTGTCCTTAGTTTTATTGACCATTGATTTCTTCAGTTGTCCTTTTTCTTCCCTTATTAATTTTGTGCCATTCCCGGCTTCTAGTGCATTGCTGCCAACCTTCTCTCTTTTGCACTTGACATTTATTGGCATTTCCCCCATTTTTAACTACTTTCACTCCCCCTTCACGTCACAATGAGATGGTTTGTTCAGGGTATTATTGCAATTATCAGCCCTGTGTTCTTCAATGCACCTCATCTGGTGCACCCAAATAAGATTGTAAGACTTCTGACCTTCAGCACAATATTCAGTAGTGCTTAGCTCTCAGGCCTCTCTCTGTTTGATCTTAACAATATTTTCAAATAAGTAAATACCTCTGGTTCTAGCATCAATAGTAAAAAGAGAAAATGAAGAAGAAAATGTCACCTTATCCCATGATAGTGTGATCTAAATGGAAATAACTGGATTCTTTTAGTTTAAGGAACAATGTGCCTCTTACTGTTATCCAGCACAGTGACAGTGGTGAGTTTTTTAACAGGTCCACAGTTTATTTATTTCTCTCAGTGGGCCCACAGCTTGCAGTTCAGGAGATGGGAGGATTGTAAAGGTTGAATGTGGATTATTTCCCTGTTTGCTAAACTGCTGTCTGTAATTTCAAACAGATCATAGAGACCTTTAGAGATACCCAAAGGAGTGGGAAGAATGCCACAGTGGAAAATACACTCTGTCCCTTGTCAAACTGATACTTTTGGGTTTAGTCTCTAGTAAAATAAAGAAACAAATAGTATGAAAGAACCACCTGTAGATTTTAAGAGAGCAACAGAGTGATGAATAAGGACTTTGGCCTTTTAAAGAAACATAGAATGTCACAGAGAGGTCAACAAAGACTTTGAAAAAATTTAAGACATTGAAACTCTGTTTACAAACTAGAAAAGGAAATGACACAAAAATAAGCTTAAGAAAAGAATAAACAGTGAAAAGAGAAGCTGGAAGGATATATTAACATGTATGTCAAGTGTTTGGCTTACTTTGCAACAAGAAGCTGCAGTGTATGAAAACTCCTACAGATTTCCTCATTCTCTGTGGCACAGGCAGGTGAAATATTCAATGAAGCCATCTATAACTTTTCTGATTGCATTTTAAACATTTATGTTTCTAGCCTCTATATCTAATAAACCTGAGACTTTAAATGGAGCATGGGTTATTAAATCATATCTTTTCCATCAGTCTCATCAGTGGAGGGTACTGATAATATTAACACTGAATGGGACCCAACCAGCCTTGCATTCCCTTTTTTGCTGAACCCTAGTCCTTCTGCCTTGATGGATGGTTATTTGGGATCTCCTGTTTCCAGTTGTTTTCATACAGAAATTATATAGTCATTAGTTTCCACTCCTGTTTTTCCAACAGTCTTACTGAAAACCGTGGGTTAAAGGCCTTACCCAGAGGTGCAAACAATAAGCTGTACATATGGTTATTGCTATAATTACCTGCCCAAACTATTACAAAAAGATGTGTTACCATCTGAACCTTAGATTGAAGGGTATGGTGAGTGTTTTACAAAGCCTGGTTGCCAATCTAAAATAAAACAATTGGGAAAAAAATTTTAAAAATGCTATAAACTAAAGGAAAGAATGAAAGGTATATAATTTCATATAAATTTTCATAATTGATGGGCATTGAAGGAACACAGGAATAAGTACACAGATTCTTTTCAATTCGAAGTCTTCATACTAATTATCAGATCGCTATAAGCAAATATTTGTCTTCACAGAATCACAGGGAAATGAAAACTGGGCTAAGTGTTATGGCAACAATGTAAAAGAGGAACTTAATCAATGACATTAATTTACTTGCAGCTGGGTTGTTTACATTTCTGGCTTTCAAGCTATTTTAATGTAAAATTAGGCATAACATAGAAGGTAAAGCAAGTTCAGCTTGGTCCTAGGTCTGGATTGTGAGCAGTCCTGCTGGTTTGCAGTGGCCCACCCTGGAGAGTCAAAGAAATTCACCCCTTTTCTTCCTCTGAAACTCTGCATAAAATTTTTAGCCAATATGGACTGTCTTGTGAGGATTTGATACAAAACTACACATGGTATCATGTTTTTGCTCAAACTCTCAATCTGTATTCATGTTCCCTTTTGGTTCAGGGACAGGGTGTTGCTTTTCTCCTCCCTGAAGCACTGGTGTCAGAGAACACCACACAAGCCCAGGGATTGTTTTCAGCAGGTGGGATATGGCAGATATGAGGCACTTGGATCTACATTTCTTTAAGGACTTCTTACGAAGTGTCAGGAAGGATGAAGTGACAAGGTCTCAACACAGCCTGGCCAGGGTATATCAGGGGCTAATGGCTAAATAGAAAAGTAGAATGTCTGTGCAGAAGGCAAGTGCAAGCAAATGACATCAGAGGAGCAGAATGTTTCAGGAAGCTGCAGATGGAGAACAAATCCCCAGGTTTGGTCAGCAGAGATTTCAGAGAGGGTGATTTCAGGGGAGTTTGTGTTTGGTTCGGACAAGGAGAGAAGATAAGGTCAAATCTGAGAGAGAGCACTGAGGCAGTCCCTGAAGGAGAAAGCAGAAAGGTTAGAGAGCAGCATCACCATTGGCTCTGCTTAGCAGGAAAGGATGTGCCCATGGGATAAACGAGGCAGAGGCACTGTGGGAAGGTGAGGGAAGAAATGGTTTTGACATCTTTTGCCTTTTTGCTTCATAGAAATTGGTCAGCAAGAACAGGTGACTGCATGCAGTGCATGGGCTGGAGCTTTGCTGCTGGTGGTGTGTTGAGCAAAATGATGCTGTTAATGCAGCTGTGTGTGCTGGTGGGAGACAGGCTGGAGAAGGATGCAGAGCAGCCATAGCAGCTTTTGTGGACACAACACTGCACTCAGGAGTGCAGAGCAGCCCTGGGTTTTGTGCAAGTCTTACAATACCTGAGTGCAATGGCGGGGGTTGTTCTTGGAGTCTGCTGAGTTCTTCCTTCACAGACACAAACCAGCTTCATTCTTTCTGCTTGATAATTTTCTCTCTTTGCCCCAGTAATCAGTTCACTGTTTCCATTGCTGCTTTCCTGATCTTGTCAGCAAGCAGTGCAAATCAAGGTCTGCACTAGGTCGATTTTGAATTAATGAGTTTGACAAATGTTTTCATTTGAGAAGACATGCTGCCTCATTGGGCTTGACTTAGCAGGAAAACATTAGAGTGACAATGCTGGATTTAACTTTAGTTATCAACACTTTCAGCCTACATTGGTCTAAGTAATTGTCCTGTTCATATGCTGACAGGTTAAAATAATGTATTCTGGAATGAGACTGCTTCCACAGAAGATGAAAAGCAGCCTAAGAGGGTTATCAACTGTTACTATCTGTGACAAGCAGGGTGAGCTAGATGTATGGATAAATTGCTATTGCTCCAGAGGTAATTCCTATTATCAAGAGACATATAAGAACCCCTAACAAGGCATTAATACAGTACAGCTACTAAAAAAGCTCATCTGTTCTACTGAAGCTCTGAACTAATGGCACATTCCAGGGTTTTCTTGATGCTGCACTGACAGGTGGTGATAGACTTTTAAATAAAATAAAAACCCTACTAGGCTTTTGGAAAGTCAGGCAATTGTGAGGATTTAAAAGCTAATCTTTGGGAAAATAAATAAATAAACATCTTTATCTGAGATCTAAATACCATTAGGAATGATGCTTCTGGAATCCTCTTTATTAAGAATCAAATAATGTCATGCAGATGGGATCTTGGCAAAGTAGGCAACTGCTGATAAAATTTTCAGTCCAGAGAAAAGATGTTTGTTTTTTATTTTTTTTTTCAGTAAGTATTCTTGGAATCAAATAAAGCAATTATTTAAATATGAATTGTTAAGTTTCTTTTCCATTTGGAAGGTGGTACTGAATTACTGAGAAATGGAACTCAATGGAACTTAAAGGAATTGAGCAGCTGCTGTGGGCTTGGTGCAAGGGGCTTCCATAGGAAGCCTCTTCCTCTTTGGACTCTTCATGCCATTCATTGGGTTACTTAACTTGTGTCAATGCAGTTTGCTAGGAAATTTTTAGGAGGGGTTGGCTCACTCATAGGTTAGCTCATCTGTAAAAGAGATAGAGTAGAAATGTCTTCAGCAGCAGAAACTCCGTGCCTCTCTGGAGTCATGCAGAGGAATTGTAATTTTATGTGCAGAAAAGATGGGAAATTTTTCTGTTATTTTCTAGGAGAAGTTATGTAGGACTTTATTTACCTCACTTGTGCTTGTTCTCCAACATCATAGGCATTGTTTTCAGCAGTGCTCAGTGGGAGCACGCAAACAAGGGATGGGAGTGTGCAAGCTCCATACCAGCTGCAATGATGGAAGTTAAATATTGATGGGCTAATTTCAAATGGGAGTTGTGTGTGATAATAAGAGGCCTAAGCTGAAGGAAAGATTGCTGCAGGCTGCTTGGTTGTTCCAGAGGGAGCTGGGATTGAGAACTGAAAAGCTCTGCCAGGTAGAAGAGGGCAGTGCTGTGTTAACAGCAGAAACACGAGCTGGGAACTTCATGAAGGCTCATAAAAGGCACAGGAGGTTTGAGAAGGAAAGGGGAAAGTGGAGATGGTATAAATATGACAACAACTACAGCTCAAACAAAAGGGAAAATAGTCCTAAAATGGGGAATAATGCTGAATAGCCATATGAGTAGAAAGTATGGAACTGCACCTTTTGGGAGCAGTGCTGTAGCTTCATCCAGTTGCTGAATCAGTCCCTTAATGTAAGGAAAAAATCTCCACATCAGTTCATACACTCATCTCCCAGAAAAGAAAACCTATTTGGTTTGATTAGTGCTGGAGTCCTACTTTGCAGCAATTAGGAATACAAAGCTCTTTGCCTGCTGTAAACTGTCTGCCTTTCTGACACCCTTTACAACAAAGGAACCTTATACCTGTAATTGTGTGATTATTTTGACATCTTTGCAAATGGCCTTGCTGTAGGTGAAGTCCTAGGGAAGAGAGGGGCTTTGGACACAAGCAGAGCTGATGCACCTGTTTCCCAGTGCATGAGGTAGTCCTAAACTGCAGAAGAATAAAAAAGGTAAATGGTGAAAATAACATCAGTAGACATCATAATTTTGCTTTCTTCCTTTGTTCCTTTGTTTGAACTTGAAATAAAAATGTAGAAGAGAGTAAGATCTTTGCTTTGGGGAGGAAGGGTTGCTGCTGGCCTGGGCTGCTCAGCAGCTTTGCCTCATCTGGGAAGCTGAGCAGTGAAAAAACAGCTGGAGAGCTGAGAGTGCTGGAGGTTTGAACCCACGTTCACCAAGACAGCGATGTGCTCAGGCCATGGTGGTTAGAGAGGTGCCTTCCCCTTCAAATTAGAGCTTCCACAGTGAAGAAATCAACCTGCAAAGACTGGGAGGAAAGAAGGATGCCACACCAATACCTGCTCACACTCTGAACTGGGAGCTGGCAGAGGTGGGATGCATTTACCAAGGCTCACAGACAATGTGTTTGTTTTATTTGTGTATTTTTAATATGTGGCTTGGATTGTAACATTTTGCAATGCAAGGCTTGGCCTTGTTTGTTACATACTGCCAAGATGGGCTTATTCAAGTATGTTTTCTGGCAAACACAAAAAATCTGGGTCAGGTATCAGGATTGGTGTTGATTTTAAATGGCTGTCATGGGGAACCAGGTATTGGAGAGGGGAAGGGGTGTGAATAGGTCAGCTACACCCTGCATTCTTCTTGGAAGCTGCTGTTGTTAGCCTAGTGTTTATTCATGAGGAGACCAGCATTTCTAGGAGGCACAGGTTATAAATATTTAGCACTGTCAGTGGAGAAGGAAAATATTGTTGAAACAATGTCTTCATTTGTCAGAGGAAAAACAGGAACTAATTTTTTTGAGAGAGATCATAGTTAACTGCTCTCTGTGAACTGTTCCTCTAAAGATTTTGGACAGATGGGTGTTCATGCAGCCAGAGGACTGAATGCCAATTGAGAGGAACACGCTTCCATTTATAAAGGCAGGGAAATCATTCTGTCAGGCAGGATATAGGTATACAAATTAGGCAGGTATCAAAATTATATCTTATCTTCAATGGCAACTGACTCTCAAAAAGAGACTATGGACAGGAATAGCTAAAGATCTTACAGGCTGTAATTTAACTCTGACAGGAAGCTACAGTAGTAGTCACCTGCTAATAATAATGGCAGGCAGATTTGCCCTCCTGCCCTTCACATTCCCTTCTGTGCTGTCACTGAAAAATTCCAGCCTGCAATTCCTCTGCACAGAAACCTCCCACAGAATCCCTGAACCATCAATGAGAAGATAGGGGAATGGCTGCAGGGCTCTCACATGTGGAAGAGGCTTCTTGGCCCACAAAAAAATCACCTAATTTCAAAGTAAATGCCAGGACGGACTCTTTGAAGTGAAGTCTGCAATTGCCAAAATAAAGTTTTGTGCAGAGAAGAGCATATAACATAAATACAGCAGATAGGTGAAGGCAGGGGATGGGAGGCAGTGGTGAACATGTGGTCATATTCACTTTGGAGCAAATCCAGGAGGATGCTGCTCTTTGTCCCCAGCCTGATGCCTGCCTTGGTGCCCACCCAGGGGTGTCACAGTGCAGCCCTGAGCTACTGAGCCTCCTGCTTTGCTCTGAAGATTCCTATACCCTCTATAATCAAAAACATTGTGTTATTTCCAAAGGAAATGGGATTGGACTTAAAAGCATTATAAATGAAAAAAAAATCCTCAAAATGTTTTGAAGTCAAAAGCTTGATATTGAGTAATATAAAAAATTGTGATTGTAAGCATTTGCTTTCTTTCAAAATTCTCAGTTTCACATTGGAAGATGAAAAGTCTGCTCAAAAACCATTTTGTACTTAGTATTCCTGGCCCTGGTTTTTGGCTTTTGACATTTGGAAGTAAAGTTGAAAGTCACTGATGAAAATTTAAGTTATTGCCCTCTAACTTTTGACAGCATTTTCCAAAGACCCTGCTAAGCCCAAAGTATTTTCTACACAGCCTGTTCTTTGAAATTCAGTCACTTTTCTTTTTTCCTCATA
Organism: Ploceus nigricollis; assembly: GCA_013399945.1. Lineage (NCBI taxonomy): Eukaryota > Metazoa > Chordata > Aves > Passeriformes > Ploceidae > Ploceus > Ploceus nigricollis. The sequence continues at coordinate 3,054,050 of VXBC01012867.1, forward strand.
AACATGTATGAGTCTGTGTCTGGCCTTTGGTAAAATAAGAGTAAGACGTATTCCCAGCTTAAATCTTCCTAACATCCAAATTTCTTACTAAGCTTCTACTGCTGCTGAATTTAATCTACTGTGAATTATCAGAGTTCAGCTTCTAGTATAAAGTAGGTTTGACCTCTGGCTGTGCAGTTTTCTTTATTATCATTTTCATGTGTTTGTTCATGGACATTTTATTGTCCAAAAATTCTTGATGGCTGGATCAGGATCTCTCACCTTATAAGCAATGGTTGCTGGCAACTGAAAGATCTGAACAGCTTATTACTTTTCAATTAAATAAGTTTTCTTTTAATCCTTAGTATTTTCTTCTTTATGAAATTTTCATCTTTCTGGAAAATACTGGAGATGTAGGGAGTTTTAGAAATGGGTTGGAAGTTTGTGTTCTTGCATTGTCCTTTCTCTAACCTCTGCTGAACTGCTGTTTTGTAACTTTTAACAAGTACAGTAAATGACAAATGATATCCCTCGAGGTTTATTCATTCCTATTCTCATATACCACCATTTAACTTGACTGATTTCAGTGCAGTCTTCAGCTCCTGGAAATGCTCCCCACCTGATTCCTCAAGGGAAAAAGGACCCTGCAGGACTTTTTCAGTGCCACAGTTCACAAGACAGGCCCCATCAGCAGGGCTTCGGGCACAGGTTAAGCAGGCAGCTGCCCAAGATGGGGACCTGCCTGGGAAATAAAATGGGGATCAAATGGTGGCTGTGAGTGGGCATCTTTATGCTCAGCTGGGTTTCTGTGTCTGTCCCTGCCTTCTCCCTGCTTGGTGAGTGCAGATTCCCCCTCTTGCAGCCCCTTTCTCAGGTGCCTTCTTACTCCATCCTCTCTGTAGCAGAACCATCCCTTTGAGGATGATTTCTTGTGGTGCAACTGTGGCAACCCAGAGAATTGGGAATAATGGAGCAGGAATTGGGCTTTCCATGGGAAGGTGCAGAGTGGCACTATTCATGTGGCAGTTTTCCATCCTGACCAGGTCACATCAGGCTCCCACACCCACTGCACTCCTGCAGGAAATCCTCCCTTCTTGCATTCCCCCAGTTCCTGATAAGCAGCACAGGTCCCACTGCACCCCTGGAACTGCCTCTGGTTTAAGACCATAGTGGTAAAATTGCCAGCAGGATGCACAAAAAAAGATTGAGTTTGAAAGGAACCCTTTTGTAGCTGCAGTGTCCTGGACCATAATAGGAGAATGTTTTATGGACACTGCTGATGTGGGTTATATGGCTGCAGGATGGGAATGGTGCTTTTTTAATAGGGGTGAGCCTTGGACTTCCATCTTTTTATAGACTGCCGTGCTGCTTTGAAAAAAGCCCTTGCATCTTCAGTGGGATACACAAAGCAAATGTGAATTTTTTTATCTTAGAGTTATATTGTTCAGTAGACCCTCTGTGGTTTCTTGTTCTGTCACTCTTCAACCCCAGTGTTTGCAGTATTTCTGCAGTCACCCTGAGCATGCTCAGGGATGATTTGAAGGGAGCTGCTGCAGGGGTAATGTTTGCCTTGGAAGAAATGTGTGTTTTCCAAATAAGTTTCTCTCCCTGGTTTTAAGACTTCTAAATAATTATTTTCTTTCACACCTACCCACCCACACACCCTCCACTCCCTGTAGCATTGCTACTTGAATTTATTTTCTGTGAAAGAGAGAGAGACTTTCCAGGTCCAAGAATATTGCCTTGGAAATTGGTACATTTGCAGTTAGGACTAAAGAGATTGTTGTGGCTTTCCAATACCTCATTCTCAGGAAAATTCTGTCCTTTGCAGAGATGGAGCTGCTATGGCTCATTGTGCCATGATTCCCCTCTGTAGGAAAGCCTTCAGCTTCTGGATCCCATCCAGCCTAACCTCTGAAGCTTGGATTTGAAGTGAAGGTCCCAGCATGAGGCTGATGCCTGTCTCCTGACAGATTTCAGCCCCTCCTGTCTTTGCAGAAATCTGAGTTTCCCTGGTGTACTGTGGGTCTGAGTGCAGGAAAGCTTCCAGCAGCAATGCCACAAGCATCTCTCTGTTCCCTGCCTTTCCAAACATAAGTTGTTCTCTTTTCACACTAAAAGGGAAAGAATTTAAGAAGAGAGAGAGGAAACCAGAAGACAGATTCCTAGTAGGTGCCTCCTCAGATAACCAAGCTGCAGTGAGGTCTCTTCTATGAAAGCTGGAAAACACATTGAAAGTACTTTATCATCCCAACTATCACCTCTGAATGCAGGGATTGACATGGTGGGAGTTTGCCAAGAAGTGATTATTCTTCACCATGTCTCACCCTGTACTCCTGAGAGGCAGCAGGCTGCTGGATATCCAAGTACTTGAAAGACTGTTGGGATGTTCCAAAGGCTTTGAAAAGCTGTGAAATGAGCAATGCCCTTCCATACCTTCCTAAGAAAATGTGATACAAAATCTCATAATGTATAAAACTGTATTGAATTAATGGAAACTGTCATCATTGCTCCAATGTTTGTTCTTTAAAAGATGTTCAGAGAGCAATTTAAAAAAAATAATTTGTGCCTTAAAAAATTTCACTTACCTAGTTAGTAAACTGAATCTTATTTCACAGCAGAGAACAGAAAAAGGCATCAAAGTTTGCATTGGAAATAAGATTATTTTTTTTTAATTATGAGTGTAATTATTAATTGAAACACGTTGAAGGAAGACATGGCAGATTTTCCACCAGTGGGTTGTTCAAATCAATAGGGGATGTCTCCTAAAGACTCACAAAGTGAAATTCCAGTCCTTCTTCTGTTAGAAAGAAAATCAGAGAAAAAAAAATTAAGTATCTCTTTTGTCCTTGATCCTCTATAAGGACTATAAACATCTGTTTCCTCAATCTGCATAAATTTGCAGAACAGTGTAAACTTCTGCAAAGCAAAATATTGTAAAATATTATAGTTCTGTGTTAACCCAAAGATTCCAGAGTTTCAAAAGCATTTTCTTTAGTTTTCTGCATCTTCCCTACTTATGTATATTTTCCCCTTCCACAAAATTCTTTTTATAACTAAGTCTTTTATATCGTTCTTTTGTGCCCTTTTTACACTGTAATCATTTCTTCATCATCATTCCTTCGTTGCTATGTGATGTTCCAGTTCCCATGTGTTTTTCTTTGCTGTAGCTGTTAGTATCATTTTAACTCTTCACTTTCTGCACTTGCCAGTGCTTTTTCAGTACATACATATCAGTGAAAATAGGCTGGACTTTCTGAAATAACAAGAAGGATTCATTGGTAAATACTGAATGAATTGCAATTGCACTTAGAGCTGCAAAGAACAACTGAGGTCACAGGAACAATTTAATTTGGTTTAACTTAGTCATTCCTTCCTGAAACAGCTGCTTTCCTCTCAAATGGCTGCAGTGCTCTGCTCCATCAGAATTACAGAGGGAATTACTTGGGTCAGCTTAGACAAGGCTGGTGATGGCACACTGGCAGCAGGGCTTTGACTTTGCATTTCAAAATTCACTCTGTGAAATGCATTCAGCAAAATATGATGATATCAGAAGCTTATTACTTGGAAAAGCCAATGAAGTGGTAAATTTTCAGCTGCATGGCTTGATCTGTGAGTTGCAACTGGGTTAAACCCCTTACTCCTGAGAAAGTTTTGGAGAAACTCAATTTGAATTTTCTAATCATTGAAGGATTTGCAGGGGGAGCAGCTCTCCTAGCAGGCTCTGGGTGGCTGCAGCTGTGGGGTGCTCACAGCCAGGACTTTTCACTGCACAGTCCTCAGCACATCTGGGATCACTGTCTCCCTGAAGGGGGTCAGGGACTTCCATCACATCCCTTGCCAGTCCCACTGCAGCTATCCAGCCAAAGCTGATGGAACAGCCACAATGTGCATTAAGTAGCTTGCATGCATTCCTTCCCTATTTGTCTCCCTGGAACAGCCTCATTGTTTGCTACACCAGTTGGGAGCATGGAGCAGGCCAGACTTGCTCTGAGCTCTGTGCTTGTCCCCTTCCCTGTTTGGAAAAGGATGCCACCCAAGTGCCTCACAGTTTTAACTCTCTGAGTACTCTCAAGTGTGTTCAGTTTGCACAGGCCAGGTAGAGCTCTAGTACAAAATCAAACCTGCAGTCAGAGAAGCCTGCAAAGGAATATAATTCAAAATGTGGGGGCTACTTAAGATATAGTTGAATTCCTAAAGGAAAAATCAAAAGCCAGCATCAGCCTATGCATCTCTGAAAGCCTGCTCACCACGTGTCTTTTTTCTGTAGATTTCCCAGCTCAGAAAATGCTCCTTTACTCAACTTGCAATTGTGACAGACAAACTGCCTGTCCTTAAAAGCATCCTCCAAACTTCCACTGTATCAGCTTCACACTAATTGCTTTACTGATGCCCACTTAGGCTAATGAATGCTAAATATTGCAAAGCAGTGCTGGTGCACTCAGAAGATTGGTTTGAAAAACTGTGCCTTGGAAATGGAGTGCAGCACCCACCTGCCTTGCCTGCAGGAACAGAGCACCAGCTGTGCTCAGGAGGTATCTGAGGCTTCTTGTGTCCTGCCAAGACATTGGAGGCACTGGAGAATTTTAGAAACCCTAAAACACTGGTGTCATTGCAGCTCATTGGAGACACAGCCTGGAAAAGGCAGTGCTGAGGACATGAAGAAAGTGGAGCACCTGGGACAATCCCACAGGGACCTGCACTCACCAGCAATTCTGTGACCAGTTTGACAGCAAGGAATCACATGGTCTGTGATGCTGAGAGGCATTTTATTATCTAATTATCAGCTGCTAATTTATCAGCTGTGTTTGGGGAAAGGCAGATCACACCCCACTCACCTATGGCAAACATTTTATTGTGACAAACAGCTCTATCTTCAGCTCCTGCTGGGTCAGGAGGGGCCCTATTCAGAGGATTATCCTTTTCATTTAGTTGTTTAAAAGGGGACCTAAGCTCTTCTAACAGCATGGGTCATCCCTATTCAAACAGCACCTCTTTGACTTGCTAGTCCTTTTTTAACTCTCCCCCTGCAGGGCTTCCTTTTTCTTGGAGTCTTTTCTCCTAGTTTGCTTTTTCCAGGGCTTGCTTTTTATATGTGGGAGAGCAGCCTAGCAGATGCTGTTTTATAACTGGCTGTCGTCTCTCTTCAGCTGGTGAGTACTGCTGAGCTTCATTCTTACTGTTACAGGGAGCAAATGCAAGCTTTGAGCAGTTGCTTTTGCTTGGAAAAAGAGAATATCGTGTTACTTTTACAAGCATAAGAACACTTCAGTGTTCCTCAATAATCCCCTCATCTTGCAGCCTGTCTTCTGTGTACAAAGACTGCATGTTCCTTACCAGAGTGGGTGACCTCAGACCTGCGTGTCTGCTTCTGATAATGTGCCTTCACTTTGCTTGCTTAGTGTGAATTACCAGGGAATAATTGCCCTGGTGATTGCTTGGCTGTGGCAGTGCCTGTTGTTGCAGGACTCCTTTAGCAAACTCTGACAGCACCAGAGCTGCGGTGCAAATCATTCCACAGCCACTGAATTTCTTCCTGCACGTGAAATGTGTGAATGCTCTGTGTCCTGCATTGCTCTGGTCTGTTAAAATAGCTGCAGAAGTGTGCTCTGGCTCTGTGCATCTATCCAAGTCCATTCTTTCCATGCATTCATTCACAGAGAGGCTTCTCAAAGTGCTGGATGTTAGACTCACAGGTCAGGACATATGTCCCAGACAGCTGCTTCATGCTCACCTTACAAAGGTCACAGTAGTTCTGAGCCCTTCTGAACAGCTTAATCAGTGTACACATGAGCCTGTGTGGGAAGCATTTTGCATTTAATTGATGAGCAGGTTCTGGGAGTCACACGTGACTCTTACTGTTATTTCTTTGTAAGTTAATTTTCTTTGTTTAAAAAATGATTTTAAGTTTCAGGTTCCTGGAAATGTTTGTTTGCAGTAATTTCCCTCAAATACATATTGTCCCAGTCCCAATTATACTTCTTTTGTTCAGAAACGTTGCTCAAAATGAGGATGTGAACACTGAGATAGAGCAGAGCAGCACAGAGAGATGGCTGAGGCTAACAGAGGGTCCCAGTATATGGTCACAGCTAATGTACCAGAACAAGTCAAATTAGGCCTCCTTCTCTGTGTTTAAATACAACTTGCAATATTTCCCCACCATTTTAAGGCATTATTAGCACTTGCTGTATAAAGTATTAAACAAGCACTCTCCATTTATCTACATTAATGATTCAGTGCAAACTCCTGCCTTCCCATTAATATCCACTAACCTCATTCAGTGATAAAACTTGATTTAATCTCCAATTTACCTCAGCACAGAATTTCTTTGAGCAGCAATGCCTAATAGTTCAGGGCTACGTGAGCTGTTGTGATAGCCAAATAACAACAGTGGCAGCATCTTTTTTGAGACTCGGTGGAAAAAAGAATCAATCCAGAACATAAAGAGAGACACAAATAAATTGCTAAATGGTATAATCCAATGGTACCATACATCTCAGAAATGAGTGCCTCAAAAATCAATAAAAACTGAAAAGGGAAGAATTGTAGTTGTCTAGATGCAGGTACTTCAAAGAAGTTGAAGGTGCTAGCAAGGCAAGTGCCAGGCTCTGGGAATGGCAAGGGAGATTGGCTCTGGAAAAAAGGGGACACACTGCCAGGGCACAGTATAGCAAGGAAAAGGGGATACTATCTGCACTGGAGGGGGTTGTGGATAGAATAAGAGAGGGAATTAAGTTCTCTGGCATTTGAGGGGCACCACTGCACCACTGCTTTTGTTCTTATCTGGCCTTCCTCCACTTGGATGCAGAGGTGGGAACAGCACAGGCTGCTCATGCCTGGGCTCTTGTCGGGGCTTTGCTTGGATGGGAGGGTGAGGTTGGGTTTGGGGCATCTCTAACTACAAAAATTCATGTTGGCTCCAGTTGTAGTGCTGTGGATCCTTTGCCCCCAGAGATACTCCTTGACACTGCTTCCACGTGCCTGTGCTGGAGCTGGCGTGGGGCCGGTGCTCAGTGTGAGCTTTAGATGACACAGATGATGCTGGAGGTCGCTGCTTTATGGGCTTGTTGTGGAGAGCCTGACTCTCCTGCCTTGCACAATGCACTGATCCAGCTCCCCAAGGACGAGCTAATATAATGTGGATTTTGTTTTTCTCCCTTGACTGCTCTTCCCTGGACTTTCTTGTGGGCTGGTGGGTGCAGGTTTTGGTGCTGTGACTGCTATTCCCTGGTGGGTGCCAGGGATCCATCAGACTTTAACTTTGTTCTGGTTGTGCATTTTTTAAAAAGCACCTTTAAATTCCCAGTCATTCCACAGAGCAGGAGCAGATCCAAGCTGCTCTGCTTGCTAGCTCAGATCTGCTTTCTACCCTGCATGCTCCTCTTACTGCTCCCTTTGGAGTCTGCTGGCAGCAGATCAAGCATGGCCTGTCCTCTTGGTCTGCAGCAGCCTGCTGTCTCCAAAGGCTTGTGAGAACAGTAGGGCCCTTGCCTCACTCTGGTAGCCATTACTCTGTGTGTCCTGTTAGAGCTGCATGTATTATAAAAGAATCATGAAAAAAAAAAAGTGAAAAAGGCAGAAATAAGCAGAAAAAGAAAGGCAAGGTAGACACATGACAGTCATTGGCAAGGGAAGGAAGAACCAAATAATCCAGGGAGTGACTTCGACAGTCTGAGCCCAGTGATTCTGCTGAATTGAGTCTGCTGTCTCCCAAATGGCATAATTTAAAATCATTTGCTGCAGTTTTAGGCAAGAATTATTAAATGAATATTAATCAGTCATTAAATTCTGTGAAACTGCTTCTTCATTCTGGGCTGAATGAGGCCATTTAGCTGAGGAGTATTCAGCATGTTAATGTCTCTGTGAGCGGGTTCCTTCCCCCAGAGCCAGCACCGCTCTCAGCCCCGCTAACGGGGGCAGTTTCTTGCACCAGGTGGGTGCCTCTGGGGCTGGACACTAGCTGTTTTCTCAATTCCTACAAGCAATGAATGACAGAATGAAACATCAGCCCTGTCTCAACTCCGAGTCTGTCCCTACCTGCACTGAAACCAGTACATTCCCTTCTAATTAGGAAGGTTTGATTGAAATATTTTCCTTCTTCCCTTTCTGTATACCCCAGTCCAGTGTGTAACTCACCTTCCTCTTGGTGCATTCAGGTCCCAGTTGTGATTCCTGTGGCAGGAAAAAAATCTTTCCCAGCTCCTGAGACATGCAGAAGTTGAGATATTGAGGGGGAAACTGCAGACATCTTAGTGGTGGCTGTATTTTTGCTGCCAAGACCCCAAAGCCATTGATCATGAAGGAGCCGATGTTAACGGTTGTTTGGAAAATGAACCCTTTAGAGGAAGAACATTTCTCTGGCATGACCTGTGCCCTCTGTATTTGATCCATCCAGCACCATGTCTGCTCTCTCCTTTTGCAGAAGGCAGGAAGTCACATGTGAGTGGCACAGGGTGGGTAGTGCTGGCTGTGACCCCACATCAACAGAATGCCCACCTGAAGACCTCTGACTTTTCCCTTTGCAACTTCTGTTGATTTCTTGGCCCTGGAGAAACATGAGAGGCCTCAGCTATTTAGAGGACAGCATTGACTGAATGGTGACAACCAAATTCATCACCTTTCCAGAGTTGCTGTGATCCTCTAATTCTTTTTATGTGCATAACGTCTCCTTTTCCCATACATAACAGCAAAGGGCAAAATGGGAAACCTTGGATGAATTATTCCAACCTTCATTCTCTCTCCAGACTCTGGCAATTGTGGGTAAGCAGCAAATACTAGTCAAAATGCAGTGAGGTGTGCAGATCTAGAGCAAGCTGTGGAAGAGCCTGATTGGACAGATCATTACAAAACTCACCCAGTGCTCACTGGATATCTCAGAAGTTGTGTCGGTGGTATTGGGTGGCTTGGTTTTTTTCTTGCTCTTTTATAATAAGCAGGAGAAGGAACAAGGCTCAAAACTTTCTAGCACATGTCAAATGCATATGTGTGCATGTGAATTTTATCTAAGTGTAGAGTGGTGAGTTTTCACTAGCATTCCTGGCTCTCCAGGAATTTCCAGGTGTTTTGAATGGAGAACTGTTGCCCTTGTAATTGTCTGCAGGTTATAAAAGGTAGAATGTTTATAGTATTTTTTTAAACTAAAGAAGTCTCTTTTTGGTATGTGTCACTGAGGGTTTTTTTTTTCTTATCAGCCCTTGTTTTTAATGATACATAAGTATAAATAATAAACCAGAAGGAAATCACTGAGCCCATGCAGGCAAAAAAATTAACACATTCTCTTGCTCTCATGTCTGAAAAATAATGAATCATTAAATCTTGAAGTCACATTGACATTACCAATTGGGTTTGAAATCAGCTCGGACCTAAGAAGCTATAGAAAACCTGCCAAGTGACAAACGACTACTGATGGTGATGTAAGAAATTGGAAACATCTATTAAACAGGTGCAGATTTCTATTTCCTAGAAGTTATTGGTTGGAGCAGTTCAGTGCTTCCTCTGCCTGGCACCTGCTTCAGGGGAAATGGCCACAGGCAAAACCTACTTAAGTGGAAACAACACAATCAGTGAAAGCACCATGGTTTCCACTGCTCCTGGTTTCTGACCTTTATTTTGTTGCAGCAGCAGAAGGTATTGGCTCAGTATCAATTCATCTTCTGGGTGAGGAAAGGGATACAGGTACCAGCTTTGAATGTGTGCTGAAGTTTGTGACAATGCTCAGCTTACTTCAGCTTGCCCAAGTGCTGTGTGGTGCTGCACAGGGCACTGACCAGCCCTGTGGTCAGTACCTGGGCAAAGCAGACACTGTTTTCCTATTGTGCTTCCAGCCAGGAACAAGGAAGGGGTTATTTCCAATTTAGTCTTTGCTCTTGCCAAGTTACTGAGTACCAGCATTTCTTAGGGGCTTTGTTGAAGCTCAGCCTCTGATACAGGGGTGCCTCATTCCTGGGAGGGGGTGCTCCAAGCCAAGGGAGGACTGTCATGTCTGTGTCTTTCATGCAGGTGAGGTGGAGTTTTTACACGGCTTGAGTGTCCCTGTACTCTGGTGTGGCTTTTGCCTGGTGCTTGGTGCTGCTCAGTGCCATTGTGTGCACTTCCCTGGGGCCCTTCAGCTGTGGGAGTGTCCCATGAGCAGGTTCAAGGGCAGGTGGCCTCAGTGCCTGCCAGGCAGGTATCTCTGCGTGGTTGTTCTGCTCCGTGGTGTAGTTTTAGGAAAAACAGCTGGAATCCTTCTGCTGGGAGAAGCTTTTGGATGAGATTCTGTGCATCACTTAAGTCAGCAAAGCAGAACCACACTGGGGCTGGATCTGATGGAGGATGACTTCATTGATGTGCTTTCCAGGCTGCATCCCCTGGGATGGCCTGCCCAGGTGTGAGCTCCTCCAGTGAGCTCATGAATCGTGCTGCTCTGCTGGCTGCAGCTATTATGGCCTCCTCATGGCAGCCAACAGCTCTTCCTGTGAGATGCTCTAGCCTGACCTTCTCTTTTTGGAAGCTGATTGCCAGGTTAGTTGTCCTTTTCTGCCCATTTGAGAGGGTAATGTGAGAAATGAGAACTGACAGTGCATTTTAAGTGCAAGCCCTGACAGAAATTGGGTATCCACACATCTTTGTGGAACAGTTCCAGCTCGGAGCAGAAAGAGGAGCTCTGCTGTAACACTGACCTGGCTCTTGGGCTCTGCTTCTCGGAGGGAAATATACTGCACCAGAAAGTTAAGTCAGCAAAGCTTCTTATGACCCAAATTCTAAAGGGAAAACCTGAGGCAAATGATTGCTAGGGAAAGAGGTTCATCAAAGGCAGAGGAATACAATATTCTCTGTAAGAAAGCCTATGTAAAATTTAAAAGAGGAAACATTTTGCTGATTCTGATCCCTGGGCAGTGGAGCATTAGCTGCCAGGCTCCAGCTCATGAGCTCCTGCTGTGCTGGAAGAATGTTCCCTTGAGTAAAGCAATAAATGATCCCTTTTCAGAGGAGCGTGCTGTCTGGCCATATCCTGCTGGATCCTGGAATCCAGGTGCTGAAGTATGTTAAAAGGCATTAAAAATACTTTGAATACTCTCCTTTATGCTTTTTCTCTACATAACTCCAATGGCTGTTGCAGAGATGCTATGTGATACTAAATGCACTAAGAAATAGGGGAGGGTACCTGTGTGTGACTTCTTTATTTCTTCTGGAATTTAAAATTGACTCCAGTTTCAAAATGGATTGACTTGGAAAATGTGTGAGCAATACCCTCCTAACTTACGAGCACAGGGTATATAATATGTGCTCAAAAGGTTTTAGGAAACATCTCTTGTTGTAAGGTCTTTGCTGAAAGCTGCCAGAACTTTTTTTTTCACTGATCCAGATACGATTTCATTTGTTTTCTTCCCTGACCCCTCCTGGCTGCCAATCCAATAATTGATCACTGTTTTCCTTTCATTTTCACTGAGCTGGTTTGACCTGGAGTGGAATGAATTTTCTTCATAGTAGCTGGTATGGGTTTGTGCTTTGGATTAGTGCTGGAAGCAGTTCTGGTAACTCAGGGATGGTTTTGTTACTGCTGGGCTGACCCTACGCTGAGCTGGGGCCTTTTCTGCTCCCCACCCCACCTGTGAGGGGCTGAGGAGGGAGTGGCTGGGGTTAAACCAGCCCTAAGGCAGCATCACGATATGGTCCTGCAGGTTGGTTGCACCCTATTTAAGCTGTTTAAGTACCCTGTGTTTTTGTGCCAGCTGGTCCAACCTGTGACTTCAGATTTTTCTTCTCACCCTTTTGTTGTGCTAGAGGACAGAAACAGGTGAGGTATGGACTATGAGCTGTAGATACACTCACTTTTGGGGATATTTGAAGACATTAACATTTTTCCTCATTAACATCTTCCCCCCGCCCCCCCTTTAAAATGAAAGCCAGGCTTTTTCCCTAAAATATTTTTCTTTTTGGTGAAGCGATGTTGGTCAGAGGAATTGGACTTTTCTTATGTAAAACTTCTTTCTTAATGCCACCCATTGTGTTTGTGCAGTATTTATGACTGACCACTGAGTTTTCTGAGGACATTCTCTTGCACTCCTTTATCACCTTTGCTTATGCTGCACTAAGACACACAGGAGGGTGAAGGGCAGAAGCATTTATCAGGTTTTTCTTTATAACTTTGCAAGATTTATTGATTTAATACAAACATAGGTTTTGATCATTATCTTTTTAAAACAATTGAATTTGCTTTATTCCAGCCTGGGAATATGGTTTAAATTTACTTGTCTTTCTCATATCATACACCGTGTGTCTTCTGGTGCATGCTTTCAAGTTTTAAATTTTGATTTATTGTAATTTATTGCCTAGAAGGTGTTCTTAAATTACTGCTGCAATAATATAATCTACTAAAAACTCTGTGGTTTTATCACATCATACCTGTATTTGACAGCAAATTGATCTGACAGTATTATTACATGTTTTTGACAGGCTTATTTGAGATCCTTAAATCCCAGCTCCCTCTTTGTTTCATTGCTGTAACATCACTGGCATAGCCTTGTGATCAATTATCCACTTAGGAAGACCCAAACGTCTGCCAGTTTGGTTTCCAGAGAGGTATTCACTTCAACATCTGTTAAATATGTTCATTTTTTCACAGTTTAAAAGAGGATTTTCTGCCCTGTTCTTGCTGGTGAGTGTCACAGCGATGCTCTGACAGGCTTTTCCTGGGACTCACCCTTTGGGCAGATCTGGTGGCAGTGGAAACCCTGCAAGGGACACAGAGATCTCTCCTCATGCCAGAATATTACTTTTTAAAAATGGAAACTGCAGACATGGCCACTGCTCTGGATTCTGGAGAAAGCAGCACAGGTTTGCTTGCATTTAGTTTTGACTATACTCAGTTTGGGAGAAGGACGTGGTCCTCCTTGCAAACTGGGCACCATGGTGTGGCCAATGTCCCTGGAGGTGATGCCTGGAGAGGCTACCTAGACAGAGTTAGAGAATAAAGTGGGTATTTATTAAAGACCTTCAAGAGATACACCTTGGGCAGTGCAAAGCCTCACAAAGGCTGCACCCAAGATGGACGATGGTCACGAGTTTTTCAGACAGATATAAGGTTGGTCTATTTGCATATCAGGGGTCAATTCTCCAATTACAGCTTCAGGTAATGAAGTCATATTCTCCCAGTTTGCTCCCTCCCAATTCACTTTTGTTTATACTGTTCAGGGCCTGAGGCAGAGGGTGTCCTTGGTTCTCAGGCCCAGAAGGATTGTTTTGTCTGGCCAAAATGTGAAGAGAGCTTCCTAACACTGTATGGAGTTCAGAGTTATACACTAATGCAGTACAGGATCTGAAAAATATAAAAATTAAATATTGAAGGCATCAGAGGAAGGGGTTGAATCTTGTGGCAGCGAGATCTCTCTGTCTTAGGAACGAGGAGCCTCTCCAGCCACCTGCCAGGGTGCCCATGCCACGTTATCTGCCTGGCCAGGCTGGGGCTTGGTCTCTCCCTGCCTCTTGGGCTGCTGCCTGTCTGCCTTCTGCCCAGCACTCACTGGGGTAGGAGCTTGGATTCAAACTGAAACATCTGGGATGCCTGTTCTGGTGAAGCACAGGTGTGGCTGCAGAGCCAACTCTGCCCTCTTGCAGTCAGTGTTACACCAGGCTGCAGCACCTTGTGGTGCTGTGTCTCCACGTGGATTACACAGGCAGGACTTCGCTGGCAAGGATGTGCTCGTTGTTATTAATAATTCATTTTTAGTGTATGAAAAATGTAAATTTTTCACAAATAACTATCCTACAAAAGGGATAATAAGGTATTTTATCACTGCTAGGTAGTCTCAGGGGCTATATAGCAATTTTGATAGTTGAACTTTTCTCCTGGTGTTTTTGCCTATGTCATTAATTTGCACAGATAGCTTGTGTACAGGGTTATGCTCTTGTTCATGATGCTCACATTGCTGGATCATTATTATACACTTTTAATGTAATAAGGAAAAATCTTTCAGCCATAAAAGAAGAAAATCTTATGAAGTGAGTTGCCTTCCAGTGAGAAACATGCTGTTGGCAACATATTTAATGTAGCACCTAGAGAGTTTGATAATCACTGTGTGTCTGTGATATTAGCATTCACATTGCTTATGGCATTTGGATCAACAACAGGGAAAAAACTACCTTTTCTCAAACTAAAAGTTTGAGAAACTTAGACTTTTACTTTAAACAATCAAATCGGGACCCTCTTGTTATGTTGCAGCATTCTCTGAGGTTTTTGAGCTCCATGTTGGCCTTTCAGCTCCTGAAGCAGCATGTGTGACATGTATTTGGATTTATACCCCACACATAAGCATGGCAAATGGCCAGGTGGATTAACAAATGGAGGAGCAAAGCCTCCAGAGGAGGAGTGCAACCAGTGTACTCTGTAAAGAGGGGAGTGTTTTAGCAAACATGGGTGCTTCTCTACCGATGCAATGTTAGCACAGCCCTTGGCTGTGAAGTCATCTAGAGATCAGCTATGTCCAGGGTAAGCTGCTTTAAATAAAATGAGCATTTGACCCAAGAAACATGGCATGTTTTTTACCAGCCCTACTGTGCTGAATGGGTTGGGTTAGTCAGTATTCCTCCTAGGAGCTAGTATGGAGTTAGGTTTTAGATTTGTGCTGGGAAGAGTGTTGGTAATCTGGGGGTGTTTGCTGGGCAGTGCTTACACAGAGCCAAGGCCTTTGCTGCTCCTCTCCCCACCCCACCAGCGAGAAGGCTGGGGGTGAACAAGGAGCTGGGGGGGACACAGCTGGAGCAGCTGATCCCAGCTGACCCAAGGGATATCCCAGCCCACATGGCATCATGCCCTGCATGTACAGCTGGGGGAAGAAAAAGTAGGGGTGTGAGGTTCAGAGCAATGGTGTTTGTCCTCCCTAACCACCATTTCACACTTCTGCCCTGCTTTCCTGGGGATGGATGAACACCTGACTGACCATGGGAAGTGGGTAATGAATGCCTTGTTTTGTTTTGCTCTTGTGAAGCTTTTTTTGACCCATTAAACTGTCTTTATTTCAACACAAGAATTTTCTTTCATCCTCCTGATTCTCTCCCTGTCCCACTAAGGAGGAGAGAGTGAGCAGCTGTGTGGGGCTGAGTTCCTGGCTGGTGTTAAACCATGATACCTGTTAATAACATGTTTTATCCAGCTTCACATCCTTAAGGGTCCTTCCATCAGATTGCATTTGCCTGCAGAGCCTGACTTGAAGGTTAGTGTGCAGAGAGGTGAACACCACACACCCGACAACTTGGTATAATGACATGTGACTTCAGCTTGTGCTTCTCTTTAGGGGATAACTAATGAGTCTTTGTCTCATAGAAGACATTAAAATACAATTACATTATGTTAGATCAGCTCTCACAACTGCTAAATTACAGAGTGGTAGGCAGTGGATTTTCTGCAGTGGATTCCAGTCAAACTCCTCCTGACACAAATGTATGTGATAATTCACCGTGTGGACAGAAATGTATTCACGATTGTATTTTACAAGGCAGATTTTTCTTATGTTTTTACAGGTTTTTCTAGCTTTGATAAGGTCTCTAATGAAATTCCAGTCTGGTAGTTGACTCATTAAGCTTTCCCTCAATCCATCACTGTAAAACTGATTATCAAGATGTTGTCTTTTGGTGTTATCAATCCTGAGTGACTTTTTTGGAGATTGATGCACATCCGTTCTTATGACTGGCTCAGATGATATCTGCTATTTATCTTGATCTCCTTTTATTTAGTGTTTTAACTTAGAAGGTTATACTGCCTTTTTTGATTGAATTTTAATGATGAGGTCTTGACTACAAGACAGACCTTCCACAGCTTTCAGACACATTTTACAAAATAGTGTCCTCAGGCTTTCCTTGCTGACACATTTCTAGATTGTCTTTTTCATGCAGTCCCAAATGGGGTTTGCTCCACTCTGTGTGTGCTTCTACTCAGGTGGATGTGCTGCAGTGGTACAGCCAGCTTTAAAGAAAATTTGGGATAGAGGGAATTACTCCACAGTAAAAAACAATTATTTGCCAGCTTCCCTGTGGCTGTTAATGGGTCTGCAAGGGGCAAATTCAAGTTAAAAGGAAAGTATGGTTCTGTCAGCAATATAATTGTAAATAGACCAACGTGTCAGTGAAATGCCAGGTGAGCTGTGGCCAGTAAAGTCATGCTCTGGTTAAGCACAGACAAAACCAAGCAAAGAAAAGTGAGGAGAAAGAGAATAAGGGTGGAAAAAAAGCTTTGGAATGGTATTGGCAGCAGCATCAGACTCCGGTGATGGGATAGTTTAGGGCACAGCTGAAGCCAGACCAGCTGGGGAATGTTTTTGAAGATGGTCTCTGAAAACCTGTTGAGGAGCAGGACAGAAAATCTTGGCATTAAGAGATGGAAGTGGCTTGTCCCTCAGTATGTTCTTCACCATGTGTATCTGCCCTGTTACACATCCCTTTCAAGTCCATTCATTTTTAGGACTGATACCTGTTGTATTTGATAGGACTGTAATACAGTCTCTGTGTTACAGGACATATGGATAGTTTTGTAATTGGAATAATTAAAACTTTAAATTTACCTTTGTTTCTTTCCCCAGCAGTACCTTGCACCTTGGGTAGCTTTTGTTAAGGATGGTGCTGTGGACTCCAGTCCTGGAATAAAGCTGCAGTCTCTTTCAGGAGAAACATACTGATGCAATCCTGGTGGCTGCCTGGTTCCTGCTAGTATGGGGTCAGACAGCTGCCTTCAGTGCAGGGGAGCTGTGTCCAGCACACAGCAATCGTGGGAGGTGATATTTTTGTCTGCATCATTTATTCTCTTGCTGGGGTTTCCTGTTCATCCCTGGGGAGTCAAACTACTCCATGGAGGGCTTGGGAAGTGGTCACTCCTTGTTTGTGCTATAGGGCACCATAAGGGCTGTATCTTCATAAATGGACTCTTCTGCATTCATTCAGGCTCATTGCAGAGCTCTCACAATGGGCAGAAAATGAGGTGTGTTTAGGTCAGTATTTGACAAGCACATAAAGCTTGTGCCCATGTTTGCCCCCTGCCCCCCGGACACAGCCACACGTGCAGTCATCTGCAGTTTGCTTTCTTGGTGCTGCATTCAGAGCTTCTGCCTGTTCCCAGCTGTACTTCAGTACCCAACAGGGACTGTAAATCAGATGGTGCATTTTAATGTAGTGTAATAGATTTCTGGTGAAGAAAGAGCTTTCTTCTCTGTGCCTCCTTGGTGGAATTTGCATTTTTCCCCCGTGTCTCCATGTGCGCCAGTAGTTCTGGAGATTAACCTTAATCTCTGATTGAAAGCAAAGCAAAGTGACATTAGCTTGTAAAATGGATTCTGTGAGAGATACATTTAATGATTTTCCTTTTTTTTCCCCTCAGTAGTCAAAGGTAAACTGCTGCTAGCAATGTTATTGGACCCAGATTTCCTTCTTTTTTTCTTTTTTTTCCCTTGTCTCTTAAAGCCTCTACCATTCAAAGATATGAAGTTTTAGAGAGCTTTTGGCTCTAATTCACAGATGGTGTGTAGTTCCCAAGTGCATCCTTTATGATAAGGAATCAGTTGTTTGAAAGTATTTTCTCAATAAGCAGGTTCAATTGACTCTCTGTGGCTGCTGCCTGAGCTGAGAAACTACTTGTTGGAGATGAGGATGAAGAAAACATGTAACAGAGAAGCTGGGTACTTTATGACATCTGTTTGTCCAGAGATAGTAAATTTCTTGGAAAGCCTCATATCTTGCCAGGTCACACAATTGTGTAGTTCTTTTGGGTGATTCATAAGTTCTAAATGTGTCTTTATCTCCCAAATAAAGAATCACATGATTTCTCCTACTTTTTTCTTCTTTCAATTCCCATGTGGGTACATCTTGCCCTCTGTTAGCTTCCCTCCTTGGGGATGGCTCCATCAGACCTCTGGGACAAACTCCAATTGTGCTGTAATGTTTAATTCCAGAACTTTAAAACCAGCCTCTGTATCACACAAACTGTGCTCTGTTCTCATGATGGCCATCCCTGCAGGGCAGCTGGAGCACCAGATCTCAGCTCCTGGTTTTGCAGTGCCATGAGAGCAGGAGATAGATCTGATGGGTCAGAGGGATCCCTAGCCAGATGCAGATGTACTCCAAAGCAGACCCTCAGGCAGTCACTCTGCAAGCTACCACTGAATGTTAATTCCAGTGGATGTTAGTTTTGCATAACTCTGCTGAAGAAATAAAGCTCAAGACAATGTTTAATCTGTCAAATACTTACTGGAGGACTGTTAGTTCATGTTTCTGTCATACTCTGGCAGTGCCCAGCTACTGGCAAAAGGCACCTACTGGAGCAGAGGTGGGGAAGGGATGTTGTCACCAGGGCCTGTCCACTTCTGCTCTGAGTTACCAAAGTACTAAAGGGGAGTGTTTGCAGGTTTTAATGTAAAGGAAAGGCCCTACTAAATTGTCTTGGCAACAGGATTATCACTGACCAGCCAGAAAATCCCTCTCCTTGGAGGATATTGGCAATTGCTTGTCCCAAGATGCAGCTCAGCCATAAAGCTACTGAAACAATTTGAGGAAAGCTGGTTTTATTTGCCTGATGATACTGACTCCATCATTGGGTAAATGCTTTTGGTGGCTGGAGTTGGTAGGACTGTGCTGTGTTTTTTGTTCCCAGTGCTGGTCTTTTTGGGATGGTCCAGTTCTATTGACATCTGCAGCTCAGACTGCAGTAAACACTGCTCCAGTGGAATTGTCCTCTTACACTCACTCTGCTTTCCATATCTTGCTTTTCCAGCTGTTTTTCAGACGGCAGCTGTTTCCTCCCTGGCTTGCAACAATGTTCAGAAAATGCAGAAATTCCACCTTTAAGTTTTGCAGACAGTCTGGTAGCTGTATTTTATAATTTCCTCTTTTTATTGTTGCCTACTTCTAAATGTCATTGGAAACAGCCTTTAGTGCCTCTTTCCATAGCCTGTCCTTATAAAGATGTCCCATTAAATTTTGTGTCAGTTCAAGAGGAGGAAGGAATGTGGCCTTACCTTAGCCATGTGCAATAAACATTTGTTATGTGCCTGCTGCAGTTCACCTCCTTGGCCAGCCTGTGCTTTCCTTGGCTTTCTAGTTACTTAAATGAGTGTGGTTTGGGGACCTTGTGCTGCCCCATGCCTGTTACTGTCATGGTGAATTATATTGGCTGTTGGTACATGCCCAATGACAGCCTCTGACAGCCCTCCTGGAGGTACCATTTGTCAGAGGCTGTGCTGATGTGTCTCAGGAAAGGGCCTGGCACTTGACAGAGCAGTTGTCTCTCTCTCTCTCTCTCCCCAGCACAAATGCTTTGGAGCCCCAGAGCTGTCTGTGCAGACTGTGGCAGTGCCAGCTCCTGCCTGTTTTTGGGGATGTCTTCACTGCTGGAGTAAACATTTATTCATAGCATTCCTTGTAAGGATCTTTAACTTTTTTGGGCAAAGTCCTATTTTCTAAAGTTCTTTGAATGGTGAATTCACTGCTTTGGTTGTATTACCCCACTGTTGCCTTCCATCCTTCCTTTTAAATTTTTTTTTTCTCCTTCCTAACTGCCCTCCCCCCACCCTGCCATTTAACTCCACTCTATCTGAAGAAGTTCAGTGAAAATTTTGTATCAGCTCTTTAATATTGCTTACAAGCTGACAGCATTAGAAAGCTCCTTCTCCCCTGCTCACCCCAATACTTCAGGAGCCCCTGCACCCATGGTTCAGTGTTGCCTCTGTGCTGCAGAGGAGGTGATCCAACCCCACGAGCACAGTCTGAACTTCTTTCTGCTCAGTGTCTGGGTGCAGTAAGTACTGTGGTTTATTAGACACCATTATGTGCAGAGAAACTTCAAGTGCTCCAACTTTCCCTAAACTCGCAGTTTTGAGAGCATTCTTGGAACTTCCCACGCGGGTCAGTTTGATCTTGAAGGAGAGAGATGAATGCTGTTTGTCTGGGTTTGCTTCCCCTAACGATGGTTCATTGATCCATGCTGGAAACAGCCAGCCTGGCTGACTACAGGGAGCACAGTACAGATGGGAGCTGTGTTTCCCTTTCTCTGTAAGCCAAATGGCATTGATTGCCTTAGAACCAGAACATTTTCATTAGGCTCATTTTATTTCTCAGATTTTTGTCATTCACAGTGTTTATGAAAGGAAGAAATTAATGGTCCTTGCTAAATACTGCAGAGAAGAACTGGGAAAGCTTCCCAGGGTTTTGGTCTGATCTTTATTTTTCTTGCATTACATCCTTAGGCTTTTGCATGGGTTGTTCTGGTAGCAAAGGCTGGGGACTGGTGTCACTCACAGAGCCTGGCTGTGGGGCTCCCGTGCTCCCTGTGTCACCTCCACTGCTCCTGTGGGTGCTGGAGGTGGGGAAGGTCTTCAGGGGACAGAAATGCATGAATTTTCCCCTTATAGGCACAGTGCAGACAGGGATATTTGGGCTGTTGACATGACTGGTCCCAGAGGGGATCCCAAGGCAGTGCTGCTCTTCCCTGCTCTGATGCTGCTCTCTGCAATGCCTGAAGCTGCAAGGCTGAGATCAAAGGGTGCCTCTTCTCCCAGCAAGAGTGGAGAGGCTGCCTGGGTCCTGTCCTGTCCTGCATGGAGCTCTGTACTGTCTGAAGGGGCAGGAAACCCTCAAGTTGCAGAGAAAGCAGGGGCTGGCCAGGGTCTGTCTATGGGATGTTTAATATCAAAGCCTGCTGATGTTCCAGGATACCAGTGGTTGTGCATATCCAAGTCCTGAGATCCCAGCTCTGGTCAGGCCAGGGTCTTGTGAGGACTGAAGGCTGAGGAAAACAAAACAGACCCCGAGAAGGTAAAGCCTGTGTCCATGGGCTGGGAACAGGAGGCCTGCCTGGCTGCTGCACGCTGTGCTCACGTGTGGCTGCTGCAGAGCCCTTGGTCCTACACCATGGGAATCCCTGCTTGCCTCAGTTTCTTTCCTATAGCATTTCACTCACCATCTGTCAGCAGCTGCTTTCCTCAGCAGCTCTTCTCCCTCCCACCTCTTGCACCCATCAGCCCCAGAGGGAAGCCAGTCCCTCGTAAGGCACCCAGGGCAGGGGGCTTGCTGCCGTGGCAGGGTGTGATGTCAGTGACCACTGCTCGGATCCATCCCCTCTGCCCTCGGGCTTTGCAGCCAAGCAGAGGTTTAAAAGCAGAAAACAAAACAAACCTGTCAGAAAGCCTAGTATTTGTGTTGTTTCCCTGAGGGCAGAGTGCCATAGCAGGCAGCTGGGTAGGTCGCTTTGGAGAGCTGGATAGAGGCTGTTCCTCTTGTAGGGGTCAGGATTTTATCATGTGCTTCTTATTCTGCAGGTTTCCTAGTCTAGATGTATTTACTACATGGTCTCTTGGCTAATTATTTCTAGCATGGCACTGATTGAGCTGTTAATAAAGTGTGAAGGTGCCTCGCAGGCACTTTTTGAGTCTTAAAGAAATGATCTACATCTAAATTGCAAATAGTAAAATTTCCTTACCCACCAATATTAAGGTGATAGCATCTCCACTATTGTAAAATTAATCAAACTTCTCCTGGTGACAGAAATGTTAATTTAAATTTTTCGTCACAATTACAGAGAGAGTTATTGCAGCCTCTGACTTGTAATTAATTTCTCTTTCTTTTCATCACTGTGTTACAGCCCTTTGTAATAGTGATAAATGGAGTATCTACCTGACCTTTTTTTTCTTATATAATATAAATTGGTTTTTGGTTTAAATAAAAATACTTCTGGTTAATCAGTGCTTTTCCATAAATAGGAGGATAGGAGAGAATAACTTAGGATTGTTTCAAATAAGCATCTCTGCAGTTAGTATGATATGCAGCAAGAGATGAGACTGGGAGTAGCAGGGACCAAGTACAATGTTAGACACTGTCCCCATGTTATGTGTTGTCCCAGTGGAACCACATGTGCAGGAAACAGACAATGAGGAGAGGTTTGCTGCTGCTGAGGAAGGATTGAAAATAGGATTGGCAGATAGTGGTGCATCAAACCACTGGCACAAGCAAGAACTGGGAGAGGTTGAGGGATAATTGTCACAAAAAGAAAATTAATAGGTCAATCAGTCAAATGTCTTAAGTATGTCAGCACCAGGAATACAAAGGAGGAACTTCAGGTCTTGTGTGTAATCAGTGTTATAATTTAAAAGCTGTCGCAGAGGCTTGGTTGAAAATGCCTATGGATAGAGTCCTGATAGAAGAGTTACAACTCATTCAGGGAGGACTTGGCCATGGGGGAGCAGCTGAGCCTCAGACTGAAGTGGTGGTGTGTCTGCTGCAAGGTGTGGGAACAGGAATTCTGTCAGGGACAGTCAGCTGTGGACCACCAAAGAAGTGGGACAAGTGACAGTGCTGCTGAGCATCTGGCAGATCAGCTCCCTGGTGGGCTGTGTGAGAGAAAGTAAGAGAGAAAGTAAGTGAACTACTGCCAAGTCCTGGCGTGGCTTGGAAAAGGGAGGTTGACTATTCAAATGGATTTGTTTGAGGCTTATCCAGGGATGTGGTAAACTGTTTTAGTAAAATCACCTGGGTATCATATGTCACAAGTGGCTGTGAGTCCAGCAGCTGATAGCATTAATCCCTAATTA
Organism: Ploceus nigricollis; assembly: GCA_013399945.1. Classification (NCBI taxonomy): domain Eukaryota; kingdom Metazoa; phylum Chordata; class Aves; order Passeriformes; family Ploceidae; genus Ploceus; species Ploceus nigricollis. Next base: position 3,076,576 of record VXBC01012867.1, read on the forward strand.
CAGGCTATCTCATCTGAATTACTCTAAGACATTCAGTGATCTGTGTTACAGGGGGGAATAGAATAAATTATGAGAATACTGCCTCGGGCTGTACAACCTCATAGATCAGTAAATATCAAATTTTGTGTATATCTTTGATAAGCATCCACTTTTTTTAATGCTGGTTTGAAACATGTTTCCTTTATAGCTAACTTTCCCACCTGTAAAATTTGTGTGCCTGTGCTGTGGTCTTTGGGTTTCACCCAGGCAAGTCTCCTGTTAGAGGCATTTGGCCACCAACCAATTTGCCAGGCAAACTACATTTTTCACTCAAATGTAGTTAATGACCCAAACAAAATGAAATGCTTGTTACGGGTTGATTTAAACAATGTGGTCTAATGACAATGTTCTCTCCTTTCTGCCCACTCTCAATTACAATTCCACTTTATTTCAACTAGGCAAAAAGAAAACGAGCTTTTTAAACAAGGCTCAGGAACGTGTCTGTTGGCTGGAGGGAAGCGAGGAGGGGGGGACCATTTAGCTGGAGATTTTTACTTTCAAATTTCCTGACAAAAATTAATTAGAAGAATCATGTAATTACAATAAATGTGTCTCATTGGTCCCTAGTGGCTTGTTTCTAAACACTGAAGGATTATTTAGGCATTCGTGACAGCAACAAAAAGTAACAAATAAATGTAATGGGTTCTTTTTATACACAATAAAAATGACATAGAGTAGCTGCATGTTTTACTAATTTTGCTACAGGATCTTAAAGAAGTGGGATTTTGTGCAATTGGTTTAATTTTTGCTGTGGGTGCAGAGGTTGGATTTGGGATGGGATGCTGACTGGTGTTCCTGCTGGTGTCCCACAAGTGACTTGGGAAGATGGGTACCCCAGCACCCAGAAATGTGGACATCTCTACTTGCTGTGGTGCCCAAATTGCATGTTCCTCCCATGAGATGGGAGGAGTAAATGTTCCCTGCAACTGGAGCTGAGATCAGTGGCTGTTGTGGCTTGATTTGCATCATGCCTGTGATGAACCCTCTGTTCCTGGTGAAGATGGGCAAACCCTTCCTGGGGCACTTTTACCCCAAAGCTCAGCGAGGCAGGAGTGGTGTACCTGTGGAGCTGGAGAACACTGGGATAAATCCACCTCTGCTGCTTTTCTCTGCTTGTTACAGGACTTGCATCTGCAGAAACCTGAGAATTGTGATGTGATTTAGCCTTATAAATGCCTTGAGTTTGGGTCTTTTCACTTATTCTTGTTTCACTGTGTTTCCAGGGTAAGTGAAACTTGAAGGAAAAATCTCACTAATATATCATGCAAGTTGGATTTAACCAGTTATAAACATATAGATAAGGTGGACATGTATCATCTTAACACATCCTCTCTCCTTCTAAATTTTTTGCTTACAGGGCAGAGGTCTCTCTAGTCTGTCTGTCCTATCCTGCTGAACTTCTACAGCTTTGTCAGACAAGTATGTGACTTTATCCTGGCTTGGATTCATCAAGTAGATGGTTGAGCAATGTGGAAAGACTCATGATCTGGGCATGCCTCTTCTTTTTTCATTTTCTATAGAAGAACAACCCTTACAGCAAAACTGGCCTGGCTTTGGGATGTTGGTTAGGTGAGGTGAATCCCACCCTCTAACAGGGTTTGGATGTTAAAGGTTGTACATAAGAGCCATTGGTGCAGACATATGAACACTGTAAATCTTTTTACTGCATGTACCAACCATAAAGAGAAGTGATCTTCAAATGACATCATCAACACAAAGGGCACTAGGAGAAGTTCCAGTTTATGACACAGTAAATCATCAAGCAGTCTAGTAATGAACATTGAGCCTGGACAGTTTTGCAAAGTGGGTTCCCATATAGAATGGTATTGTGCATTGAAATGTGAGCTCCAAACCTGCTTAGCTAGTACCACTTAAGCTGCTTTAGTGAGACCATTTTAGATTTCCACAGTCGACCAATCTTCCCAAATTGCTCAGTGTCTAATGTAATCCCAGATGTATTTACCATACTTCATTGTATTTATAGAGGTGACTAGGCCATGAAGACATGGCTTATTTCCAGGGACAAGAAGTCTAGGCTCTTCAGTGTATTTTCCTCTAAAAGCAATGCTATGGTGCTCTTGGAGTGTGTGGTGAACACATTTGTCTTTGCTCAGTGACGATGGTTGATCATTAGCAAAATGTATTTGAGTATTTATGGTTACAGGCATATTGACCTTAATGCTCCACACAGCAGAGATGGGATCACTGCCAGCCACCGTGGGGGAGGTGCCACGCTCCTGTGCACAGCTCTCCCTGAGCAGAGAAAATGCCTCCAGGCCATGGCAGCTGGGAAGGGCAGTATATGGGAGGAGCAAGTCCTTGGTTTGGGTGTGATGAACTGGCTGCTACAGCCCTGTTCTTTTCCTCTCCACTGGTTCTTGCCCTCACTTAGCACACAGGCTGTTAAACCACAGGCTCCTCTGGGGCTCTTCTGCAGAGCTGCCCTACACTAAAGGGATTACACTAATCTGTACCAGTGTGAGGATGTGGCCTGTGGACATGTCTGCTGGTGATGCTGCCAGAACTGGTGCTTGAGGGGTGTTCTGCTCCAGCAGAACAGTAGCTTTGTCATGTCACTACCAGTGGATGCACATCTGCATATTCCTTTATTCTTGGAAGTGCCTAAAGTCAAGTTATGCCTGCAAAACAAATATATAATGTCCTGAAGCATAATTTATATTTTGCTATAGGTTTAGGGTGATTCCTGGCCAGGCAAAAAGCAGGCTTTTCTGTTGAGCAACATGACAGTCTCATGACATAATGAATTACACACAGCTGGTTTTTCTCTGGCTTATGAATTTTGTTTCATTATTACTGTATCTGTGTGATTTCTTAATATTCTTGAATCTGGACTCTGCTTACAGGCATATTGAATTATTCACTTGCTAGAGTGAAATATGATATGGAGAGGAGCATAGAATGTGCTTTATTTGTGTGTAACTGCATATGTAATGGTGTATAAAGACTCAGGAGCAGCTACTTAGATGCAACGTCTCTTCTGTTTTCTCATTCATCACAATCATTTGTAAGCTTCTTCTTCTAGCACTGCTTCTCTTCTTCACCTCACTTTCCTGAAGTTCTTTCTAAAGTAACAGCCTTTTAGACAGTTGACAGTGGTAATTAAATAAAATAGACTTCCAGGGGATGGCTGACATGCCTTGTGTTCAGCTGCAGTGTTAACAAGGCTGGGCCTTTGGGATTGGATCTACAACCTCCACCAGAGTTTGTGGGACATACTGAACTCCCACTGACTTTATAAGAAATTGAGAAGGCATTTAGTGTAGGGAAGGACTTTGGGAGTGCTTTTCCTGGCCTGCTCTGGGATGAAATGGAAGCTCTTGGAAGGGAACTCTCAGAGGACAGAATACCAGTATTTACCCCCCAAGCCAGCCAAGGACACAGGACTTAGAGGCATATAGGGGACAGATTTAAGATCTCACTCTATGCCTCAAATATTATTGGCTTACTCCTAAGTAGAATGTTAGTCTTATGGAAAAAAGGCTGAGCTGAAAGTCTCACTTACCTATGGCCAAGTAAGAATGGATGATAGATGATGTGAAATACCTTGTCAGAAAGTGTAAGCTGGTCAATCACATTCCCCAACTGTATGTCCAATTGTATGAAATATCAGTTTCCAATTGCAAATGCCCTTGAATTTTCTAACTGTTGTTTTGTTGGTGCAGATGCATCTTCCTTTACCTCAATGTTTTACTGCATCTTCAGCAGCAGTGATTAGAAATCCCCTTTTATGTTTTGTTAGTGCTTCTGTCCATCTTCAGTGAAATGTATCTTAATAAAATATTGCACAGTTTACTAGCAAATCCAGTGTTCCTATAGGTTTCCATTTAGGTAATAGGGAATGCCCAGCTTGGCTGTGTACAGGGGGACCACTTGACTCTCTGTGTTACAGGCTCAGTCTGTGTCAGGTTTCTCTGGAGAGCACTGTTGTGATTTAATAACTGGTCTGCAGTTCCATGAATTACATCCAGGGAATTGTTCAAGAGAGATGATAACACAGATGGGTTACTTGGGGTAACTCAAGCCACTCTCTTGAGCACACTGGATCAATTTCCTAATGGATCAAAGTGGGTGTGTTTTGGAAAACTGCTGGCACATGTGTATGTACACTCCCACACTGCATCACATAGACAAAACCAATTCTAAATTCTGTTCTATTTTAGTCTGTTCACATTTCATCTGCATTTGAGACTTTTGAAGTTGAATGAAGCACTGGAGATTGTGCTAAATGAAGTGACCTGGGACTGGTGAGTGAGTGGTCCAAATGTTCACTTCCTATCTCTTCAGTGTTGTGAAGTTTAAATTGTGGCACAGGGAATTTTGGTGAAACAGAGTCCATAGGCTGAATTATAACTTTTGCTGTCCTCTAGCCTGGTGATAATACCAAGCAATGGAAATGCCTGCAGTTAGATGTCTGGATATTTATCCTAAGACTTTCTTCTTTAGGATCCTTTTTGTCCACTTGATTCATCAAGCTGGAGAAAAGCCATAGCATAAATCCATAGTTTGCTACCAAATTAAGCTAAAGCAAAACCTCTCCTTACTGCATAAAATTTGGCAATTTTTTCATCCCTTTACTAAGGGGATTCATTCAATCCCTTGACTAAGTGCATCTTGCTTGTGTAAGCTCAAACATGCAGCTGAGACCTGTGGACATCCTGACATGCAGAAATGGAGCAGAGATAAAACCTATGGAATGGCATTTCTTTTACATGTTTGTCCATTTAAGTGCACAAGAATCTGGTGGGTGTTTTGTGGCCCAAAGAGATATAAAATGTTGATATTATGGCACCTCAGTTAAACATAAATTAATCTTTTTTTCCCCCTTGGCTTTGGTACTGCATTTTCTCCATTTTTTGTGGGTATTTTTGAATATGTATAACTTGCTGAATGAATGTGAAGCTCTTTTGTTTCCACTACTGGGATTTTTTTTGCCAGGTGAAAGAGGGGCCTATTAATGAGTGTGATATAAAGTTAAAATTGTTTATGTTTGTGGACAAAACTTGCAGTTTTATGTGTCAAGTGGTTTGTGAGAATGAGTGTGGGTCTTAGCCAGCTATGCTGCTCCTCTGTCCAGGTTTGGGTTGTTGTGCAGACCCCTCACTCACTACTTGGCATCAAAGAGAGGAGAAGCCATTAAAGGGTGCCCAGTCTCTGGCTATTTTGGGAAGATAGCTCTCCAAGTCTATTCCTTTCAAGAGCCAGGTATCAAAGGAAGTTGATAAAGTTGCTGCTGAATGCTTTCTAGTCTTTTAGTGTAATCACTGAAATGGGGGATACAAAGGAGGTGACATATCAGAGGCACTTACATTTCAAGTGAGAGTGTCCTGGGTTGATTTCTGTGCAGCTTCAGGAGTGCTGAGTGAAATGCTTACACATTTGATATGGCATGCTACTCTTTTTTCCTTATTATTTTTTTTGCATAACTAGTTTAGTTGACAGCAGACTGGTTTTGCTCCTTTGATCTCTGCTCGGTTTGACTGTATTTTCAATAACTACTTAGTATAAAAATAAAATGTGCAGGCCGCATCAAATAAACTAATTAAAGATTAGAATGAAAAAGTGTCAAAATCCCTTGCCCTCGCTGAGGCAGATTAGTCACTGCGTATGAGACACAATCAAATAACTAATGGGTTGCTGTAGTAACGGGGGAATCGATACCCTCGGCTGGTCGGGGAGTTGACAGTAATTTCTGCTGGGTCATAGATTCTGGAAAATGAAGTGCCACCTACTACAGCACAAGTAATCTCTGTGGACTTTTTGACAACAGAGCATCCTACAAAGTTTATATCAAAGAAAATGTTAATCCCTCAAGTCTGCTTGTTTACCTCTGCAGGGCTTATCTGATATTGCTACAGCCACAGACAATTAAGTTTAGCCTCCTATGTGGGCTCTTGATGGGTTAGCTCTGCAAACAAGTTTTTGGTTTTGCTTCCTGAGTGATGGGTTTGTAGGACATGGCAGTACCAGGATGCTGGACTGAGGGAAGGGGGACGTGGAACACTCCAGTCTGCTGTGCCAAACAGCTCCTCTTACTTGAGGAAATCTCCTACTGAAGTCAAGAGAAGTTCAGCTTGAGTGCAGAGGAGGAACTGCACTTGGGTACTTAGAGTGTTGTTGGTAACCCAACTGTAAAGCCAGGTTTGCTGTAAGCTGTGTGTATTTTTGCCTTGCAACCCAGAATTTCCAAGATCTTTCATTGTTTTCTCTGAATTGATTGCAAACCCCCTGGGCTGGGATCACTCTTATGTGTCTGGGCAGCACCTAGAGCCGTGTCAGCTGTGTGTCCTGACTGCTGATGGGTGGCAAAACGGGACTCTGTGGTGGGACAGGCAGCACAGCTCTCCATCCAGGAGTGGGGGCTGCAGCTACTCAGTGCAAGGACTTGAGAAGGAAACCAGCAAGCAGAGAGGGCTCCGGCAGGATTTCCCAGCTGCAGACAGGGGGAGAGAGAGTCCTGTGAAGCACAAGGAGTTAATGTTAGCCAGAGAGCTACAGGGGGATAAGAAGTCCTTCCAAACGTTTGGGGGGGATGGTAGTGCTGGAGGAAAAGTAGGCCACTCCCTAATGAGGGGAGTGGTGGTGTTAATTACGTCTGGAAATGGCCTGAGCTCCTGAAATTCATCTTCAGCAAAAAACGATCAGGAAAGTAGGATCAGGCAATTAGGAAATGGGGTGGGGGGGTGGAACAGTGTAAAAATAGCCTGGATAATTAAGAGCAGAGAAGGGACCATCTAAAGTGCTGGCAAACAGTGCAAAGAGGGCTCCTGCCTTTGCGGAGCTCCCCGGTCTCAGGGTGCGAGGCCGGGAGCAGCCCTGGCACAGAGGATGAGCAGGAGGCTCCCAGCTCCAGCGCTGCCCGTGCCCATGGCTCAGCTGTGCCAGGGCTGCTGGGTGGCCGGGACACTCGCCATGCCTCGAACTCGGTCATGGCAGTGCTACTGCCACCGCCGTGCTCCAGAATCCCTGGGACATTGCCTGGGCTGGGGGTGCAGCAGGGGCACTGCGATGGGGCAGCTGCAGCTGCACGGGGCGGCGGGGAACTGCGGCAGCCCTGGCGCTTCCCGCTGCGCTGTGCTGTGGAAAGCAGAGCTGTTTTCTCTCCCTGCAGCCTCCTGCTGGGCTCTCGGCTGTCAGGGTGCCTGTGTCACTGTGTCTGTGTCACGGGGTGGCAATGGGGAGTGCTCCCCCTTCACCCCTTCCCCAGTTTATGGGGCCAATGTGTAGTGGGGAGAAGCCCAGCCGTACTTTGATGTTCAGCCACAGCTCTGCAGCTGCTGCTGGCGTCCGTGCTGGTTAGTACATGATGCTGGTGAATAATAATACCTGACCCAGTAGAACAAGAAGTCTTTTATCAAACACATTTAAAGAAAAATGACAGTCCGTGTAGCATGTAATAGAATGGATGATAAATCACAAAATGGGGAAAAACAATTGTTACTCCTGCTGGTACGAGTTCCCATTCAGAAGGTCCATAAGTTATGTTTTTGATGACATAAATTTAATGAAGTTCTCTGGAAATGCTGACCAGAAGTCAATATACAACTCAGTCCTAAGAAGTTTCCTAATAATATCTCTGTTTGTTTTAGGTAATAGATCTGTTCACGTGTATCTCTCCTTTAAAGTGCTGTGATGTGATACCATGGTGAAGTTACAATATGGAGCTCGACTAAAACGGCATTATCAGAAATGTCACCCCCTAACAAATTAGCAGTTGTGATGTTTACCCTCTGGTTACAAAACCTTGTTCCTTTTGTCTTTTGCTATAACTTATAATAACAAAGCCTGTGATGTAAATGTCTTCAGGGTATGTTTCCAGTAGCAAAGTGTGAAACTTGTTTCAGTGGGGATATGGGGGGGGAACAGACTTCTTTAAAATTCAAGACAAAGGATTTTTTGCCTTGGGCATTCCAGTTGCAGCTGCTGTTGATACCCACATGTCTGGTTATGTAATCCACAATCTTTAAAATTGACAAACAAAACAAAAAATCCCTCCAGAAATGTATTACTAATTTCTCTGGAGATTGATTTATGGTGGAGAGGTTGCAGATTTCAAATGAGTGAGGTGCTTTTTGTATTTACAGCTGTAGAGCTTGGGATCAAGCAATAAAATGGAATGAGGGTTTGGATTTTTTTTTTTTTAAACTGAAAATAGAAATTCACAGGTCTTACTCCAAAGCCAGCGCAAACACCTCTATTGGGTCCTATGTTTTTCCTTCAACAGGGCATAGGAAGAATTGCAAATTTTAAAAGAAATATAGAAAAAAAACCCCAGGCCTCAAAGCTGTGGCTGATTCCAACTCTGCTTGTGTTGTAGCAGGTCAAGGGGGAGCTCCTGTCTCTGGCTCACCAAGGGAGGCAGATTCCTGAGATGCTGTCCCCTAACCTCTGCCAGTGACAGCAGGGCAGGCATTGAGTCCACCTGGCTCCCTTCTCCTGCCCTTGGACTGCTCTGTGCAGGTGGGAGAAGATCTTGAAGGAGACTCCTCCTCCTTGTCCTTTGCCAGTGGCCGTGTTCCCAAAGGAGTCAGTAAAGGGTCACGAGCCAGCCTGGGTGTGCAGGGCTTTGGGCAGGGACCTGTCTGCTGGGAGGTGCAGTGCAGGCAGGAACCCAGAGTTCAGAACCCTGGGCACCCAGGAGCAGATGGGAAAAAGAGATGGTGGGTTTGGTGAGCATGATGAGCTGTGATCAGCACTTGCATGAGTTTGTGTGCATGGCTGTGCAAGCCAGCTGTGTAGAAGGGTTTGGGGCTGGGCTTCTCTATTGTGGGGTTTTGTTTTACCAAGCCAGCACATTCATGGTTAATAATTGTTGCCATCACCCTTCCTGGGAATCAAAGAATGAGCTAACTTGTGCTCTTCAGGAGCAGTACCTGCCTTCATTTCAACAAAGGAAACAGATTCAGTCTTTGGTTAGATATAACTAAGTGTTGCTTTTTATTTTTAAGATGCCACAGAGAAAACTTAGCGTGTAGAATCTTAATCCATAATGGTGACACTTCACTTATCCAGGCAACTGGGAAGTGCTTAAATAGTGAAGCCTGTGGCTTAATTATTTACCTGTGGCTTAATTGGGTGTAATTCTACTGAAGAGTCTGTTTATTTTCCTATGGAGAGGCTCTAAGATGTCTCTAAATGAAAATGTTACTGGTCTCTACCTGTGTGCCCCTTGACTTCAGTAGCACAGAGCTCATTTAAACATGCAGAAACCTATAAATGCATGTTTTCTCTGGTGCAATCAGCCCATGTTTTCCTCTGGTTCTGCAGCTGGGAATGCATATTAGAGGTGAGAAAGCCCCTCCCATATTTCTGCACACACTGCTCTGCTCAAACCTGGCACAAGAACTACTGCTTGGCAAGAGAGACTCCCCAGAGGGGAGAGAGCATTGGAACCCCCTGGAACTGTCTCAAGAATGATCCTACACTGGAACCTTCATCTGAGCCCAGAGGTCTTAGGAGCAGGAGTCTGGGTGGGCTTAGGGAGGCTCATGCTCTTCTCTTGTTGGTACTCCCCATGCTTTTCATCCTCTGCAAATTCCATGTTGGTAATTTTTTCTGTCCCAGAACTGGGAAGGATCCTTTTTGCAGGATCAGATACTCAAAAGTTTTTCTCCTATTAGTGTGTCTGTGGGTATCTTATATTTTATATTCCAGGCACAAATCCCTGGTGAGTAGAGGCAGACCAGGGGCTCTACCCTGGCCACTCATCCTTGTTTAGATGACCCTTTGACTTCAATGTGTTAGTCCTGCATGCCTAAGAATAGTTTTCCTTTGTGAGAGGTTAGAGGATTGAATACCAGGGCTTACCATTTGCATGTCCTGGTTAGAGTCTAAACCTTTGCTTGCATCCAAGTGTGTGGAAAATCTCTTCCTCCTGTTCTGCCAATGTAAAGTCCCAGGAAAAGATTTTTATCTTGAATATCCATTTAATTCAAACTAAATGCGCTCATATACATTCTGGCTAGGTTTTCAATTCAGAAGGCTGATTTTTCTTCCCCCCATTCCCCCTCCTTTACACAGAGGCTCATACCAGGAACTTCTTTTTGAATATCTGTAGGCAATTTCCTTGTAGTACTTGGACCTCCAAGCTTCCTTGGACTTCTACAACAACAGAAGCTTTATATCATTGGTTTTTCACCCCAAAATGCTTAGTTTCTATTAACAGCCTTACAAAAGGGCAGTGTATTACTACGTGGTGATCCCAATGATAAATGAAGCACATTATATGTGAAGTAAAGGCTCTATTTATCCCTGTGCTTTTTTTTTTCCAAACCCAGCAGGTTTAATGTGAGTAGCTTTTGATGACCTTTGTAACAAATCAAGAGTAAACCTCAGTGCATTCTCACAAAGGTAGACAGCATTGCAGACATTTTTTAAATTGAAATAACAATAACAGCAATGAGCTCTATTAGTAGTATTTGATAATGCAAAAAAAAGTTGATGTTCCCTGAAAGCCAGGTGCCAGCACTGTTTGATTGTTTACCAACACAGTCATAAAGAAACAGAGTTATTAAAGGATCTGAAATCACTCAGTAATTCAGCTGCTGACGTTGATGGATGGAACTTGGCTGTTCCTCTTTGCTAAAGCTGCTGACTGGATAAATGTTTTATTCATGGAGCCCAGGGCAGGAAGGGATGCCAAAGGTTTAAGAATATTTTAAGAAACTCTTTGAGATGTCAAGCAAGTTAGCAGGTGTTGTTAAGCAAAGGAGCTGAAGTACTACATTTAAACATAACTGAGCTCTCAACATATACAACAACAATACATCAAAAGCCAGGATGCAATTCTTGTCTTGAGCAGTATATGGAATGATGAGTTGGGAACACAAGTCCTTTTATTTCCTGCACCTTTGTACCTTCAGTCATCTCACAGCCTTGTCTCTTTGAGCATTGTTATACCAAAGGGAATTTTCACACACCACACTGTGAATTTAGGCTTGGAAACAAATAAATATTTAGATACTAAACCCTACAAGGTCACATATTTATATCAAAGACAAAATAAATTGTATTGTGACAATGTTCATGGAAATTGCAGCCAGGAACAAACAATTTGGGTCAGAATAAGTGGACTCTGCCTGACTGCTCAGTGGGAGAAGTTGTTCAAAATGGTAGTTATCAAAAGGCTGTTATCAAAACACACTGTAATGAGGAATTTCCCTTTATCCTCTTCACCCTGCACGTGCCTTCTCTTTGTCCCAGGACAATGTCTGCCAGCAGCAAGTCTGGAACTTCTCACCTTTTTGGTGGAGCTTTGCAGCAGTGAAGGACTGGCTTGTGATTTAAGTGATTCTTTTGAATGCCTTGATTTTGTTTTACAAGAATTCAGATTTGGATCCATTGTTGAATTTTGTAGAAAAAAATTATTCTAGTTCAAGGATGTGTTTTGAATAAAGAATTTTAATGAAGAGATCCTTACCCCCACAATCTCCTGCATGGGCAAGTGTTTGAATATTTCATAATCAATATTAATAACTTCTTTTAAGTTGCTGCAGTCTCATAAGAGCAGAACAGATGAGCTCTTGATGGAAGTGAACTGTCAGTCTGAACACTGTGACATTAGGAAATAGCTCCATTTCCAAGTCTAGCTGTGTGAAATGTCCTTTCTTGCCAAGGGAGCAGCAAAGTATAGTTTAAATGTGCCTTATTATGACATCTCATGAGTATAAAAATTGGGAAGGGTATTAAAAATGAATAATTAAAACTGGAGACTGATAGATAATGGCAAATAAAAAGCAGGTAACTACTGCACTCCCACTGCCCTTTTGATTTGCAGAGATTCAGTGCTAAAGACCAAAAGCATATTTCTCATGGGCCCCAGCTAAAATTCAAATCCAATAGACTGACAGTTAAAAATACTGTCCAAAAAAAAAGCTGTCAAGTTATATCAAAATAAGTCATAATATTACCTCCCTTTATCTGTCAAAGGCATTGATTATTTTCAATAGAGGAGCCCTCTGACAGTTGTTGAAACTGAAAAATCCTGTGTTGGAACGTTTTGGTTGACACATGTCACTATTTCTTAAACAGATAAGTCAAATATGTTATTTTTGACTCTCTGTAGGAGCAAGTGTGTTTATGTAGTATTTTATGAAGGATAAATAATGCAGAAGGAAAGGAATGTGCATTAGCACTGCATTTTCTCAGCTATTTGTATCAGTGGTTTTTTTGTTGCATCTTTCAAAAATGTTCTTTGCATAAAATAATGTGTTCCTTTGGTGGCTGTGATACATTGCAGGGATTTTCTGAGGTACCCTGAAGTAATTCAGATAATCAGTGAACCATATTGAGGCTATTCTTGGTTGCAGCTGTCAGTTCACTGTTGACTAGGCTGAACTTCTGTTTCCCACCAGCCACACGTCCGTAGCAGTGACTCAGACACCAATGCCCTGCCAAATGCCCACTTACATTGAACTTGGACACACTGAGAAGGGCAAAATAAGGACTGCATCTGGGACTTGCTGCCAGTTTTTGGAGTGAAACTGGAGCCAAGCCTCTCCCCAAACTCTTCCTGTGCCTGTCAGTTTTCAAGTGGTGGATTGGGACAGCCCTGGTTTACAGGTGTTGGCTTTGCAATCCTGCAGGGCGTCTTTAGCAGAAAAGAAAGTCTGTTTTCCAGCTCAATTCTTATGTTTGGAAATAGGGACCTCTTTCCAGCAGAAACCTTAGCAAATGGAGAATGTTTCCAGTGTGGTCCCTTGGGAGGGGGCTGTTGAGTGGCAGAGCCATTGTGACTTGCTAGCACCATCAGGAAAGTGAGAACTGGCTGAGGCAGCAGCCAGAGACAGGCTAATGCCCTTGTAGACAGTCTTTATTATTCATTAGCACATATTGTACTTCCTCCTAAATATAATTCAGCCTACACTTGTATCACATTAAGGTAACACTAAATCTTTCTGTAATTTGAAGGAAATACTACTCCCAGCTGTTGTTGCAGAAGTGAACTAAACAAAATCCGAAGAGGTGCTAAAGGAACAACCATAAAACTCCAACTGCATTTGGCACACATCTCCTTTGGTGCTGTTTATCACAGAAGTGGTTGGAAACGAAACTCTACGCCTGAACATGATGATTTTGTGCTCCTGGCATCTCACACCTTGGGAATTACTCTGCCAAAATGAAGCAAGGTACTTGAGCACTTTGCTGCTTGTGGGGGAGTGGGGTGACTAATGAACTGAGCAATTAAGTTCCTGGAGCAGGTTGTCGTGAGGGTCACAACAGTCCAATAATTTGACTGCTGGTGAAAATGAGGTGCACAGGGACTGAACTTCAAAGACATCTGGGTGCCCAATTCTGTCTCAATGTACCAGAAGTGGGGCCCTAAGCTCCAGGGATGAGCTGGGCTGTGCAGCGTGGCTCTGCCTGCACCAGCTCAACCTGAATGAAGGCCAGCATTTAAACAGCTTCTCTGTTGCAAGCTTGTCCTAAGAGCTGTAAGCTCTTGTCATTTTGGTTTGCGTTTTTACAGCATTTAGTGGGATAAGGTCCTTATCCATGTGGCTGCTCAGGAGCTGTCAAGATGAATTACTATTAATGGTAACAATAATAAAAATAAACAAGTGTAAATAGGGATAGCGACAGGCTGAGTTCTGACAGACCTGGAAAGCTTTGATCTTGTGTTGGTAGAGATCAGGATGTGCTGCCTCCCCAGATGACAAGCTTGGATGGAGGAAAGAAAAAAGAGCTGTAAACATTGCCTGTAAATTGCGCCTCCATCGTCCTCCTTCCCCCATTAGCTCTGATGATTTACTAAGAATGTGTGTTTAAGTACCAGCAAAAAACCAACTCTGAAATTAACCTCAGCAAACTTACAGTCTCACACCTGACCCCAGAAGTGTGCCGTGCTGATCATCCAAGTGGTAATAGATGGCTCAGTGTAAAGCAGAGGAGAAATGTGCCATTGAAAGGGAAGCAGGGACTGAGCTGCTGAGTGGTGACAGCCGTGAAAAGACACAAACCAACGTGGGGTTCTGACAGTGGGTGGTGTTCAGAAGATAGAGAGGCAGAGAGAGGAAAAAGGGGTGTCTGTGCATATGGCCAAAAAGGAATTTTAGCATAAACCAGAAATTACGGTGTGTGGATGGGCTGCCTGTTGGGATGGGAAGCACCAGCCTTTGGGGGCTGGCACTGGCCAAAAGCCTCCTGGATAAAGGGAAAGTGCTGCAGGAATCTGACTGGCAGCAGGTGCTACCCATTGTCCATGGAAATGAACTGAGGACAGGGAAGGAGCCTAATTTACAGGGAAGTGGCAGACTGTAATTTTTGTCTACGTGCAGATTTGGTTTCTGAGCAAATCAGATTTATGCTTCTTTCAGACAATTTTGCTAATAAGCCAATGACTCAGAGCCCACAGCAGATGGGATTCTTTAGCTGAGGTAGAAACTATTGCTTTTGTCCTAAAAAGAAAGTTGCTATTTTTCCTTTCTAGAAAACTGATGTCTGGAAAATGTGATGATTTTTCCTTCTCATCAGAAGCACAGCTTTTTAAAATAACACCCAGCTATGCTTATGGACTCTTATCTCATATGCAGAAACTCTCATTAGAAGAAAGTTGCTTGTGACAACCTAATATGTCATATGCTGGGGAAAATATTTTTTAAAATAAATTCCTGTAATTAATAATATCCCAGAAGCCACTGCCAGCAGTCACAGCACTAACTGGTGATTTGTGGTGAGCTCTCCAGGTGTCTGAACAGCAAGATGCCTCCCTGCAGGAGGCTGCTGCCAAGAACTTGGGAATATTTCTGTGGTGGAAAGAGGGCTGTCTGTCTGCTTCCATGCCTTTGGTCACTGACTTGATACCCAAGTGGAGACCAGTGTAGAATTCAATTCCTTGGAGGCTGGTGTTGAGACCACTGCTGTGCAATATTCCTGTAGCTGTTCCTCTCCTACAAAGGCAGGCGGAGNTGAGCTCTCCAGGTGTCTGAACAGCAAGATGCCTCCCTGCAGGAGGCTGCTGCCAAGAACTTGGGAATATTTCTGTGGTGGAAAGAGGGCTGTCTGTCTGCTTCCATGCCTTTGGTCACTGACTTGATACCCAAGTGGAGACCAGTGAGGAGTAGAATTCCTTGGAGGCTGGTGTTGAGACCACTGCTGTGCAATATTCCTGTAGCTGTTCCTCTCCTACAAAGGCAGGCGGAGAGAGCTGGGGCTGTTCAGCCTGGAGAAGAAAAGGTTTTGGGTACACAAAGGGTCTATGAGGGAGAGGAGGGGGACTGGTTACAAGGATGTGTAGTGATGGGACAAGAGGAAATGCATTTAAACTGAGAGTAGCTTTATATTAGACATGAGGAAGGAGTTCTTACTGTGAGGGTGGTGAGGCATTGGCATTCTCTGAGCAACACAGGCTGCCCAGAGAAACTCTGGATGCTCCATGCCTGGAAGTGTTTAAGACCAGACTGGATAGGTGAAAGGTGTCCCTGCCCGTGGCAGGGGGTTTGGGTGTAGGTGATCTTTAAGCTGCCTTCCAACCCAAACCATTCTATGATGAAATCCTTGGAAAGGGACATCCATCTAGATGAGAAACTGCTGAAGATTCCCTTCTCTTCTTCTTCCCCCTGAAGATGTTCAAAAACTTGATTCCCTCTGAAGTAATTCAGCTTCTTTTTTTTTTTGACAGAAAAGCATCCACTCTATAGGAAGTTTCTGATGGATGGCAGCAAGCATGAATATATCATTATAAAAAGACATTCTGAATTCAAAAACCTTATGTAGTCTGAATTTCACTGAGGGGTATTTCTTTTCACAGGCTATAGAAGTGTGTGGTACGTGGGGTGGTGAAACCTTTCCTGACATTGTTTTGTTTAAATCCCTTTGAAGACTGTCATGTTCACTTTTCTTGAAAATTGTGTTACAGCAGCCAGAGGAAGAGGGTTTGTTTGGCTTGGTGATGTGCATGTGAATGCACCCTGGGAAGTGACAGAGGCTTTACTACTTCCCTCTTTGTAGACTTGTGGTGCAGGTACAGAAACTCAAGGTTTGAGATTTGAAAATGCTTTAAAAATAAATTAGTTTTTTATTTATGTTATGATACCTGCATTCTTTGAAAATCACGTCTCTGTGGAGAACTTCAGTAATTACATGTACAGACATTTGTATGGCAGGCACCTCTTGAGCCTGTACTCAGTATTTTATGATAATCTGAAAAAGTAAGTAGCAAATTGCTGAAATTTGATGCTCCAAAATTTAATCAAATCTAAGTGTGACTAAGAATTTTCTTTGAATTTACCAAAGCTGTATTAATCAAAATACTGATAATAAAATGCAATGTGAATAAAAGGAAGTTGCTATTAATTGGATGGAACAGTTGATTGTCTAATGGGGTGAGCTTCAAACAAAAAAATATCTCAAAGAGCTCAATGGAAAACATCTGCTGAGGTCTGAGCAGTGCTCAGGAAAGCATAACTATAAAATGGCATGACATTAATTTGTTGAATAGAGGACAACACTGAAAATATGACAGTGTTCTTCTAGAGATGGTGATGTGGCCTCACCTTGAGAAGCATGCTTGGTTTGGTTACTCTAATTAAAAAATGATAGAGCAGGAAATAGAAGAGGTTCAGTGAAGGGCAGCAAACCTAATCAGAAGCATAGAAAATACTTTAGAGGGAAGATTTGCATGCAGCAGAGACTGCAAAGGTTAAGTCTGTTTATTTTAGGCAGAACAATACATGGGAAGTGCCACTGAGAGACAGGCCGTGATGGATATTAATAAAGCACCAATACCATGGCTTTTTCCTCTCTTGGATAAGAAAGAGAGACATAAAATTAAATTTGAAGTCAATGCATTGAAGAGCTTTGATAGGAAGCACTCTTAACCTAAGTTTTAATTAGCCTGTGGGACTCATTTCCACCAGGTAGGATATTGAGACTGACAGATTGGCATTGTTTGTGTGATTAGCAATATCACCTCCAGCTGGGTGGCATGCAGCTCCATCCTTTGCACTTTGGGCTGCATGCTGCACACAGCTTGTCCCCCAGGCATGCTGGTGTACAATTCTCCTTTATGGGATTTTACAGGGCCTTTTGAAGCAGCTGGCACATGTTGATCTCTAGGCCATTGCTTGACTCCAGGACTCTGAATTCTGTGTTAGTGACAAGGACTGGGTAGTAAGTCCTGGATAAAAAAAACAACTTTGGATTGTTGTGGTTTCCCCTCACCTCACCTTTTGGACTTCCCTGTGAGTTGACTGTGAGTACATCAGCTTTGAGGAGAGGTTTTGGCTTCCCATGGAAGGTGTCCATTTGCCCATTCTGGATCTATTTATTTTGCTTTCTTTGTCCCCTTAATAGCTTGCATCCCTTACAGTCTTTAATTATTGCACATTTTGGACTTTTTCACTCCAAACCAGCTGCCATCAATAAACTGGTCCAGTAATTATTTCTCTGGCTTCAGAAAATGGCTATCGTGAAGTCAGAGGCAGTAGGAACAGGTGGGCTGCAGAATGCCTGTTTGATTTGGTAAACAGCATTAAAAAATTGGCACTGTGACTTCCTCCCTGTAACAGACCAGTTCTACAGCTTTTGTTGATCACATGCTGCATGTTTCCCAATGTCACAGCATACGTTCTCTGCCATTGCAAAAGACATTACTTGCTTTTTTTGTTTTCTTTTGAAAATGTAGAAATTAAAAAATGTGTGAAATATCCATGGGATGGAAATCCTTCAAATGTGCATTGGTGTTTGGTTGGGGAGAGCCCTTTGGGAAAAGGGGAGGGTACAGATGGATTGACAAAGTCAGAGCAGGCTGAGCCTGGGGTGCAGCGCCGGCACAGATGCTCTGCTCTGTACAGCTCCAACTCTGTGCCCAAAAATTGTGCTCTGAGGCACTTTGTGCTTGTAGGACAGTTTAGCCTAATGTAGAGCTGGTAACTTGGCACGCAGGAGTCCTGCAGTCTGTTCTTGGCTCTGCTCAGGCCCCCTGGGTAAGCTTAGGGAAGTCACTGCAGAAACCTCAGTTCTTTCCAGAATGGGGATTGGGAACCTCCAGTCCCACAAAAAGGCTCTGTGAGCTGCTGGGGAACAGTGAGACTGAATTTGGGGTGAGCTGGTTCCTGCTCTTTCTGAGGATGGGGCTGTGCATGGGGCCATGTCAGGGTGCAGTCACCCCCAGCAGCCCCCAGTGCTGTGAGCTGCCAGCTTTCCTGTCCCTCACAGCATCACAGTGCACCTTCAGCAGCAAATAACACATCTGGGCTTCTCTGTTCATCTCTTCTTCCTGTAGTCTCAGATTTTATCCCATGTTACCCTCAACAGTCACATTTGGAAGTGCTGTTTTCTGCCAAGGCTCTCTGTAATGAGGTCCTGCAGGAAGGGCTTTGTGAGGCAGCTGATGCTGAGGGGCTCAGAGGAGGCCATGGCTAATGAGAGAAACAGTCCTGTCCCTAAAAAAGGTCTAGGGGACTTCAGTTCCCTGGCTATCCTCTCCACATTGCCTGGAGAGCAAATTTCATCCCTTTGGGAGAGGAGGCAGCAGCTGCTCCTCCTGAGAGTACTGAGCAAAATTCATTCTCCACTGCAGGTCACAAAGGAGCAAGTAAATAAATTCCTCTATTATTCTCCCCCAGGAGTGGCTGAAAAGTGGTGACAGTGGATTTGTTCCTCCTGCCACTGCTTAGCATTAGGGCACATATGTGGGGATCCTGTGCCATAAAGGATAAGGAAGGGGGAGAGAAACTCTTGGGGGGCTCCCCCTGCCCCACAGATGAGAGATTTGCTTCTTCCTAGCACAGCAATGTGGTGATTCTTCATCTTGAGGGCAAGCTGCATGGCAAAAGTGGGCCAATACCAGCTTTGTATGAAACCTGGTGGATTTTAAACAGAGGAGAGCTGTGTCCCTGCACACATGGACATCTAAAGATCCTGTTGTTCTGCTTCCCATGCTAGCAGTGCAGCTGTTAAAGCTCTGGAACATTTTTGGACAATGTTCCTGTGAGATTTTAAAAATGAATTAATAGAACATTGATTTAACTTACTGGCTTTTTGCAATACCTTTGTTTCCAGGCAGTAAAAGTCTACTTGCCAGTTGTCCAGCCAGAAGCCAGTATCTATAAAAACCTGCCCCAGGCAGTTTGTGCAGGGCCTTAGTTAATTAAGATATGCATTACCATCTCTGCTTTGGGCTGCTTGTGAGAGAATGTAAAAAGCACAACTAGACAACTGTCTTTTCCTCCTGTTTTGAGACTCATTCTTGATCCCACTGTGATTGCCAGCAGCAGACAAGGAACAGAGCCAGAAGAGTGAAAATTAATGGTGGTGGCATCTGAAATCTCCATCCGTGAGCTTAAAAGCACGCCTGCTTTAGATTGGGCCTTAATTTGCAGGGGGCAACAGCTCATTCCCCTAGTATGAGTGCTGGAAAATTTAAAAATAGAGTGTGAAGACCCCTGCTGCCATTCTGCACAAGGCTTCAGACAGCACGTGGACTTCTTTGTGATCAAAAGGGATATGTGCTGTTGTCTGTGTAACTGTGTCTGTTCAGGCATGTGCATTCTGCAGAGTGGCTCTGTTCGTAATAGTCAAGGGTAAAATGGTATCCTGAGGAGTTTCTCCTCACGTATTACAGGTGTTTGGTTCTTGACACACAGTTTTAGTGAATGAGAAAGCAGCAGAGCTTTGTTTTCAGGCTCCATCTTCCCCTTTGCCACCTTTCTTCTCTCGCAGGGACTCTGCTTCCCTCCCTCTGGCTGACTTGCACTAGGGCATAAGCCATCCTTGTCCTCCTCATGGGGACTTTCCCTGCCTGCACACCTTTTCTGCTGCCTGCCCAAAACCCTCAGAGTTTTGGAGCCCCTGGATTTTTTTCCAGCCCAGGAAAGCCCTGATGTGCATGTTTCGCATTCTTCATGATGCAAAAGTGATTGGGAGCCAGCTGGCCTGGGAATGCAGCAAGCTCCAAGCTTCAGCACATCAGGTGTACTCTTTGCTTTGGAGATGAATGTATCAGGAAATGATCATGGAGATGATCAGGAAATGATCAGGAAATGTATCATGTGCTTGGGTATGGGCACGTGGTGCCAGTGAGATGCTCACTACCTCTTTCCTAGACCATCAAAACTTGTCTGGTTTCTTCAGCCTGCTATGGTTGAGTTGTGTTTGACCTAAAAAGGGGTTAGGGAGGGCTCTGAAGGCAGTCAGCAGCTTCCTGAGCCAACTATTCCCCAGGGAGGAAGGAAAGCTCCTAAGCCCTAGATAAAACGCTCATCACTTAGACAAATGTGCAGAGATCCTCAAATCCTCCCTAGAAATAGGGGATTGCAATATTAAACATAATTATGAAATGTCTATAGAGCTGCAGCTACAGATGGAGCTTTATGAGTGGTTTGAAGTAATGCTGCAACAGCATCAATTATCCCAGGCAACTGCACAAAGATATTTTTAGGGTGATATTTTCATTTTACAGCAGCACTCGGTCACTTGCAGCCACCAGCCAGGTGCCACCTCACCATTTGCACCCCAAGCATGCAGTGATCTCAGCAAAGCCTGGCCTGTCCTGTTCTCTTGTCTCAATAATCAACAGCTCAGATGAACATTTTCCACTATCTTGGCACCTCTGCTGTCAAAATTGCTGTGAATGAGGGAGCCTGCCTCTCTTTTCCTGCAGCTGTGAATATTAGCTACAGAGTAGCACTAAATCTTGTTTAAGCTACAGTAATTCCACCCAGTGATGAATGTCACTACCTGAATAATTTGGGTAATTTCCTGCAGCTCTAGTGTACTAGCAGAGAAATGAATGTTAATTTACTGCTAATTTAGTATACTAACCCTTAATTAGCAATGAGCAAGCTCTGAAATATTTGATTCTGAAAGCTCATCAAACTTTTACCAGAAAAAAAAAATTCTCCCCTCCCAGCTGAACTCTTCACTCTATTTGAGGTTATTAGCAAAATGCTATGGGTGTGCCATTCATTACCTCTCACGAGGATATATGGAGCTGGGAACACCCCCATTTTCCACTCTGGCTGCAGAAATCCATTAAGAAGATTCTTGCTCTTATGCAATATATTCAGCTGTTGCAGGGTGTTGCTGTGTGCAGAGATGCTGTAGCTTTACTGACAGCCAAGATGAATCATGGAATCATTTAGGTTGGAAAAGACCTTTAAGATCATTGAGTCCAACCGTAAGCCTTACACTAATTGCACAGATTATCAATGACTGGTGTCTGAAGAGGTGAGAGAAGGGCTGAGTGTGTCTAATGGGCTGGGCTGGGCTGGTGCTGCAGGAGGCAGCACATGGCTCTGTGGAAAAGCTGGATGTGACATGACAAGATCATCTCCCACTTTTCTCTCTGGGCTCTTTTGCTCTTTTCCAGTCAGGTCTGGTATATCCTAAGCAGTAGTTCTATAGATTTTAATTTTATTCTTTCTGTGTGATAATTTGCAGAATAAGGCAGAGCACAGGCTGAACAGGGGCCAGTGTGAGCAGAGTAGGGCATCACAAGCAGCCCTGCCTGAGAAGGGAGTGTGTGCATGGGAGGTGGTGGGTCAGGAGGAGAAGGGACTTGGAAAGGAAATGAAAGAGAGATGTGCCTGTCAGCTGAACTGCTGAGGCCAGGCCAAGCACTGAGCTGGGCAATGGGCCAGCACATGACTTATCTGTGTCTCTGTGTTGGTACTGGAGGATTTTTGCAGAGGAAAGACAGAACTGTCAGGTGGATTTTGCTGTTGCTGGAGATGAAGTCAAGCAAAGCCCCATAATGCTGGGCTGCTCTGCTAATTGTCCAGCAGAAGTTTCCCCTGCTCTGCAGGGCTGTTGGTGTGACATCCAGCCCAAAAGCTCAGCGATGAGTGGAAGAAATTTCAATGGTGAAGAAAAACACTGAGTGCCTTTCCTGTCCCCAGAAAAGGTGGAACAGCCTCAGAGGGGAGAGAGGGTGGGAACTGCTCATGGTGTGGTTTTATGCCCTGACTGGGGACAGGTTACCCAGCACCAATCACTGCAACTCGGTTTCCTATAGCAAAAAATGAACTTTCCTGTTACAATCTTTGCAGATTTATCCTTCCAAAGTGCACTCTTGGTGTGGGCTGCTTTGATGTTTCTGCCTGGGACCCCAATATTTACCTGACATTTGTCAGTCCCCCTTGTTCTGCTTTCCCTTCTGCCTCTTAGGCTCCTTTCCTGGCTTCCCATTGGTCACCTGGTTGAGTGAATTTCTAGTGCTAGGGATTATCAAAAATATTCTCTGTAATACAGGGCTCACTGAACAGCTTCATTCAAATCTTTCAAGAAGTTAATGGGAAGGTCTTCTCCTGGAAATGACCAGTGCTGGATATTCAGAGAAGTGGCCATGGCAGGCAAGCTCCAGGTTATCTGCTGTGAGGTTGGGTGTGTGCAAATTGAAGCTGGGCCAGGACTTGCTGCAGCTCCAGGTGGGCCAAAATCACCAAACTGCAGAGTTTCAACCTTGCCCAGTGCCTGGGCAGCCCCTGGCAGCACACAGCTCCTTGCCCTGCATCCATAATGCCATGTTCCAGGTCCTCCACTGCCATGAGACCGACTCCAGCTTAGGTTCCTCGAGAGGAATTCACAGCCAGACAAGTGCAAAAGAGCTGTGCTAAGAAAGGAGCCCTTTCTAAGGTGAGGGAAGCTGTTGGATGACAAACTGACTTAAAATGTTGGCCAACCCTCTACTGGCCATGTCCCTCTTCCCTGCTCTCCCTCTGTTTCCCACTGTGTCTGTTGCCCCTCCTCAGGTTTCACCAAATTTCTCTGCAGCTGGTGAACAACACAACAGAAAATCCAACACTTTTCTTCCTTATGTAAATGCCCCCGTTCAGTGCTAGAGGATACATTTCACCCCAAAGCTGACACCAATACATGGATGACTCTCACTCTCAGTCCTTCATAGAAGTGCATGTTCAGGGGCTGAGACAAACACAGATTTATGCAAATTCTACATCTTCCTCACAGCAGTTCTCACCACTTTCTTTGCAGCTCATGTAGCTGTTTAGCAGGATAAACACCCAAATGCCTGGTGTAATCCATCAGCATGGCAGGCACACCTCTTCCATGTCATTTTTCTGAGATGTTCTCTGTCTTTAGGAGATCAGCATTGCTCCATTAGTTGCTCCTCTGCTCCTGCCAGGAGAAGTGGGGAGCTGTTTTATTTGCATATTAGGAAAAACAGATGAAAAATGGCTGTGTGTGCCTTCCATTCAGCTTGCTTTTTAAAGCTTTTTTTGATTTGTTGAGCCTTTCCTTCACAGAATATAGTTTTCTCAAGGAAAATTTTGTCATTGCTAAATGAGCCATTCCACAAAACAGAGAAGAGAAATGTTGCTAGACTGATCTTCTCCTGCACCTCTAGGCAGAAAATGATGTGATGTTCTCACAGAGGTGAGAGGGATACATTCCCCACCCCACTTGGTGCTGCTGACCTTGTTGGAGAACCAAAGAACCATCTCTGTGTGTCTCTTCTTGGGAGGGGCAGATTCTACCCAGCTATTTCTTACAAGGTCTGAGCTGGGAGAACTCCTTACTTACTCTTGTCTAGTTAGAGGCATATAAGAGCGGAATCTGACACCAAAATTAGCACTTAAAATACATTATTTAAAGAAGTATGCACTTCCATATTTATGTGATGGGTGTTTTATGGCTGGAACACTTTAATAAGGGCACACATATTGTGCTTTTCTGATCTGCACTGTTTTATTTAGACTCAAAGGCTGAGACTCACCTAACCTGATGTAGTTGTGTTCATCTGAGTTTGGACATGTAGTTTCTACTACAATCACTGAGAGGAAGCTGGTACTTTAGAGATGTCATTTATCATCCAAAAAATAGATGTGTAAGAGCAGAGAGATGAATCCTAAAAGAAACTTTTCCACTCTGTTGATCACAAAGGACATTTTGGTTCTGGGCCTCAATGGGTCAAGTCTGCAGTAAGGTGAATACTACCCCACACCAGAGTCTTCTGCAGAGCTCCAGGAAAGAAAGGGCCCTGGTGAAGTCAGGAAGAGAAAACTTGAGTTTAACATGTGAAAACTCTTGTGTGTGTATGTGTGTGCTTTCTTAGTTGCTGTTTCATATAACAGATAGCTTTAGTATCTGTTTTACCACAGCCAAAGAGGGACCAGTAGTCAAGTTTATAGAGTGAGAATTACTAACCCTGGAAACAGTGATTAAAGTAAAATTTAGAGCACAAGTTAGATAACCTGTGGGATGGGAGAAAGTCTAATGCAGTGTTGTGGTCAGAAGTTACAGAGCAGATAATTGTGTATGTTAACAGGACTCTCAGTAAATTGGTGCTGCCCCAATATCTGTCACTGGGTGCAACTATGTCCTGAGCTTGAAAAGGATGATGAGATGGAATAGCCTCAGAGGACCATGAGGGAGCTCATGCCCTGTTTTCATTCCCATTTAATTGAGGAAGTCTGGAAGATCACAGCCCTAGTAATGAAAACTCACTCACCATCTGCAAGTTCTTGTACAGGGAGCAAGGGCTTGCCAAATTGCCCCTGATCCAGCAGAAGGGAAGGCCAGCAGTGGGTGGGGCATGGAACTGAACAAATCAGGGGTGGAAAGGAGCAGGGCTCTCACTGGGAGCCCCTGTACAGCACACCCCGATGACACTGGCCTCTGAGTCACTGCCAGTTTTATAATCAGGATGGGGTGTTTTTCCAAAAGAGCTGCTGTAGTTCAAAGAGGAATTAATTCAGGGAAGTTTGTGCTGTGCAGTAGGTCAATATAGCTGATCACAACAGACTCTATGGGAGAAAGGACTTTGTCTCCATAAATCATGGCTGTGGTTTTGTCCAAGTGGTTTGGAAGCAGGTTCTTGTTTACTAAGCTGTAAAGTCTTTAGGCAGAAATTTAAATTTTCTTTCTGGAAGCTCTTTAAAATTGATTCCCACAGTAAACCCAGCTTCAGGAAATCCAGGACAATGCCAGTTAATTAATTAAGGCGATTAACAACTAAACTGGTGCTTCCTTTGACTGTGGGCAAGCAGTTGGTATTTTAGCAGACTTTTCCTCATAATAATAGTAATACTTCTTGGGGCTGTCACACCGTCCTCTCCCACCTGCACCCTTTCCCAATTATGATTCTTCTTTTGATCATGGAAATATTTTTTAAAATTTTTTTAAAAATCTAAAATATGCTGCTTGGAGATGACATTTTGTGAAATGTTCATTTTAATTATACAGGGATGGTTATCACTGCAGGGATGTTGGCACTGGCTTTCGATGCAAAATCCTTCTTTTCTGCTGATTATATTGAGAAAGCTCTGCGAGCCTTAGGCACCTGAAAATTGTAATGCATCATTGTTCACTACTGAGAGGAGCAGGGAGCAGAAATTAAAGCTGAAGTGGGAGGGCAATGTGGTGGCATCTGAATCAGCAATCCGTGGGGGGGAGGCTGGGGAGGCTGGCACGCAGGTGTGTTGCTCCTGGCCCCAGCAGGGGCCTGGGAGTGTTCCCTGTGCACACACCAAGGGACCAGGGTGATGGTAGTGCCCACCTGTAGAGGCCAGAGCCATGTGTCCCTCCTGCTTTGCTGGCTGCTCAAAATGAGGGAGGAGTGGAGCCATGGAGGTTTTCCAGCTGGAGGAGCATGAACACTGCCCAGTGCAATAACTGCCAGAGCTCATGGCTGTCCTTGGTTGTTTTGGCAGGGGTGTAGCACCAGCTCCCCACACAGCTGCAGAGCACACCCCTGTGCCCCAGATGTGTGTGAGGAGGGCAGGCCTCCATCCTCTGCTTGGTGCTGCCATCAGCCCCTGTGACACACCCTGGCAGAGATTTGCCTTGCCAGCAGCAGGCTGGCACAGGGCTGATGCTGGGTAAGGAGTTGCCCTCTCAGGTGCAGCAATAGAAGTTTCCTCTTCAAAAGACACTCTTGTGGCAGTGGTGTTTACTCTGGGCCAGCCTGCTCCTTCCTGCATATCTCATACTTCTTGAGGCTTTTATCCATCTCAGTGGGACTGCCTGAACAGCAAAGTGCTCCTTGACACAGGTAGGGGTGGTGTGATCTGAGCACGCAGCAGTCACTCCCCTCAGCTTACTGCTTTCATGAGGAGATAGGAAAACAAATGAGGCTGGAGCAGTTTTTCATGTACCATGCCCAGGGCAGACATGTGAGACCTGCCCTGGGAGCCAGGCAGGCAGCTGTGGCTGCCACCCATCCCACTGCACCCAAAACATGAACTCTGCTCATCCTAGGCATGACTTTAAAACAACATTATTGCAGCTCCGAGAGATCCCCCCTGGCTTCAGCTAAACTTCCTTGGTGTCATTGCCTGGGTTTCAGTTTGGCCCAGGGTGCCCACATTAGCATTCCTGCTGTAGTGCACAGCCTGTCTAATGCACCCCAGAGCCATGAGGGGTTCTCCTTACACACTGCAATAAAGGCTCACAGGGAACTGAGACCTGAACTTCATGCTGAA
Source organism: Ploceus nigricollis (assembly GCA_013399945.1). NCBI lineage: Eukaryota > Metazoa > Chordata > Aves > Passeriformes > Ploceidae > Ploceus > Ploceus nigricollis. The sequence continues at coordinate 3,103,014 of VXBC01012867.1, forward strand.
CAAACATGTGACTAATGGCAGGCCTTTCCCTAAGGACTTTATATTAAATAGATTCCTCTTCAGATTATTAAAACTTCTGGTTTGCTGCTCTAGGTGAAGGTAAAGCTGAGTAAATCATGGACATTTTGGATCTGTAGTAAAAATGAAAAATTGGTGAGATGGAATAAGCAGCCATAGTTGAATGGCCAGAAAAAAATACTCTGTACTCTGAAAACGTACTTAGTTTAGTTTTAGTGCTTTAATTTTTAAAACTGTCCTGTCTTTTAAAAACCTAGCTCAATATTTAATTTTAAAATGGCATTTTAAAAATTAATGGTGCTGACAGTTTGTTTCCTTTTTGGGGCAAGACGAAAGGGAAGAGAGTGTCAGAAACAACTCATTACAAGTCTTTTTTGTCCTTTCATTTCTGCTCTTCAAGAAATTTCATATTCAGAAAAATTAATAGATCTCCACTGAAATAATAACATAAAATGAGGCCTGTCTGTCTAATGCCACCCCACTGTTTTACCACCATGGAAAAGAAATTATGAATTTCATTCATAAATGTAAAAAGTGACTGTAAGTACTTGGTATAAGCCACTGCTGTTGCATCAGGCAACACAGGCAAACTCAGCTATTAACTAAGATAAAGCTGCACTGAAGGAAGGGATCATTAGAAGATCAGCTGAAACACCTTCATTATTAATGAAAACTACTTCTAAGTGTTAAAAGACTCCAAACGTCTTTTAAAGAATGAAGCATATATCACTCGGGGAAGAAAGCTCAGAAGTGAAAAGGTAACTCTAAACCCTTTTTGTCTTAACACAAAACCCTCTCGACTTCTTGTGCAACAGGATGTTTTGCCTGACTGATACATTAGAGTGGGAGGGGGTGGGCAGTGAGGGAGCTGCCATCACATCACAGTTCCAGCTGGGCTTGCAGGAGAAACAGGCTTCCAAAAAGGTCCAGGATGGCAGAGTGCAGCTCCACAGGCTTGAGTGTGAAGGGCAGTGGGAGGATGCTGCTGCCCTGAGCAGGGAATTACAGGATCCTTTATACTCTAGGGGAGCATAAAGGGCTGGTGGGGGAAGAAGAACTGGTGCAGTTCAGGGCTTCATCTCAAAGCCCCTGGTGTCAGTGGGAGCTGTAGAAGAATGGCAGAGCTGCCTGACAGCCCTTTCCTCCTGCAGTGCCCTCTCCTGCAGCTCCACAGCTCCTACGACTCTGGTTTGTTATAAAGTGGAAAAGAACTATTAGCTAACTACCTGGAAAACTAATTAACCTATTGTAACACAAATCCTGGCTTTACTGTTAATCTCATTCAAGGATTCCTTCTGTCCTGTTTGGCCTGGAGCTTAACACTGGGAGCAGCATGAGCTGGAAGTGTTTAGCACCTTTGAGAAAGAGACCACATGCAGGTAGCCTGCATTAAGGGATGCTGGAAAATAATCCCCTGGCACATTAGCTCATGGCTGTGTGTGTTGGCAGAGATCAAGCCAGCCGTTCATGCTGAGCATCTGAATTCACAACAAAACCCAAATTCTGTAAAATAATGCTGGCTTTTTTTAATCCATATTTATTTCCTGCTTTCGGGCGTTTACGTAGGTATTGATCTGATCAATGTGAGTACCCTTTTGGACAAACAGGCTTCTTAAAATGCCTTAAAAGCTTCATTATTAGGATAATGGAACCAAAGTTAAAAACAAATCAAACAATGCACGTGTAAAAGGTTTCCCCCAGACAGCTTGAAAATAAATTGAAAACAAATTCAATTAAAATAACAATCAACCTTTTTGTTCCTTCAGTGGTATGATTTCTCTGAGGCAGGTATACAATGATAAGAGATTTCTTTGAAATGCTGAAGATAGCAAACCCATAGGCAAGCTATGACAGATCAAAGCAGTATTTGTGCTAAGGAACAGCCTGCTACTATTAAGTTTCAGGGCTGAAATGTTTCTTTTTTTTTTTCCTTCTAATTTTTTTCCCTTTTCAGTCCCAGATGCTTTTGCATCTGTTACTGTTCTTTCCTCATGGCTTTTACTTCACTAAGCCAGGCCCTAGATCTTGACCCAAAGGAAATGTCCTGTCAAAATTTCTTTTTACATGTAGCATTGTACTTTCTGTGTTCTGTATGACCGGAAGTTTCCTTTTTCTCTGCTTACTTTGATACCCTTGACCTGGGATTTCTTTGTGCCATTAATCTTTTACACCCCAGCTGTAATGGAAATGGGGCTGTGCTTGGAGCAGTGTTGGGAAGGCTGGGCTGCACAGCAGGGACTGGTCCTGCCTGGCCCAGCAGTGGTGTGCCAGCAGTGCCAGCAGCACTGGGGCACTGAAAACAGGCTGCCAGTTCCTGTCATGGTCCCCTTGAGGAGGTTTTGCTGTTGCACATAGAATTACAAGTGGGCTGAGGTTTTTGACTCTCTGTTATTTGGCATCGTGCTTGTGACCCCACATCTGCAGCATTGTGTGCAAAGGTGAAAGTAATGAAGGCAGCTACTGATGAGCTGGGTTTTTTTTTTTTTTTGCAAATGAGTGTGCTGTATTTGCTCAGAGCAGTAAGGACATCCAGTTATTTACTGTCTTGTATGTGCCACAAAGCACCTTGGCCTTGCAGCCGTTCTGGAAAAAACACATAGTCCAGCTTAACCAAGACCTGGCGCTGCAAGAACCATCCTTGTATTATCCCTTGATTAGGTGCCCCTTGGGGTTGCCCGTGTAGTGTGTTCCTGTAAAATAGGAGCCTCTCAGCCAGGCTAGTGATGCTTTGAGTAAATTACAGTGCTATCTACAGAGAGCACGTGATGCTGTTTGCAGGAGAAACTTGCTGGTTTTGTTCACGCTTTTTGTTGCAAATTTGCTTGATGGCTACTCTTCTCTGCAAAGTACCTTTTAGTCTTGAAGAAGCTGATGGGCTTTCTGTTTTGAAGATCCACTAAAATGAGGTATGAAATACTCCTCTATTATCTAGTGTGTGTTGGGACATCATGTTCCCAGTGCTGTAACCAGAATGGGTTTGGATTGGTGCTCTGCATGAGGTGAGTGTTCAGTTCCCTGTATTGTCAGTGCACTGGTAGGCAAGTAAGGACCTATTACACTCTTTTGGCAGAAGCAGAGGATTAGAGGGTTGAGGGCCATCTCTTCATCTCCTTGTCACTGCAGAAATATGGACTGCTCCATGCTGGACACTGCAGGAAAGTGCTAACTGGGACAGTCTTGGATATTAAGACAGAGCTCTGTAGTTTCATGAAAGCCAGGCAAGGGGTTGGTTTTGCAACACTGATTTCAGCAAGCATTTTTAATTCTTCAGGAAAGCTGTTTCACCTGCTAGTTCTGTGCAGTGGCTGGGTTCAGAGCTACCTCTTGTTTGGCTTGAAGGACGGCACCACAGAAGCGTGGCTGGGGTCAAAGGAAGAGCCTGTCATGTTCTGAATGCAAAGTATATTCCTTGTTATTGCAGGCACAGTCACTTCCACACTCACAGATTGTCTTTGGAGTCTTCAGAATTGATTTTTATGCCCACTAATTACTGCCATCTCTGTTCCTTGGAAACCATGGCCAGTGAAGGCGCAGTTCATGGGCATTGAACTAAGTACAGTTCATATTGAGATGAGTTAATATCTGGAAGAATATTTGATTTTAAATAGCTGAAGAGGTCTTGCAAGGTTGCTTACTACTTTGAAAAATACTATGGCTGCAGTTACTATTCTGCAACTTTGCTGTTTCTTTCCTCTTCACTACATGATCCAATCAAACTGCAAATCAGCTGGCACCAATTGCATTAGTCCAGCTCTATGTTTTACCAGTTTTACTGAGGAATCCCAATAAAATGGGATTTTTAAGATAATTTTGGATGATGTTTCCTTTCTGTTGACTCTTGTCAGCAGACCTGCCAGAATAAAAATATGAATTTGGGCTGGCAATGGATTTAGAACTGTGCTTAGATATATCAAAGAAGAGCCAGAATATGGCGCTTGTAGGGGTGAAAAAGGTCACTGTGCTGCATTCTTCTGCAAAAGCAGCCACATCTGCAGGATATTCTAGAGTATCAGAATAAGTTCTGGTAATAGGAAGATCTTGGTAATTAAACTGGTTGTACTGGGGGAGAATCCAATGGGGATATTATATGGGTAAGATACATGGTGGGGATATCTGGTGGGGATAGCTGTTTTATGGCTGCAAGGCAAAGGGAAGAAAAACAGGTATTGGGTTTATTCTGGTTTCAAACAAATTTAATTTTTCCTAAGATTCTGTTTCCACACCTTCTGGAACATTATGCTCCTTTCAGTGATTATCAAGCCTTTCTTTTTGAGCATGCAGAACACAGATTTATATGAAATTGATGGGAGCACTTGTGATTAAGAGATAAACCCAGGCAAGCCAGCTCTTAACAGAGTCTTCTCTTTGGCTAACTCAAATCTTTGGACAAGTTTGAAGTCTGAATCTGAATCTAAATTTCACAAATAACCTCTATTTTTCAAGTGGCTGAGCCAATGTTCCAGGTCCTGCAAGGACTGGCTCTGAACATCAAAGCTTGACCCCATCTACAATGATGGAAAAGAATCAGTTTTTCCTTCTATAGAGTGTAGCCATTCCTGGGTGAAATGGCAGGAGGCTCTTTTTAACAGCATAAAGCAAAATTTTATGTGGAGAGCAAATGATTTCACAGCCTACTCTGAAAGTAATTAACAGAAACAGGGTGTAAACACCGGCTTCTGTGCTCTCTGAAGTAAACAAAATAAGAATTTATGCTATTGACCTTGTTAAGTAACTAACATTTTTCCTCCTCTGCAGTAGCTTTTGCTTTCTCCCACAGTTCAACCCCTCCCGAGCCTGAGGCCGCTTGCTACACCAAAATGTTCAATCCCACATTTGAATAAACTGAATAAATCCAGCCATACTGCTAAACATATGGTAAGTAATAGCATCATTAACAATAGCATAGTGCACATTTGACAACTGAAGGGATTTGGCTGCTTTGTGCCAGAGGAGTGACAGCAGAGGAGCAGTCCTGGCTGCTCCTGCCATCCTGTCCTGTCCCTCCCTCTGCCCCTGCCTTGACCTGCTTGGAAATTTGAAAGGCTGCCCATCTTCTTACCAGTGACTTGGGCTCTTATCTTACACTGTCAGCTGTGAGGCTCCATTTCACCTGAAGTGTTGCTGTTTATTCTGCACATGTGGAGATGAGAATGTGGAGAGGAACAAATAAATGCTCCAAGCATCTGGTCAGGGCGATTGCTCCAGGGGATGCCTTGGCCCTGGCTGTCCATCCGTGGCTGAGCACTTCTTGTGGCATTCAGACAGACTGTGACACTCCAGGGAAGCCAGGAAGTCCAGCTACTGCAGCATGGTCAGGAGCACAGAGAGCTGGCACGTGGTGTGTTCTCAGCTCTGAAGTAAGGGACTGGCAGCCTGGGCCATCTGGGGGGATTGTTGGAGTGGTGTGTGTTAATTTTGAACCTGTTCAGGAAAAAGCACATCACTTCCTCATCACTTCCTTCATACCCTCCCTGGCCTCTCCTGGAGGCACAGGGGCTGTTGTGGCAGTACAGCTCCAGAGGATCTGCACAAGATCCTGCCTCTCCTCTGCCAGCAGTGCTCCTGGTGGCACCCTGCTGCAGGATGCAGCCTTGCTCACGGGTTTGTGGAGTGCTTTGGCCCCCAGAACCTCAGGTGTCAGTATGGGTTGGCAGCCACTCTTGGTTGGCTTGTTCCTGTTCTTGCTGCAGTCACTGTAGCACCTCATAACCCCTGGTCCCTGCCTTCCCTGCTGCCCTTTCCTGCCCTGCTCCATCTTTGCTTCTCCTCCAAGATGTCCTTGACCTGCTGTCTCTCATTTCCCCTTCTCTCCTTATCAGATTTGAAGTCCATAAATGCATCTATCCCAATCCCTGCCCATCTCAGAGCTGTAGACTCAGGGAGTTACCTCAGTTCTTGCAGAAAGACCAGACTGCTGCCTTCTGCCCCTCCAAGGGCAGCTGACATTGGCAATTGTCACTGCCCATCACCCTGGGGCTTCAGCAGCAGGGTGCCTTGTGCATTTGTTCCAGAAATAATTTTATTTTGTACCTCCATGTTGTTGCTAGTCTGGTGTCTCATGAAAACACCCACAGCCATATAAAACTTTTCCTTTTTGATAGCCAGCTTTGCTAATTCTTTCAGACTCCTACCCCTGGAAACAGCAGATGGCTTCTGACCAAAAAGTCACTCCATCAATATAATGCTTAATGCTAGGGGATAAGACTGCTGCTTTACTGTGCATCCTGGATGCATAAACCCAGTTCACTTCATCATCTCTGAGCTCCCTTCACTTGCCACCTGTTATCCTGCTCCTGTGGATCAGTGTGCTCCCAGAGAATCTCTGTTTCCCAGTGGTGGGGTGGGCAGTGCTCACTGCTCACCTGCAGCCTCAGCTGGCTCAAGGTGCGCAGCAGAGGCTTCTGCAGATGCTTCCTGCTGCAAGAGCTTCTCCCCAAAACTTTGTCTGGCAATATTCATATCCCAAACTTGTGAGTTTAAAACCATCCCTGAGTGTTATAGATAGGTCACCAGGTCACCCAGTCCCTCTGTTCTGGTACTGTTCTCAAACTCTGCTGGCTGCTGAGGTAATAAAAACACCTCCAGAAATTACATTATTTTGCTTCTTTATTTTCAGCAGAACATTTTTGTCTATAAATCAACATCACATTGCAGCATTTGCAATCCAGATGTTGGTGCTTTTTGTTAATGAAAAAGAACCCAGAAGTTAATTGACTGTAAGGTGATGATATGTTAAAATGTAAAAACAAAGCAAAAAAGTCAGTTCCTGTATTTTGCACTGGTTGAGCTCTTAGAAATGCAGGAAGAGAATAAAGCACAATAAAAAGAGAAGTTAAATGCAAATGTCTATTTTTTTTTTTACTTGAATCATTGAATATGCTCTGAATAATAATCAAGACCAGGACATTTTTTTTTTTAAATAAGAGGTTTCAAACAGATTGTTCCAATGCAAAGCCATGCTATGTTGCAGGGGAAAGACACCATTTTATTCATCTAACTCACACTTATTTCTGAAGGAGTATGAGTGTGTAGGGGCAGAGTAAGATAGTACCCACCTGCATTTGGGAGTCCGAGCACTGGAAGGTGTGTTTGGATGTGCCTCGGGTCTGTTTTGTCTGTGCAATTTACTGTGTGTGTATGTGACAAAGCAGAACAGAGAGCAGGTAGTGGAAGAGATTCCCGAGTAATAGTTGAGAACTATCGATGCTGTGGGCTGAAAAGAAAAGCAAGATTTAAGTGCCACCAAGAAACAATACCAAAGGGGAGGTTCCAGGAATCTGGAATCTGTGGGAACCTGGAATGCACCTCGGGATCATCAGCAAAAGTGTGTGTGCTCTCACGGGAGATGGTGTAGGAGTAGCTGGGAAGGATGAAGGATGCTGAGTGCGAGGAATGTTTGTGTGCAGCCGCTTCTGCCCGTGCAGCCGCGCTGTGCGTCCGGCGCTGGCCCTGGGAGCGCCCCGCGCTCTGCTCCGGCCTCCTCGATAACTGAGCGCCCCAGTGCCACTGTCACACGCCTCGGATTTGTGGCTGGCACTGAATGCTCCTCCAGCCCTCAGCCCGCCCTTGTCCTGGTGCGGGAGCCCAGCAGATGGAGCAGTGTTCCTGCTCGGAGGGATGCTGGGGTGGCTGTGCCTCCCTGCGGGGGAGCGCGGCCGCGTCCGGAGCAGCGCTCTCAAAGTCAATGGGGTTGAGCCGATCGGCCCCTGCGCAGCTATAAAATACAGAATGAAAGCTTCAGTGTAAAAAAAAATACCTGTTAAATTCCCGTTTTCGGTGAGGGGAGTGCTCTGTGATATATATGTCTGATTAACATAAGAGTTTGTATAGAAATACATTATAATTTCCAAACTTTATATACTCTCCTGTAGATTTTTACCTGAGCTCTAATTTACTGTTGAAACTTAGACAAGGGCATAACAGAATAATCCTTTTGATCACATTGGTATTTTATGATAACGATATACTTTATTATTTTTAATAAAACACTAGTAGCTGCTGTTAGCAGTATTCCCACAGCAGCAGCCATGAGTGCTGGCACAAACAAGAACAGAGAACCCTTCTCCATCTCTTTTTTTCCTTAATAAATAATTGAAGGAGAAAACGAGAAAAATATGGTGTAGGATCCAAACAATAAACAAAAGCCAGGGTCGGAAAGCAGGGCACACGCTTTCTTCTCCTTTAAACCTAACTACCCATATTTTTTTCTTACTGTGACAGAGAAATGTACTCAGCTTTTTTTGTAGTGAATTGTATCTTCAAAAAATATTTTTATATATGGCAGTGCCGAGCAGCATAACAGGTCTAATGGCATATTTTCATCTGTATTGCCAAGGCAGCTCTCCTGCCACGCAAAGCACAGCCCTGCTCCAATTATGTACTCATGGCTGTGCCTGCCCTGAACTACCTGCTGCTCATCAGAATGGTTGTTGCACCCAGGTAAGTTTGGAATAAAAGAGGTCAGCATTTGGCCCCTGCAAGCTAATGGGAATTGAGCCCTTTGTAGATTTTCTCATCTCTCTCTTAACATCACTGATGGGGCAATTACACCATCTTCCAGCTGCCTCTGGACACTGTGCCTTGCTGTGTCTGTGCACCTCCTGACTTCCCAGGCCTCCTTGCTCCAGTGCATGTCCTTTGGACACTTCCTAATTTTCCCCTCTGAGACTGCACTGTTGAGATCTCCCCCTACAGTGCCTTGCTGCCAGTTTGTCTCTGGGTACAACATACCCAGGGTTCAGTGTTAATTCTGCTGCATTTCAAAAGCATTAGAAGTTTTTAGTTGCAAAGCAGACCTAACAGGAATGTAAATAGTTTCCTCTGAAGATAGGTATTTTACATTAGCAAGGCATGTCTGTTTGGCAGGCTTCCCTCCATTTCAGAGGGGCTAAATTTGGCTTCTTTTCAACCATCCTACCTGGTTACACAAGGTAAACAGAGAACTGAGCTTTGGATTGTTGTGTTAACCATCCTGTATGCATTTCATTTGCCTGGTGTCTGTATTTCTAGTTTGTGCCTGTAGCAGAAAAAAAAAAAAAACAACAAACAGTGGTCCCTATCACATAATTTCAACTCCCTTTAAAAACTAATGGGAACTGCTACAAAAATCTTAGCTAACAAATAGATTTAAACTTCAGTTTGACCTCCTTAGCCAAGAAAAACAAAAGCTGAGAAGGGATTAGTTTTCTGTGAGCACATCAAGGGGCAAAAGCCCAAGCAGGTGGGGAAGAGCAGTTTCAGCTGAGGATAATACTAGCAGGAGAACAAAGAGGGCTAGATTTGTCCTGGATTAATTTAGGATGCCAGAAGCTCCTTCATGTCTGGTCAGGGCAATTCTGGGACAATGGCACAGTAGGAACATCAGGCAAAACCCAAAGCTGGCTTTTTAAAGGAGGATCCTCAGGGTGTGAAAGGGATTATGGGGGTGAGTCCTGCAGAAGCCCAGACTCACTGCCCAAGGAGTCCTTCACAGTCCACTCGTGTTTATTCCTGTGTTAAAACCATTTAATGCTCCATTTGGAATTACTCTGAGGTATAGAAAAAAGCATTTCTTGTGGCTGCATTGCTTGGGAAGGGCTACTGCTGAGCTGGGAGGAGTTACCAGCAGCTCCCAGGCTCTCTGCCTGCTGCTGTTTTAAGGCTCTTGGCAGATAGGTTGAGCTCATCTAGGTTTCAGATAGGTTTCTGCTGCATCTGGTTCAACCCACTGCCTGCTCTGAGCCCTTTCTTCCCTTTCCATCCAACGCTTCTGACTTTGAAAGCCACTCTGTACTCTGTCCTTGCCTCCCTCTCTGGGAATCTTACCCTGTATCTTTCTGCTACTCCAGCCCCTCAAACTCATGCACACCCCCAGCTGCCTGTGATCTTCCCAGGAGCCATGGTCTGTATCTGCCACCTTCAGGGGTCTTATTTGGACCCACAGCTCCATTCTTTAGCAGCTGCTCCTCCTCTGAGTCTCCCCCAATGCAAGTAAATGCTGCACACCTGGAATGCCTCGATTTTCCTCTTCCCCCTGTGCTCTGAGCCTGTCTCTGCATCTCCTGTCCCTGTGCTAGAATATCTGACACCTCCTCAACAGGGTTTTATGGACATTAGAGCCAAATTTCTGAATGTGCCTGGTGGACAGGAACATTTTGACATGGTGTATGCTTGGGTCAGTGTTGGTGGCACTTGCTCAGAGCTGCTTTGCTGAATGCACCCCTAGCACTCAATTTTATTATTGAGTGCTCTGTTTGAAGTTGGGTGCAGGGAAGGAACTTAGTGGAATTCTGGGTGTGATGGATGTGTTTTCTGTGAAAGAAGGTCCAATTAGAGTATCAGATGTTTCTCTGAGTATCTGTCTTCGATATTTTATCAACTTTGCCAGCAGCTGGAAGCCATGAGAGCAGAAGAGGCTTGGTTCAGAGCAGTTCTCTGTAGTCTGATATGGGTTTCTGTGAAGTGATGCTTCTCCCTGGATTCCCGTGATTCTGCCAGTGTAGCTGTTGTGCCTGAGTCTGCCTGTGAGAGTCTGTAGGTCAGCAGTAGCCTGGGACAGACCCATGGATCACCAGCCCATGGAGCAGTGGTGCCATTCTGCAGGGCAAAGGGGGACTGTTGTGCAGTCAGGCACTGCAGCAATTCTGCATGCATGGCAGCAATGTATTCCAGCTTTGTAATGCTGAAATGGGGGGCCAATCTATCTGATCCATCTGCTGTCAAATTAATGTCCAAAGCTGCCTTTTGAATTCAGGTCTTTCACAAGGAGCAGCCTGAGTGACAGCTACGGGAAAGAATACAGAGACATGAATTTCCTGCACTATAACTCTTGAAGACTAAAATAGTTGGTATTCATAGTTCAGCTTAGCTTTGGCAAGATGCTCTGAAATCATAAGTTACACAAAGGAGAAACCATGTGTGCTCACATACACTAGATCTTTTTTTATTGTTATCGTACTAACTCTTCATTTCTATGTAGCTGCATGCCAGGTGCATGCCATTTCCCATCCCACTTTACAACAGAATTTTAAATTATGAAAACATTTTTCATTTGAACTTTGGCTAAAGGACATCTAAAGCTCCATGAGTATTGCTGGTCTCCTAGAGACAGAGTCAATAAACTTCTGGCAATCTGCAAGTACCACAAGGTAATATTTTACTTCATTATGGAGTTTGTGCACCTTGCATTAATAGTACTAATACCTCAGAGAAACAAAAGAACATTTTTAGCACTTCATTTGCATAAAGGCTGAGTTTTTTACCTGTTGAATAGGTACCCTGGGGGTCCTTTGATTTGCTGTGGAGCTCTGTATGGCATGGAAATAGCACAGGAATCAGTAGCATCAGTGGAGTTTGGGCACTTTCTGGCTTGTCAGAGTCTTGCCACTCAAACCCCATTAACTTGTCCCCTGCAGCTTAAGTGGCTTTGTGGGTTTTTTATAGTGTTGCTGATTAGCCAACCATTAAGTGCAGAGAGAAACCCCTGATTTCAAGGCGAGTTTCACGGAAGGCTGTGGACAGCAGTGCATTTGGGAGCAGGGTGCTGTGAGCCCTGGTGTCCTGAGCCCACAGACTGGATGGGCATTCAGCAGGTGAAAAATGTGTTTTGTGGGCCTGTCTTAGAGCAAGTGAGGACCAGGGAGGGAGTTTCTCCATCATGCAAGGCAGCACAGTGAGCCCTGGAGCCAGGAGCCATTTAGCAGAGCAGCTCTCAGTGCAAGATCCCAGCCAGGATGATGTTGATGGCCTGGGCAAGTTCCTCAGCTCTCACTGGGGCTGTCCAGTCTGACAGGGAGAGCTTTTGTTGGAAATATGAACCTCAAAACACTATTCTATTGCTTGGTGCAATAAGCTAATCACAAACCCACCCTTACCCTACCACTTGCATTAACAACTATTCCAGCATGGAAACAGTGGGCCCAATTTGTTCACCCGTGTGCAAAAAAAAGTTCCCATAAATTTATTCAAGAATCTTTGCTACATAAAGGAATGCAATAGCTGAATAATTAATTTTTAGTATTACATGTATAGGTTGACACTTGCAAACCTAAAAGAAGAGAAATGTGTTGTGGTGACAAAAAGGGGAAGTAATGAAAATTAAGTAGATACATACATTTAAAGAGAGTTAGTTAAACTGCATTTAACCTGAGCGTGAACAATCATTCAGAATTAGCAAACTCTTCATTTGCTATAATTTACTTTGAAAGTGGATGAAGGTAAATTGAATTAAGGCCTCTTTAATTTTAAATAGATGCATCTACATAGTGATGCTATTAAACTAATGTGTTCTGAGGGTTGATTTGAATAGCAGATCCAGACCAGTGAAAAGGGCTATGGGGCACTTTGAAGAATTCTATTAAGATGGGCATTGGAAAGTATTCCTGCAGAGATGCAGGAAAATGTCCTTGGAACAGGTTCCCCCTGTTCTGAGCCACACAAGGACTCTTGGACATCATCTGCAAAACCTTTCCAAGCACCTCGTGCCCCTCAAGCTGTGGATCCTCTGAGCTGTCTGAGCTGTTTGGCTCTGGGCTCCTTTCCTCAGTGAGGAGCATGCAGCAGTGTCTGGTCACAGGGCTGTAACTTCAGAAGCAAATAGGAACTCAGAGAAAGTGGCTGGGAAGAGTTATTTCAAACTTTCACCAAATTTTGAATGACTGAATATGTAAAGTGTTCATTGTTATCCTTCTCTGGTTCCAGAGCAGAGAGTAAATGTTTGCTTCTTTGAGCCAAACTTTTCTCTGTATTCCAGCCTGAGAAGGAGCACACAGGTGCAGTGTCTATACTGCTGTAGACTGATAGATTCTTTTCTTTCCCCCCCAAAGACTACACTTGTCTTAATTTCCTCTCAATTACACTCAGGCATTAACTAATGCTGACTAACTATGGCCCAAAATAATTATTGCTATCTGTTCTCTTTGTAAATATAACTCCAGCGTTGAGCTGGAAGAATAATGGCATATTTACAGAAGGCAGCTAATTAAATTGAGCTTCAATTGCTTTCAGTTTGCCAGAAGGAGCCATTTTCACAGCAAAAAATGTGTGCAAGCCTGCATGCTTACCAGGAACAACTTGGTATAACATAATTCAGAGTTCCCAAGACAAAAATTCAGTTCAAGACAAATTTACACTGGCAATAAAAATCTCATTAAGGAAGATATGAAGATCTCTCTACTACACCACGACAGTTAAAAGAGGTTATCATTTTTTCAGTTTATTTAAGGAACAGTATATATTTCATTGTTCCAGAGCAGCTGTAATTGCAAGTGTCTTTCAAACACTGCTTGCAGTGATGCATTTGTCTTATGACTGTAACTTCAGAACCAGACTGTTGATGCATCTTCATTAGGACAGGAGAAAATGCTGAAGTTTCCAAATTCTCCAATGCTCTGGTTCAATTTTTCCCTATTTTCCAACCCTGGGTCCTGAAAAGTCTCTCTCCCTACTATTATTCAGCCACCTGCAAAAACTTCCAGTGGTCACAACTTGTCTTCAAGTGTTTGCACTCTTTTTTGTTCCTTTGAAATGTTTATTATGAAAACCATTCATGATAATTACAAAGCAGCAGTCCTTTTGCAAATCAGAGTTTGAAAGAACCATTCTTGCTGAAGCCTGTTGTTACCAGTCTCCAGGGCCTTTTCTGTTCTGCAAAAACAAGGGGATTGTTTCAGAGTGGTTTTTTCCTCTACAACAAAGAATGTGTTCCTCTTGTCTCAGTGTTCAGATGCAGAAGTCTGGCCCAGTGATTGTTATTTACAGTTTTCCTTGCTATAGTTCACTGCATTGCTGGATGGAAAGCTAATTTTCTTCTTCTGTCTGCATCTCATTCCTCAATTTGTTTTTATCTGTTGGAAATAACAATTTGGCAGACATCAGCACTTTTCCCATGTTTAATTAATTCATTTAATTTTGTGGCAAATGAGAATAATGGGGCTTAATTTTGCTGTTTATGTATTGGTTGATAAGCACGGAGATCACAGGAGATTTGGCTTTACCAACCAAAATTAAGTGACCTCTCCATGAGGACGATTTGGCACATGTCCTTCACTCAGTGTAAGTGGAGATGGCACTGAAGGAAACGTGGCTGTGTTCAGGTTACAGGAAGATGAAATGTGAAAATTTGTAATGTAAAACTCTATTACATGAATGGAAATTAGTACCAAGTGGGAAACACAACTTGCTGGCCAAAGACTGCTCTGACCAGCTCCCCTTCTGATACAGCAGTGCTTTCCTTTATTTAACAGGATGTTATTTATTTATGTCCTTTATTTAACAGGATGTTATTTAACTGATGTGCCTCAGAGGGCCAGGGAGCACTGGGAATTCAGATAAATGGATTGTAGGGGGTGTCTGAGCTGAGGATAACTGGCTTTAATTTTTTTCCTGTTTTTGAACCACAGAAGACTTCTGTGCCATTTAGCAAGTTCCGTGGTTTTTTTTTTTCCTGTCTGTAGTGTTGCATTCATAATATTTTTGGTCTACCTTGCCTAGTTTGAGTGTCAATTCTTTGTGAAAGGATTTGGAAAGGATTTGTGATTGAAAGGATGTAACAGAGGCAGTCCTGGATTCCTTTGGAACTTTTGAAACAGAGATGGAAAATAACACCACAAGCATTTGGTGGCTGGATTTTGTCCCTGGTGATCCAGGACCTGGTAGGATGGAGATGTGGTAAGTGAGCCCTCACCATCCTGCCTCTGCTGGTGAGTTGGCTTGGAAGAAATGTGGAGTTTTGTTTGCACATTGAGCAAACATGGGCTGAGCTGCACCTTCCTCTCAGGGTGGCTCTGCTGGTGAGTTTGCAGTGCAGGTTTGGCCTCCCCGGCTGACGCTGTGCTGGCCCCACACAGATGGTCAGCTCTGGGATGAGACACTGTGGGCTCAGAACCCAGCAAGGGAGAAGAGCTTTTGTTACCCCCTGCCAGAAGCACTGCATATATTGAGGGATTGGGAAAAGCTACACGGGTTTCTTTGAATTTAACCTCAAAATCTAATTTCAAAGGTAACCGCTTTCAAATTTCCAACTGTCTTTAAGTCTTAGTATTGAAAGCCCCTTGCATTCCCCCAGTGGCAATGCTCAGCAGCCCTTGAAATTATTTCCAGCATGTATTTTAAGTTTCCAAAGAAGAAAGCACAGGGAAAAAATAAAAAATCTAGATTCTCCTCAGTGATGTTGCATCAATACTTGGCTGATCTGTGTAATGTGAAGCACAGCAGAGCAGAGCTGAGCTACCAGGAGCTCGCTAACGAGAGGATTAGGTTTGCCTGCAGATGGGCTGCCATAACTTAAGCAAGAGAGAAGCGTGGAGTAAAGTCAAACTTGGGCTCTGGGTGAAGGTGATACAGCTTTTCCTCTGAAGAGCATCTGCTGCAAAAACAGCAGGCAGGAAAGCAAAGCAAAAGCAGCTGTTTGGCCAGGGCTTAAAGAGCATTCTGCACTGAGTAAGTGCAGCTTTGCTTTATTTTTTTTACTACTACTAATTGTATTTATGTTCCTGACCAGCCCAAGTGCTCTGAGGTTTAGATGTGATAGTCAAATCCAATCAAAATATACTTACTCTCTCAAGCAGGATCAGTTTAACAAATAACATCCTCTGAGGTGGGCAGGGGAACAGGGAAACCAAACTGCCAGCAAAGAGTTTTCAAAGCCAAGAAATAACATAGCAGTGCCTTTCTCATTGGTCTGGGGAAGGGTAGGGATGAGACCCCAGCCTGTGGATGTAGGGGGGGTAAGTGCTGTGGTCACCCTGCTGCTCAGTACGGAGGTGGTTCTGAATTTCTTGGAGTTTCTTTGAGGCTTCCTCATTGAATGCAGATGATTCAAAAAATGTGGCTGCTCCAGGGGGATCTTTGTCAATTATTTTGATAGTCTGCAGAGCAAATTATTCAATCTCATACTTAAATGTTTATACTTAATATCTATTTAAAATCTGTTACTGTTGAAATAGAAATTGTTGCCATGTCTCTGTAAAAGATGAACAAATTTTCCACCATTTTAAATATAGAACAGAAATGTTTGCAGTTTATTTCTGTATTTCCTGCATCATGTCTGAAAATTTTTCCATCCTCATCTATTATGAAATTTGCAACCTGGTTAGGGTTTAATATCATGCTATTATATTAAATTTCCATATTTTTATTATTCTACAAGTTTTAGAATTTACATTGATACCTTTAGGTTCCTTTTTCTTATTGTCTGCTCCTCCTTGCTGCTAATCTATGGTCCTTGAGATCACAGCCATGACTTCTCCATTTTTAATTGCATTTAAAAGTATTTTTACAGCTTTCATTTTAATTGGGTATTTTTCCTTTTTAAAGAAACCTTCTTTCAGGGTTGAAAGGGTTGTTTGTTTCTCATGTCTCCTGTTTATTATTCACTCAGTTTATTTGCCTGAAAAGCATTTTCAGTTTCTATTTTGCCTTGCTGGTTTCCTAGAGTTCCAGCAGCCAGCATTAATGGTCAAGCTGGTATCTGCAGAGAAGAATGAATTGTGGCCATGATTACTGACAGTGAATCCATGATGAATATTTAGGTTGGTGATTCGTTCTCTTCATCTGTTTTTTTATCCAGGGAGATTCACTGCTGAACCACCTCAGTGCAACCTCTGTATTTTTTTTCTGTTAGAAAGTCATCAGTTTCCTAAGTGTTTCCTGAAGTTGAGCCTCTGTGGTAATGTAACTTTTTCCTCATATCATGGTAGATGTATTTCAGTAGGTCTGGAGGGGTCTCAGAGGGACAGCTCTTAATGCACCATGGTAGCATCCTATACTAACTGGGTCTTAAATTTAAAGAAAAGCCTCTAATTCTGTTTTCTTTATGTTTAGGAAGGAAATACAGCTGTTTGAGTCTGGACAGAGTAGGAATTACAGCCATGGGTGATAAAGAGGTAAAAGGTGCAAATTCAGTAAAGGACCAATAAAAGCTGTTGACTCAGGAAGGGCCGGCGGCTGAAATTAGCTGGATCACCCAGCTAAATAAATTATCTGGAAAATCCATCTGAATTAGCTCAAGTTGAGCCACTGTCTGATAAGTGGGCAAATCACTCTCACGGGCTGGCAGGTAGAAGATGGACATTTGAGAGACCATCAGCCCTCCTGGAGGAAGGAGCAGAGGCTGAAGCTTCAAGCACCCAAAGGTCTCATGCTGAGACTGAGGACGGGGCTGCTGGGGGTGAGGGGTTGTTGGGGGGTCAGGGGTTGGCTGTGGGGAGCAGAGCTGGCAGTTCAGAGCTGCTGTCTCCCTGCTCTGGGAACACTGAGGCTGTGATCCAAGGACCTGCTCCATGGAGCTCTGCAGGCTGGATCGAGCAGGGAGGGGTGGGTCAGCTGTGAGAGCTGGCAGTGGTAAAAATGAGAGAGGAAATCATAATTGCAAAGAGCAGGTGAAAGCAGCTGAAATTAATTAGCACTGCAGTGTGAGGTGTAGTTGCAGAAAGCTGTGTGTAACTACCTGCTGATTGTCACAATCCCTTTGTTTTGTCCACAATCCCTCAAGGCAAATAGTAGCCCCTTCACTTGAGGAGTTGGAGGAACAATTGTATTTTGGTCTCAGAGAGAAATTCTTGTTAACTTGAGCAAGTAAAACATCCATGCTGCTTATTCTATGCTTTTCATGCACTTGCTGGCTGTTAATTTGGCACTTTACAAGTGAAGCTATGAAGAGATGACATTATTTTTTCTTTTCACCATTTTTTCTGTAAATTTATTCTTCATGTCTCTGCAGAAACCAAGCTTCCCTCCTATTGTTCTTGTTATTGACATTATACATAGATAAAGCAATTTCAGAAAGTATTTCTCCTAGTTAGGCAGAGCGGAGTTCCAATATACCATGGGCACATCTGTCAACATGATGCCTCTGCCTGTCTTTATTTTCTCAGTTTGCTTGTGGTCCATTTAAAATTAGATTACGACTGATTGGCTTCTGCATTCAAACTGCTTTGAACAACGCTCCATCCATGGGCATATAAAACAAAACTGAGGTGACTGGAAAGCCTGAGGGATCAATTCCAAATATCACTCTGTAATAAAAACTGTATTTCCTTAATTTTTTTATTGATTCAGCACTCATTCTCCTGTAATGTTGCCGTGGTAATATTAAAACTCAGTGACTGACATTGGCATCCCATAGAAGTAATTTAAATAGCAGTACTAGGGAAGAAAGCAGGCTTTGCTTTTGCAATGATTTTGCTCAAACTGGCACAAAGGAACTCCCTTGGATGGAGGGAATGGACTGGGCACCTTTTTCCTTTGAAATATGTCATCTGCATTTCTTGCAGCCCTGTACTATGCTTGTGAAGCTAACAGGATTCCTGCTGCTGGCACAGCTGGGTGCAGCCTTTGAAAGCAGGTATGAATTTTTGGGTTGTAGGTGGGAACAGGTTATTTGTGTAGAGCACAGAGCTGCTGTCTGCTCAAACAAGCCCCAGCCTGTTCTTCATGTAATTCATGATATAAAGCAAATGAAAAGAGCATTCCTGTGAAACTGAAGACATTTGGCTAATTAATAGTCACAAAAGGTGTGCATCCTGCAGGTGGGAATTTCAAAGGACCTCATGAGGTTTGGATTCACAGAGCCAGTCAGTGAAGTGGGAGCTGGACATGAGTCCTTCAAAATGCCTGGAAGACCTTGCTTGCCCATGGAAAATCGCATGGAGATTTTGTTACATGCTGTGAACCTCCAAGGTCTGCAGCACTGCCCTGGTGAGGGGCATTTCTCAGTCTCTGCTGCCCACGAGGTGCTTGCTGGGGAAAACAAGGTATTCCCAGCACTCCAGCTTGGGTTTCTGCTTCCTGTGGACACACAAAAGTAAAGGACATGGCTAAAAATGAAATAAAACTTGAAAGTAGATGTATGAGAGCTCCAGAGGCTGCTGGATAGTTTCTCTGTCAAGACAGGTTAGTTTCCAATCTGCTCTCATAAGTGTCCCAGAACCATAAAAATGACATGTCCGGAGTCTGTTTCTGGACTGGGAAAATTTTAATGGAAATAGTCTCCTGTAGGGAGTCCCCAAGGTCTGGCAGAGACAATATTTCATGTTGGGTTAGGCATAAATCTCCAAGATGTTTGTAGTCCACAACTTGGAAACAAAAAATAGGGAAAAGTTTTATCAAGACTGTCCAGTCGAGGTGTACTAAGCAGAATGATTCACAGAAGCAAAACTGATTAATGGGCATGTTTGAAATAACCCAAACCCATTCGGTGGCAATTCATGGAGGAGGACTGTGACAAAGTGTTTGCTGGACTGGGTGCTAGGAGCAAAGCCAAAGGCCTTTTCCCTTGGCTCAGCCTGATTAAAAAGCAAATCCCACCCACCCACTCCTGAGCGAACCAGAAGCTGAGCTCTGGTCCAAAATCAGCATCTCTGCACCCAAGAGGGGAAGTAACACCTGCTTTGACACTAAGTGTCTGTTTCATTGTTCTGCAAACTGTGCTTGTTGTTGACATCAGATGCCAATTAAGAGTGGAAAAAACATGGCTCAGACCTTGACTGAGTGGCATGAGCATCCCCTCGAGCTGTGCAGGAACCTGGGCATCTTTGCCTTGGTGCAGGACAGGTGGCAGTGAGCAGTGACACACGCTCAGCTGACAGATGGGGACACAGCCACTCCACCTTCTACCACAGCAGGGAAATCTCCCACCCTGGGCCCAGCGAGGGGGGAGTGCCCTGCCCCATCCCTGCTTCCCAAAGTGGAGGGCTGTTTCCTCTGGACTTGTTTGCTGTTGACTGAAGTCAGGCAGTGGTTTTTTTCTGGTGCAGTGCTGAAGGAATATTGAGTGTGCCTCTAAGATAAAGTCATTATTTAGGAACTCATTAAAGTACTGGCCTTGAAAAAATTTCCCATTGCTAATATCCTCTTCCATCACTGTGTCAGGGATCAAGAGCTGTTTAGAGAAAGTGCTCTGTGGCTGTCTCCCACCTCTTACCTGGGGGCCACCAGGACCAGGGCTGGGATAAAACTTTTTTAAGCCTAGAGCTAAGAAAGGTGTTAACATGAGCAGTAAATTGCTAAGTAACCCTGGCAAAACCCCTCAGCACCTTCATTTCCAGAAAAGATCCTGAGGCTGTTTTCTCTCTACTCCTCCCTTTAGTGAGCTGGGGCACTGCTCTGTGCTGTGAAAGCACACTCCTCCCTCTTGCTTTTCACCCCCATTCCCCACTTTTCCTCCTCATGCTTCTGAAATTCACCTCTTGCTGTACCTGCAGGTTTTGCAGTAGGAAGTGAGAAATCAGCCCTGCCATTCCCACACATTCCTGTCCTGTGTGCTGGAGAGAGCTGGAGCCCCAGGGGACACCTCTGCCCATGGGGCCACATCTGAGCCTGCCCCTTGGGAAGCAGCTTGGGGCTGCCTGTGTCCAGAGCTTGAAGGTAACTTCAGAAGGGTCAAAAATGAGTTGCTGAGCTTCACTGTGCAGAAATCCTCCCTTGTTGCCCTGGTGTGGTTTCCTAGGCTGACACTGGCAGTGTTATTGCTGTGTTGGCAGATCCCAACTCACTGCAGTGGGATTCAGAAGAACATCAAGTGTCCATGCTGGAGAGCCTGCCCACAGCCCACCTTTCCTCCAGGCAGTGTGCAAAGGCCTGCTGGAGCTCAAATAAATACTAATTTGCAGTAATGATATTTAATCCTTTTCAAACCATAATTTACAGTATCAGATTATTATCATAATATCTTATCTGCAGTTCCTAATGCTTTATTGTTATCCCATTACAGGGAGTTCTGCTGCCAGTGCATATTGTCTATTTCTCTTACAAATGTTCTACAGAAACCTTATTAATTATTAGTCTCATAAAACACCTGTTAATGTTACCATTTTAATAAATCTCCTCCTTAATTAAATTAGGTTGTTCTGATAGTAATCCTCTAATGTCCACTGCCTTTCTGCTCTCATCACACTCTGATTGTAGAGTGGGAAGCAGCATTCAATTATAATTGATGTAGGTCATAATTCAGAACCAAATTATAACATATAAAGCCATATGATCATTGAGGAATATAATAGATCTCTATACTAAAGTGTCATTTGGATTGATTAGTGCTGTTTCTAGAGCCTTGTTAGAGGTGAGAAAAGGCTTAATTCAAAAGGATCTCTTTTTTTGCTTTTCTTTTTCTCTCTTTTTGTCTTGAATTTGTGTACTGTATTTCCTTCCTTGATAGGCAGCATCTACTTCAGCTGCTCTGGGACAGTGCTCATGACTCCTTTCCCACTCTTTCCCCTGGTGTTTCAGTTCTAAAGCTGAGCTATTTTAAAATTATTTTGTAAAGGCAGACCACGTGGCAATTTTATTTAATGATTTAATAAAACCTTTTCTCCTGAGATTAGATGCAAGAAATCTTGATGCTGATCTATTACTGCTGCTACCCAAGCATGAAAGCACAGTTATATATGATGCAGCAATGCTAAAGATACAAGAAAATACTTAAAAGAATACCAGAATGAAGACCTTACCCTAGCTGTAAAGTTGGCACGAGGGAGGTTCCCCACACTGGCTCCAGGACAGTCCCTCTCTGCTAGGGAATGTCTCAGGGGAAACCTGTCCTGGACCTGGTGCTCACACAGGTCCTGTTTGCGTGGGAGGTCTGGGCACCTCTCAGCCCTGACTGCTTCTTTGCAGTTTTCTGAGCAGAGCTGTGGCATGTGCTGTGGGATTAGTGGTGATCTCTTATCTTGCAGGAAACCCTGGGACAAAAAGCAGAACTTTCCCAGTCAGAACCTGACTCTCAGCTCTCCAGATCTTTCCTGCTGCTGGGAAAAAAACCTTGTTTCAATTGCTTCACTGCTTCTCCTCCCATCATCCTCATTTACCTTCCTCATGACAGCTACAGTCATTTATTGCCCAAGAAAGCAACGTAGCAAAATGTTACCTGTGGTTTTAATTGATTTTTATATAATTTAGAAGCTCAGGTCCTTTTCAGGGTTTTCCCCTTGCCCTGTGCACATCTGCTCCCTCCCTACCAGTCTGCCTGCTCTCCTGTGGGCTTCAGTATCCAGTCCCTGTGGATTTCACTGACTCCTGTCCTCAGTAGGATATTGGCTTCTTCTGGCCCCATTTCATGAGGTGGATCCCATCTCTCCCCAGTTATCCTCATTTTTCAAAGGGGATACCCATGGCTGCAATTTCTGAATCATTTTTGAATTAACCAAAGGATGTTGTAGCTACTTTCTATGTGATCTGATCCTTAAAAAAACTCCCTTGCATTCTTCCATTTAAAATTGAATTACACACCAAAAGGATTTTGGAGAGAAAAAGCTACAAGCTTCATTTGGATGATGCTGAAATGAAATATTTTTACTTTTTAAAATGAAACACGTTGGTGTGTTTGGATTATTTGCCTTGTGTTTTCCAACAATGGAAGTATTTTATGAATTTTTATTCCTCCTTTGCTTGTAGCTTGCTGTAATTGTTTTATTTTGATTCTTTCTGCAGTATTGGCTTTGGTTTCTCATTTGCTCAGTTCCAGATCAGTCACTTTTGAGGTTTCCATTCCTGCCCCATGTGTTATCCACAGTATTTAAGATATGGATGCAGAAGATGAGTACTGCAATCCCAAGTCATTGAAAACAAAAAATAAGTGGAAATCCATGGCAAGGAGCTGTGGAATTTGGACTATTAAGGCGTTGGTGTGACACAAGTAACTCACAAGTGATTGAAAAGCCCCAGGAGCCAAGGAAGGTGTTGGTTTGGTACCTCTGACCAAATTACAATCACCCTCTGGCATCTTCCTGCAGCCTGAACTGCAGCATTGCCTGCTGGAGGCCTGCAGGAATTTTTAAGAAGCAGATTCTGCAGCAGAGGCTGGCAGTGAGGCACTGGCTCCTGGAATCCATGGTGGATCTTCCTGTGGGAAAGAGATGGTGCCTCTTGCTCTGTCCCCTGCGGGCACGGAGCGGAAGATCCCTCATTCACTTGTGCACAATGTGATAATTGAGAGGGAGTTTCCTGGAGCTGAATGCTGCCTGCCCGGGGTCAGCAGCTGCTCTTCCATCTTGCCTTCCTTTGACATCCCTTGTGAGCCCCCAGCATGGAGTTGGAGGTGATGAGCCTCTTTGTTGCTAAGAGACGGCTTCTGGAGGAGCAGCAGCCATCAGCTTGTTGGGAGTGGATAACCAACTGTGAGTGAAGGGAGTTTCAAAATACTTCTACTTCTATACATTAATTACAAACAGAGGGAAATTATCCTGGAATATGGGGTATTCTGGTTGCTCTTGAACCATGGAGGTGTTTGAGCCATGCAGAGTGTGGCAGAGCCCAGCATCTCTGGGCCCTGTGTCTGCTCCCCACCCGTCACACAGGGACATGCAGAGACCATTAACAGGTCAATGTGGTGCTGCTCAGAAGCTGTGTGGGGCCCAGCCTCACTGAACTTTGGTAGATGAAGCGTGTCTGCTGAGTTATAGTCCTACTAGAGAGAGATTCATTGCTCCTGCTAGGAGATAATGCATTTCAGGGTAGTTTTTGGAATGTCACACATCTCTGCTGGGAGAGTGGAGGCAGGGCATGGAGTCACTCATCCCAAGCACGCTGCACTTTGTGCCTCACCCTCCCCAAATAATTCTTTGGTCCATTTAACATCAAAAAAGTCATGCCTGTGAGCCCTTTGCAAGAAACAGCACAGTATTTGTGCCTTGTGAGGCCTCATCCTGCCCAGGAACACCTTCCTGGCTGGTAGGAAGCCCCTTGCTCAGGGCAGCTTCTTCTCTCTCCTTCACCCCCGTGGTGTTTTAGCAGCTTGGGAGGGGAGGGGCTGTCTCCAAATGATCAATGGGACAGCACTGCATTGCTTCTGCTCTGGCCCAGGGCAGCACAGGGGACAGGCACAGCACAGGGCACAGTGCAGGGGACAGGGCACAGGACACAGCACAGAGCACAGCACAGCACAGGGCACAGCACAGGGGACAGGCACAGCACAGGGCACAGCACAGGGGACAGGCACAGCACAGGGCACAGCACAGCACTGGGCACAGCACAGAGCATAGGGCACAGCACAGGCCACAGCACAGGGGACAGCACAGGGCACAGCTGTGCTTTGCAGTGAAGTGCTCTCCCATGTCCTGCACACTCGCTTGCTGCACTTTAGTGGGACGTGGTGGAAAATTTATGTGTGATTTCTCTGCTTCAGATGGAACAGAAATACCATTCTGTCAGAGAAGTGGGCTTCCACAGAGCTGAATGGCTCAAAGAATGGTTCCTATCAAGGCTGATAATCTTCCCTGGCGATAACGCAGTGGATTATACAGCGATTGGATGTTGAGAGTAGCTGACCTTAATCTCCCTTAACTTTGGTTTTCTTTCCCATCTGATAATAATGGAGAAAGTACAACAAGTGCCACAGAAGATTACACACATCCTGCCACACTTTGCAGATGGCTGATACAAAATTCAGAGACAATGCTAAAATAATTAAAAAGCTCACAAAAAATGAAACAGTGCACTCAGCTCCTTTTGTGAGGCTGTGGCTAAGGAAACAGCCAGCCAGCCTGAAATGGACAATATAAATGTAAGTAGATCTTATTAAGATTCTGTGTGGCTGTTAAATCATCCTCAGCCGTTGCTTCCAGCTCAGCGTCACTGCTAATGGTGAAGAGAGGAAGAGATTAGTTTAGGCTACTTTGAGACATCACAGATATACGTGGGAGGCATCCTCTGTTTCTTGAACTTGCATTTCACTGACCTGCTGTGTGACGAGTGGAGTGCCAAAAATACAGAAGGGTTGGCACATAAAATCCACGTCTACTCTATCTACTCTGTCAAGGCCAAAAAAAAAAAAGTCCTGAATGAGCCTTGGAGAGTCAACAAATCACTAAAACAGCAGCTAAAAGAGGAAGTTCAGCACGAGTTCAAGTCATTAAAATTCCCTCTAATGTATGCTCTCACAGACCAGTGGGCTGAGCGTGATCCTGGGGAGTGGAGGGATGTGTGTGAGCTTGTGTGCAAGGAAAACATGGACAAAGCTGATGTTGCTGACCTTCAGTGTGTAAGCCTCATCATTCCTGCAGTTTGAGATGGCTGTGTGGGAAGGAAAGGTCAGTGGGGCAGCTCTGAGCTGGAAATGGGGAGAAATGATCTTTTGCATGGCTTTCTTGGGCAAATCCCCACCTGTGTGCAGAGTGTGGCACATTTATGTCTTGGACTGTTGCTGGTACTTGCAAAAGGTCTCAAGGGGAAGGCTTGGTAAGGGAATGGCTGTGGTGGAGTGTAAACATAGATTCTTCATTTAAGAAACACTCTTTCCTAATGGTAATATTTGGCTTAGGAGCAGACAAGGCCTATTAACTGTGAATGTGTTCTGTTTATGTTCTTCCACACAGGCAATGTGGGGGAAAAAAGGAGACTTAAACCTGGATTGTCCATGTTAGCCACATTTCTCATTGCCCCCAGAGGAAGTTCTGTTCAGGAAGTGCAAAGCAGGCCTGGTAAATATATTTTGATTTATTCAGTAGTTCTGAGATTGAAAACAATGAAGACTGGGCAAAAGAAATATCAGGGATATCTCATATTGAAGTGTTGCTTCATTAAACATCTGAAAACGGCGATGAAAAAGCAGAGATTGCAGAATGAGATTACCAGGGAGCAGGATGATAACATGAAAGCCTCTGTCCTCTGCTTGTACAATACACATGTGGTCAGAAAATAAAGGCAGCAAACTATCTTACTATATAATAGTCAAGGATTTTCATAGCTGTTATTTGGGATGCATGGAAAGTAGAAAATGGCTTTACACCAGAGAGTCACTTGTTAACTTTGGATATGTGATATGTGAATGTATAACTGAGATAAAAAAATCATCTGGTTTCATCCTTCTTGTCAGGCAATATTTGCATTCAGAAGCTCCAGATGTAACATTGAGTAGGTAAGGAATATATGACAGAATGTTGTAAAGCTAACTGACATTGTGCACAAGAAAATTAGTTTCCTTTTATTGGTAAAAGATTTGATCAGTCTTGGCCCTCTCAATAGGCAAAGAAAGGTGACTGTACCACAAATGCCTGTGAAGCTGCCTGAAATCATGACAGCTGCTGGAGGAAGGGTCCCTGGTGGCAGAGGTGTCTCTGCCACAGGAGAGCAATGTGTAACAGCAGCATCTTGGGATCATGCTGTAAGAACTGGGGTTTAAACCAGCTGCCCATCATCCTTGCCAGTCCAATGCTGGCATCATCCCTGGAGCAGAAGTCCCCTACCTGTGGCTTGCTGCTCCCCTGCCCCTCACTGCAAACTCCAGTGAACTCTGGAAGCTGCATCACCTTGGAGCAGAGGCAGGAGCAAGAGTTGGACCTGTTGGGGAGACCGGGGTGAAGGGACCTGCCCAAGCCCTGCCTGTGTGTGGGTGACTTGTCCTTCATCTCAGCTCAACCTCCCAGACCCAGCACTGCCCTGATGGTTCCTAGACCAGCTCTGCTGTGCTGGAGACTCTCCAAAAGCCTTTTCCAGCAAGGGAAAATTTGTAACATAAATTCCTACTTGAGCACCAATTTTGGTTTTTTTTAGATTTGTTTTTCTGTTTTTCCCCTCGTAGGAACAAGGGGATATATGCTTTGGCTTGTACTTGTTTGTGTCATTAGGTCCTGAGGCAGCAATGAAAGCTGTAATTCCAGCTCTGTGATCTGCCATCCATCCACCTCACATCCCTGGTACCAAATCTCCTGAGACAAAGCACCTCCTTAACCAAATTCAGGCCCAGCTCACTCTCTGGGAAAGAGCTGCCCCTGACCTCCTGCCATCCTTTTGTATCTCCCTGAGGGGCTGAGCTGCCAAACCAAAGGGAGCAGACAGGGCAGGAGGAGTCCAGGCAGCACTGGCAGGTCAGGTGTCTGGTCACCCAAGCCTCACCTGCTGCCCAGGTGGGCTGCTGCTAATGCTGGGGCCTGTCTGCATTAGCTCCCATGTGCTCTTCACTAGTTGTCATCAAGGGCTTTGCCTTTTCATTTTGACTATTTAAAGGGCCTTTTAAAACTAGGTTATTGATGCATTTGTGTCTGTACAGCATTTCACAAGTTATAGTGGTTTCCCTTTGTTTTTGGTTGTAATTCTGTAGTTACAGTGATGAGAGGGGTTCTCCAGGAGCTGCCAGCCTTGCCAGGCCTCCCTGCGTGGTGGCCCCAGACTGCAGGCTCTGGGCACATGGTGACACAGGGGCTGAGAGCAGGAAGGTGAAGATGAATATCTTGATTCTTGCACTACCATGCAACCTAAAAGCAGGCTGGGAAGCAGCACATCACCCAGTGACAGTGAAGCCTGCAGCCTCTGGAGCCCAGATGCATTAGAGCCTGAAGGGAGCTGAGCTCCCTAATGGACGCACGCCGTGTTTTTGAGCATCCTGCACTTCTGCTGATTGTCTGCTGTCGAGCCCTCGCTTCCAGCAGTGCTGGGCTTTCCCCTGCACGCCAGCAGCAGCTCTTCCAAACTTCCTTGATTGTGTCTGTGCCTGTTGTTCGGTGCTTGAGTGATGAAATGGAAGGCAGCAAGAGTGACAAAGATTAAATGAGCAGCGAGAGGAACCTGAGCTGAATTTTGGGAGAGTAATTAGTGGTGCCAGTGGCTCCAAGCAGAATAAGGGGTTTTGCTTTCTGCTATTATCTGTGTGGCACTGGAGGAACACCAGGCAACTCCCTCCTGATTCTTCTCTAATTAAAAGGTTTTTATGTGGAAGGTCTGTAATATATGAGGAAGTGATAAATTAAACGTCATGAGCTCCCCACGCCGTGCTCGTGCTGCAGCAGGAAATAGATTCTGCATCTCAGTGAGGCCAGTGGAGAAACTGCTCCATTCCCACTGCAAACAGGAGCTTGTGGCACTTCCAGCCTGGAGGCATCCTGCCAGGTTTGCTGTGCCTGGGGACAGTGGCCAGTGTGAGCCAACTGGCCACGGGGTGTAGGAGCCATCCCTTGGGTAAAGGCAAAATAAATGCTCTGAGTGTGGTAGAGCTCTGCTGGCATGAGTCCAGGGAGGGAAAGCAAAGGAATTGCCTTCTTCCAGCAGAGAGAAAGCAACAGCAGAGTTGCTTCAAGCAGTTGCTGCAGCCCCTGGGCTGCACTGGCCTCTTTCCCAGGACACAGGGTGGAAAATACAGCTTTTCTGCCCAACTGCAGCAGCTCTGGCTTCTTCCTGGTGGCTTCCCCCACACGTCCCTCGTGGTGGGCTGGGGAGCTGGGAAGAGACTGGCAGCCCAGAGGGATGGAGCAGGAAGAAATTGTCCCCATCTGCCCCCCCAGGTATGATATCCCTGCTGGGACAGCTCCAGGAGACCATCCAGGGGCTATAGCCAGGAGACACCACCCTCTGCTCCCAGCTGCCCTCCTGAGCACTGGGAAAATAACCTGTGCAATGTCCTCGGGTGACTCCCAAATTTGTCTCAAACCAGGACATGTGCTAAAGCAAAATGCACACAGACAAAAAAGGAAATGCTTCAAGATGATCCTAGAGGATTTTTTGGAAGTTTTCTCTGACACGTCAATGCTTTTATAAATTTTTTAAAGGCTTGGTTAGATTGAAAGGGAAAAGGGAGGTTGTTTTCCTGTGGCTTGGAGTCAGTGTTTAAAAAATATAGCTGTAGGTGAAAAATAATTGCAAAATAAAATTATAATCTGCTCCTCAATGCCAAAAGAATGCCAAAATGTAACTTTTCAGGTTTTAAGACCAGGTTTTAAGCCTGACCAAAACAACTCAAGAGTTCAGTATTATGTTGAAATACTTGAGTGAATCCAAACCTGTGTGTTCTAGAGAAAAAGCTTTCTTTCCAAAAAAGTTCATTAAGCTCTCCATAAGCATCACCTCCTGGCCCATCCTTGCAGTAGAAGGAATGGTTTGTTACTATCCTTTTGAAGGATATTTTTTTATTTTAATAGGTAAAACTCATGCACAGTGTAAACACACCAAAAAGCACACATCCTATTGAATTTTCAGAGACAGGTATTTTAAATCTGGCCTTTTTCAAAACTGCAGGCATGCATTATTTACACTGGAGAATAATGTAACAAAGCTGTATTAGATTAAAATTGTTCCATAAAATATTATGATTATCATTTTTTGTAGCTTGACTTAAGGTGAACAATTTATACAAAAATATGAATTATTTTCTGTTACAAAAAAATTATTCAGTGTGGGCTCTGTGTATTACAGTTATTAATCTTTCTATTTAAATGCAAATTTTTCCTTTCAACTGAGAGCTGAAGATACTTTTTATACAACTAATAAAACACAGCTCTGGTCTTCTGATCCCTCATAAGGGAGATGGCTTTTGGGATGTCTCTGCTGGAACATGGTGTTCCTTAACAGCAAGGATGCTCTCTTCATAAATACATTGAGAGTTACCTGCTGAAAATGGAATTCTCATTTGTACAGCAAGGTGTGACTTGGACAATCCTCAGTTGTGTGGTTTTTGTAAAAGAGAAAAGAGCTAAGAAGAGCAGTGACCTTTTGTGGCCATGTGCTGTGCCTGCAGTCTAGGAGGGTCATTTATCCTTGGGAAATCTTGGTTTGCATCCGAGTGGGTTTGCTGCTATGAGAAACCTGAAACTGAGGGTTCTTTGAGAGGCTGGGGTCAGCTCAGGTGGGAGCTGGTCTGGTGACCCTGGCAGGGGAGTCAGGGGGGCTGGTCAGAGGTGTTTCATTCCCCTGGGAAGCAGCTGTTGAAGATATGCCAGGCTTTACAATCACCTCAGGGTTTGTGCTGTTCAGAAAGCCTCATTTCACCCCCGGAATGCCAGATACCCCAATACCAGCACAAACTCCAGGGGCTTGGGCACAGTTTGCTCTGCAAAAGTGTCAGAAATTCTGTCTGAACTGTTCCCATATGCAGAAGGAGTGGAAGTTGTCCTGTTGGACCAGGAGACGACTTCCAGTGTCTGATCCCTGGGAGCTGCAATCAGCTGAGGTTTCTGCTTGCCACACGTGCCTGAATGTGACAAGGAGAGAGGTAACTCCTGTCTGGCAGCTTGTGTCCTGAAGCAGAAATCAAAGTTGTCTATGTGATTTCATTTTCGGTAACAGTTTCAGGCTAATTTCTGCCAATTTTTCATCTGACAAAGTGCTTCTATTACCCTGAGCAACTCCAAGGACAGCTTCCTTGATAATGTTTATATTGTCCAAATTTAGTTACCAGTATTAGCAAAGGAAGTCGGAAACAACTCTGCGTCTCCATCTTTCATCCTTGCTCGATCACAAACCTCCCATTCCACCTCCCAAGAAATGCTGTTTCCTGCCACTGGAAAGCTTTCTGATGGTTTTCCAGGTTCTGCATGGTCTGGCAGAGCGTGTTGTCCCCTGGCCACCCCTTGGTCTCCCTTGTTAGTGGTGCTCTGACTCACCCTGGATGGGAGCTTGGCTGCTCCAGCCGCTGGAAACGCGGGTAATTGAAAAGGCTGAAGTAGTGAGTGCTGTTATAATTAACTGTCTGTATTAGGCATTTTACAGTTCTGACACCTCACAAGAGTGGAAGTTTAATGAGAATGGAGAGAGGCTCAAAAGCAATCCATTTTCCCAGTAAAGATTGTAATGAAGGTGTGAAATGATGCACAGCTAACTAAACCTGTCTGTAATAGCCTCTCTGTTATAATGTAGTGATCTGACACTTTGGAAAAACAATACAGTGCATATGTATAAATATATATTATATCTATATCTTTATCTATATATACATCTATATCTATAGCTGTACCTTTCCTTGCAGTGTTAGTATAATGTACCATGCAGCTTGACTGGGTGTGCCGTGTATAGGTCAGGTGCCAAAATGTGTAAAGAACCGATTGTTGACAAAAACTGCTCATTTGCTGTGTAAAAATGAATGCAGCCCAAGGAAAGTCCCAGAAAATGTCCCAGAAAGGGCATTCAAGTGGAGCACAAGGGGCTGTGAATGCCTGTGCCAGGGCCAGCTGTGACACAGCACAAAGGACTTCTGTGACCCATTTGCACCAGCACAGGCTCCTCACTACACTCCAGTCCTGAACTCCTTGGGATCTGCCCTGGAGGGGCAGGAAGAGCAAAGGTGTTTTCTCACTATTGCTTCAGAAGAGGCTCAGTCTCTGACTATCAGTTTAAAATCCAACTGCAGCAGGAGTAAGCAGAGTGCACTTTGCACAGCAAACCCCTGTAGTCTTCCCTGTCCTTGCACCTCTCTCTCTGCGTTTGCGAGGAATGCAGCAGATTCGGGTGGGTGCAGCGGGAACGGGAGGGAGGATGGCACACACCACGTGGCTTCTGGTGGCACTTGGGAGTCAGTGGCCCTCTCAGGTTATTTTTGGAAATGGATGCTTTCC
Source organism: Ploceus nigricollis (assembly GCA_013399945.1). Lineage (NCBI taxonomy): Eukaryota > Metazoa > Chordata > Aves > Passeriformes > Ploceidae > Ploceus > Ploceus nigricollis. The sequence continues at coordinate 3,134,261 of VXBC01012867.1, forward strand.
TCTGAGATCTTGTGTCTCCAGATTTCATCTTCATAGGTTTTTATGTCCCACCCCTGCAGGGTTTCACTCTCAGCTGGTGAGGAGCTGAGCACCTGCTGAGCCCTGTGCCCTGTGGAGCAGGTGCCCCTCTGCACACCCAGAGAGTGGTGCATTTTCAGGAGGTCATTTCTGCCCACAGACTGGCCCAAAGCTGTCCCCAGCATGGAGCACTGAGGGCTGCTGCAGATGTATTGCACTCACAGGCAGGTGTCCTTTGGAGTGGGTAAGTTTGTTTGTTTACCTGGGAGCCATTTGTCACCATTGTCACCTTTGCTCTGAGGCACCTCAGCATCCTCACCTGATGGGAACACAGGTCTGCTGCCACCTCTGTATTTCCAGCCAGGCTGAGGGGGCTGAGGGTCAAGTCTCTGGGAGCTCACAGGTCTGATATTTGCTATGCTGGACCCTAAATGCTGACAGGCATGAAGGGCTGCTTCCATTCTGTGCAGCTCTTGCTCCAGTTTGATCCCAAAAAGCTTTCCCTGGCTGACCTGAATTACCTTTTCCTTTTTTAAATATGTAATTTCTATGACTGATATAAATTACAAGCACATAAATGAAGAATAAAAATAGAGATAAACACCTTGTTAATTGTAATCATTATGTAAATACCTGAACCCATAAATTTCAAGAATTAGTTTTACTTTCTTTTTTTTTTTCTCTCCTTGCATGAATATGGCTGAGCTTTTTCATAGCTGCTTGTAGGATAGAGCCTTGATTGCTACACTACATGAGTTTTGTGTGTGGCATATGGTGAGGTCTCATGAAACATAATTGTGGAGCACTAATGTTCAGCTCTCCTGTGGGGAGTATCACATCCTGAAGGGTGACTCCTTTCAGTAACACCAAGATCCTATAGGAAAAGAGCTTCTTTTAAAGATCTCAGCCATATGATTTATGGTAAATAACACTTGTATTCACATATTATGTGTTTCTGCTCTTGAGGTTTGCCCTTGTTGGTGCTCAAATTTGTTTTTGTTTAGCATGTCACAGGACTTGGAGCAATACATTTTGCCAAAATGCGTGGGAAGGCTATGTAAACACCATCCAAGCTTTCCATATACTCTCTGCATCCTCTCCAGTATGTTTAAATGTTCCAGCTACGCAGCTAAAGTACACCCACTAATACAAGTTAATACAAAGACATGGTTATGTAACGGAAGCACTTTAACTAGATTTTTATAAAGAGAACAAGAGGATCCCCTGAGATATTGTTGTACAAATAACAAAAGACAGAAGCTCAATTAGTGAAAGCATGGAAGTGAAAAGTGAGACAAAAATAATGTAGAGTAAAGTTCAGTAGGTATATTAATTTGCAAAGTATACTTTCTTATACATTAAAGGGCTGCATTGAGGAATGAATTACCTGCTTTCCCTGTGACAGGTTTCTAAACTGAGGTTGTCAGAATTTTTTTGCAGTGTTCTGACTCAAGATAAGAAAAGTCAATTCCTTAATTCTACTAGATGGAGGTGTCACTTTGATACTTCCATTTACTTTTTTCATTACAGGAGTGCAGAAGTTGTCCAGAATTTTTTTTTTTTTGCCAATTTATGTTCCCCTGAGACTCCAACAATAACCAGTGATAGTTTTTTTGCCCATATTATTTTAGATTAATATTTTCCAAACAGCAATATATAGAAGCACGAGCCTCAACAGTTGGCCAGCAAGTAAAGCAAGAAAGGATTTGGTTTACAGAAATAAATCCAATCCTTATTCTTTTTCCTTAGAGGCAAACAGTGTGTTTCCAGCAAGGTGAGACTACATAACAAAATGTTGCACTCTGGCCCATGCCTGCAGAGTTCTTTGGTAATGGGACTTCTGAAGCCCTTTATGCCTTTCCTAGAACAAAGCTGTGGTTTCCTGTCTGATCTCCTAAGAGAGCCCAGGAGCCAGCAGGGCTGCCTGCAGCATGTGCAATATGCAGTTTGCACTGAGTTCAGACACTCCACAGCCTGATTTCATGCAGCTTCACATGCTTTAATCCTGCTCTCGTGGTACTTCTCTCTCTGGGACTGCCAAGTGTCCACACCAGCCACTGGTCTCATGGGGAAAGACCATTTGTGCAGAATCCTGGGAATGACCCTTGTAAAATACAGCTGCTAAGAAAAAATGAAATTATCAGTCAAAAGTGTTTCCCAGTTAGTTGGTTCAAAATGATTTGTTTTGGCAACCTTCTTCTGTCAATCACTGGTCTCGTGTATTTACATAGGGCTTAGTGATGAAACTACTTGGAAACGTGTGAAATTATGTATTTTGCAACTTAAATCACCCTTCACCAGCTAAAAAGGAAATCCAAGGAGACTACTGACACTGGGAGAAGCAGGGTTTGTAAAGGAACTTTTCTGGGGTGAAGCTGGAGCTGTCAGGACCAGCTCTTGGTCTGGGGAATGTGTGGGGCAATGAGATTCAATCCAGTTTTGTGGCATTTGGCTGCAGCCTCCACCTCTGTGTGCTGCTGCCCTGGAAAGAGAAAAGAGCTTTTCAGAGCAAAGGTTGTCTGTGTAAAGCACCTTGGAAGAATGTATGAATGTGTCTTTTTCTGAAATGGCAGTTTGTTTCTATATTGCTTTTTTTTTTGTTGTTTTTATGTGGAATTAGAAATGATGCAATTCATTTGACTCCTTAAGTCATTGTGTTATTAAATGTTTCAGAACTTGAGTTGCTACTTTGCCTGTCACCAAAAATTGGCAGCTCATTGTCCCCACTACAAAGATGCTGCGAGCCAGGGCTTGGTATGGGCTTGTTGTGATTAGGGTTAATATCAAATTTTAGGGGTTTTATTTTGCCAGTGTTATGGTCGGATTTGCATGCATGAAAACACAGTCCTGTTCTGTTTGGGAGCAATGACAACGCTGGTTCCCTGTGCAGGTGACCCAGAAACCAGTCTTAAAATTTTCTTCCCAAAGGTGAGGCACTGCCTGGCTGATGGCAGAAGTGAAGCAATGTGAGCAGCATTGCTTGATTTAATAGCATGAGATCCTCACAATGTGTTTCAGTTTATAATATTCTGGAGATAAGAATCTTTAAATACTGAAGGAGCATACAGTGTACAAGCATTGTATTGACATTTTTCTGTGCTATCATAACCACAGATTCATCTGCTTGTCCTTATGTTAGCAATTTAATTTTAATGCAGGGCAATAATGAAAAAGTGCATTACTGGGGAAAAGCAAACTCTTCATAGCCTGTGTTCCTGATAATTTTAGGGAATTGAATTGCATTTTCTGTTGACAATACTAGGTTATCTTTAGGCCTTCTGTGAACATCCATGAACAACAAAAATGTGTCTGCTAATGTATTGTCAGCCAGAGGAAAATAGATTATTTGTAGCTCTTGTATTGGGGGGCAGATCTGGAGCCCCATCTGTGCCCTGTGGCACTTTTACTCTGCAATTTCCTGTGAGGAATTGCAGCAGCTTCGGGGGTGTGGGGAGGCACCTCTGCATGTGCTGAGGCTGAGCTGGGAGCCTGCCCTGCTCTCGAGGTGTCCCTGCCAGCTCTGGGTGGTGATGGAGCAGGGCTGGGCTGAGCTGCCCCAGGCTCGGGAGGAGATGAGGGGCAGGCAGGGGTGGCTGTTTCTGCTCAAATGGGTTAAAATTCCCCACATCTCTGGGGGGTGATTTTAACTGACAACAGTAAGAGTCCATTCTGATGCTGAAAACATTTTTCTTTTTTTTTTTTGTTTTTGTTTTTTTT
>VXBC01012867.1:3138019-3171519 GCA_013399945.1 Ploceus nigricollis
TTTTTTTTTTTGTTTTGTTTTTTTGTTTTTTTGTTTTTTGTTTTTAGGAGCAGTTTGGTGATACAGGTCTGTGACAAACACTGTCTGTTCAGGCTCAGGTTTTCCTTGCCACAATACAGCCCTAGCCACAGATTTGTTAAAAACTGGGAGCAATCAAGTGCTCAAGAGTGTTGTAGAATAAGAATAATTTGGATTCCATTTTTTAAATAATTTAATGTATTTTTATATAGAGAGATAGAGGACTCAAAAATCCTACAAGAAGGAGCACAATATGAGATTTATTTCCCAAAGCTGTTTTTTTCTAAACTCTTGCCAAGAATCTTCTACTACAATTTTGAGCTTTATTAAAAAAAATCCTAGGAGAAATGTGTACTATTCTTCATCAAACTACTTAGGACATATTCCTAAGAGTCACTCACACTCCCACACACACCTTTCCACAAGTGAGATAAATTGAGAATGTCACTATCTTTAATGTTAGAAGTATTTCCATCTTCCACTGCAAATATGCAGTGATGCATCTAGAATAGCACTGTCAGGGGAAGAAATCTTCACATGAACAGAATTTAGCTATTTGTGTTCTCTTTCTAGATGCACTTAGTGTTTTTTTCCTTCAGTGGGATCATGTTGGCTGCAGGGAAATGGAGAGAGAAAACTGTTTCTTTAGATGTGAGCCTGTTCTGAGTCCTGCCCCTTGGCCAGTCTCTGACTGCCTGCACCCAGCCCTGAGCCTTGCAGAGCTGGGGAGATGCTGACTGCAGGGCATTGCACTTGCTGACAGCAAGGTGGGTGCAGGGAAATTGGTTTGACACGTGCTGGTGGGGCTGAGCGTGGCCTTCACCTCCTGGGTCTGCACAAAACTGCTGGCTCCAGTGGGGAAGCAGATGGGAATGAGGACTTGAGAACTAATCTCCTGTCTGTGCTTCTGCCTCTGTGACTAATTGCTCTGAAATTTGCACATGTAATAGCTTTCGCTTTTCCTAATACCTCTTACCAGGTTAGCATTTTAAAAAGATGTATTTTCTTGTCATTAACAGCACTAGATGCAAATGGGGAAGCAGATAGATATAGATTGCTTATTAATTAAGATAGGAGCACAAATTTTGGGCAGTGCAGTCAGGCTCCAAGGAGTACCTGATCCCTTGTCCAAGGCAGGGTATGCAGCAAGAAAGGCACCCCCTGCACCACTCCTCTGTGGGGACACACAAATTAGAAATTTCAAGGGCTGTTGAACACTGTGAATTTTCACTGGGGATCAGCACAAAGTTATTTGGCATGGGAGGTTCTGTAACTGTGATACATTGGGAAAGTTCATACTGTGCAATGGCCCTAAAACTCACCCATCCTCCTCTAGTATGCAGAGACCCAGTGCTCAGATGTGTTTAATATAAAGCAGGTAGGATATGAGCTGACTGGAGCAGTTTTTCTGTCTCTTGTTGCCTTTACATTATTCATCTTAGGATCATCTCCTGTGCTATTTATATTCAGCATAAATAATAATTAAACCAGGGGACAGAGGTATGGTGTGAATGTGAAGAAAAGCTCCGTGTCCCTGATGTTGTAAAGCTGGAAAGTTAGCCAGGACTGGGGGAGGCCTTAGTCTGAGGAAAGGTGGTCTGTTGGAAATGCTTGCTGCCTACAGGAAAGCATTAACATGCAAGCACTACTCTTAAGTGGCCAGAATGTAGTGATTAAAGTGCTCTTGCTGTGTGATCTTGGGCCTCTTGCCCTTTCTGTTCCTTAATTAATTTCCTCTATCATTTATGTATTAATAAAAACAAATTACCTGCTTCATGGGAGGTGAGAGGTTTTATTCATTTATGTTTGCAAACAGTGTTGAGATCCAAGGAAGGAAGGAAGAGGCTGCAGAAGTGAGACTGCTGTATTTAGTGCATGAATGATATATGACAGGGTTTTATTCCTTGGCAGTCTGGTAAATTTGGCATAGCAGTCAGTCATTTTCCTCTCTACTGTTTAACTTTCTTTTTCTGACATAGTTTAACTTTCTTTTTCTGACATTGTTCTATAAGGCACTACTTTTGCCTCTAGTGTGATATGTAAATGAGTGGATGTATGGACACTTTGCTTTTGGGTTGATCACTACCTTTGTTTCAGCCTTCTTTCTCTCATGATCATCTATGGAGAAGGGCACTGCCCAGTGACTGTGGAGTCATCTGCCAGCAGGTCATGTATTTGCAAGTAATGTTGGGATTAAAAATTGTTTCCATGTCCCACTTTCATGGAATAAACATGGATTTATCTCCTGGAACAATGCTCTGGTTTTTTGCTATTACTAATAGGATAGCAGCTATGAGGGCTCTCCTGCATCTCCTGCATGGGACAGAGGTACACAGACAGGACAGTTCCAGCTAGATATGCAGAGCTGGTGCTTGTCTACTGACAAGCAGGAAGGCACTGGGTCAGTGAGGTGGCATGACAAAGGGGAGGTGAATCTAGAGGTTCTTCCCAGGACCCCCTGCCACAAGACAGAGCTGTATGGAGTTAAATCCAGTCTACCATTTTGGGATAACTGTATTCACTGCGGAGCTGTCCATTTCCCTGATGCTGCCACCAAGGTGACATGCTGTGGCACTGGGGAAGACACCTGCCACCAGTAGCACAGCCCTCACCAGCAATCCCACAGATGTCCATCCCCAGCCTGAACAGCTTATATCAAAATTAAAAAAATAAAATAGAAAAATAATCAGTAGCAAAAGTATATGAGCATCCACTTGAAGTCTCTCACAGACTGATTTGGGGCCCTGACCCAGCCTTTCACAGGCTTCAGGATGGGAATTGACTTGAACCCAGCACTGGGTGCTGCCAAAATCCATTCTGGACTTGGAGGACCAGAATGGTCTGGTTCTTGGTTTTAATTTATTCATAGAATCATAGAATATGCTGAGTTGGAAGGAAGTTGGATCAGGATCATCGAGTCCCACTCCTGAGACTGCACAGGATAGCCCAGGAGTCAGACCATGTGCCTTAGACTGTTGTTCAGACACTTACTGAACTCTGTCAGGCTTGGTTCTACAATTCTACAAATGGCTCTACAACTCAGATTTTTAATTTCTTCCTCTGAAAATGAACAGGATCAAGCTCTTACAGTCTATATGCAACATGCACTAGCTCTGGCCAGATGCTGCCTGTGACACTTATGCTGGTGGAGTTCAGCAGAGGCTGATGCATGTCCATGAAAGAGAGAACTGTGCTATCAATGGGTGCTCCTGATACCTTCACTCCTGGTGAGTAATGCAAAAAAACACCACATTTCTACCTGTGCAAACCAGTCTCAGGATGGAAGCAATATGAAAAGCCAGCATCTTTTCTCTTGTAATGTCTAATAGCAGCATCTAATTCTGGATGTTCAAAGCTCTTGCCTTAAGGTGCTGCTGTGATATGGAGCATGTTTGTGCCCAGGCAGTGCCGTGAGAGCAGCTCAGTGCAATTCCTTATGCAGAGAGCTCTGGGCTGGGCTCCCCTTGGAGCTCCTCAGCAGGCACTAAGGATGTGTCATCCTTTGAGTTATCTCTTAACTCAGATTTCCTCCATGAAAGCTGTTTTGGTCTTGATTCCTAAACACTACACAGAATACTTCATTTCACAGTGTGCTTTGCCACAGAGTTTTGCCAGGGGAGCAGTGGTGAGGGCGAGGAGATGAGAGCTGCCTTTGGGGCTGTGCCTGCCTTCAGCCCTCAAGTGTGTCATGCCTTTTTCATCAGCAGTTTTCTTTGTGCCCCTCCCAAGTTTGCTTCTCTCAGGGATTTTAAGAAATGGTCACTGCCCTCTTGGACTGAGCTGTGTGGGAGAGGAAGCTCAAGTTGCTGTTGGATGTTTGCAGTTTGGCCCTTAAATCTCTCCTTGGAGGATGCTGCTCGCATCGTCTCCAATCTTGCATTGACCTGAAGTGTCCTTTCCTGAATGTGCAGGCTTTATGTTTCTTTTGTGCTTATGACTGAGATTCACCCTGGGGCAGAAACCTTTGTGGGGCAAGGAGAAACGGAACTCTCTGTTTTGCAGTGTCAGAATGCCCCCAGCCCTCCCACAGCAGCCTCCCCTCAAAAATCAGGGTGGTCTCTCAGCCGCTGGCATTGAAGCCCTCCTGGAGGCTCTGGCTGAGGTGCAGCCCAGCTCCCCAAAGGCAGCAGGAGTCCTGCACTCCTCTGCCAAGCTCTCAGGGCCAGGACCCTGGGCAGCCTGAAGTGGTGGGTTCCTGTCCCCCAGCCCTTCAGAGCTGAGTCCTGTTAATGATGTGTGTAAAGACCTCACGCTGCTGAGGCCACGGTGCTGCTCTGGAAATGCTGAGCTAATTGCATGAAAGGTGAAGCTCCAGTACAGCAATGACTGATTCAGCCTCAGGCCCTAGAGCAGAGAGCAGCTCATGGAAACCAAAGACCAGGCATGTGATTGCAGCCCCTTAATCCAGCTAAAATACCATGATGCCTGACCTCATTAGAAAGAAGTCACAAAACACATCTCCCTGGATTGTTCCTTGCTGTGTTCAGTGAAATAGTGGGAGCTCAGCCAACCAGCCAGGTGTTCCTCCCTCTCCTGCAGAGTCCTGTGTATTCCTCTCTGCCTGGGAAACACTGGGAGATCCAGACTGAACTCCTGTAAGTTCATGGGGAGGAAAACTTATAACTTACTAATTAACACAAAGACATGTTGTGGCCACAATGGTAAAGCTGATACTGAGTGTGTAGGGTGAGGGAGAGTAAGGCAAACAAGAAAGTCACATACACTGCCAGGAGAATTTTTAAGGGTTAGGGTTAGATTCTAATATAATAGGGAAGTTAATTAGTTCTAATATAATAGGGAAGTTAACAGTGCACAGTTGCAGGTTTCCCTCATAGTCTGGGATAGCCCCTGGCACAATCCTCCCTCCCCTAGCAAACCTGGTGCACTTCAGAGCATAAGTTTGGGTTGCACTTAGAGTGGGATGGACTTTGCAGGTGGCAATGCCATGCCTTTGCTTTCAATGCCTATCAGCTCCACCAGCACAGACAGGTCCCTGCTGCTAACAGCAGACAGCTCTTACTCCAGCCTGACTGTTTGGATGCTGAGGTCTCTTTGGATGCTGAGGTATTTGAAATTCATGTACGGGAGAGGGAGAGGAATACTGGCATTTCCATGCATGTAGCTTAGTTCTTTACAGTGGTTTTCTGCAAGCCATGAATCATGGATGAAGTATTCCTACAAGGCAGCTTGGTCCCTACAGAGGTACCTCTGCAGTGGAGCAGGGTGCTGAGCACCAGCACTGAGGTTTTTCTCTCTCAGTTCAGCACAGGGAGGAGGTCCTGGCAGTGCAGGGTAATCTTCCCTCTCACAGCTGCACTGCAGGCAGGGGATCGAGGGGTGAGAGATTTGGCTGGCATTTGTGGGCTAAGGATGACTAATGCTGCCCTGTCACTGACACATCGAGCAGACCCTGGAGCCGCTGGGTGCGAACCGGCGCGGATTTGTCGTGGTCATTAGCAGAGTGTGAGGCCACAGGCTACAGGCTCCTGCTGGGGTGAGGCACTGTGGGGTGCTGCCTGCAGGGCCTGCTGACCCCTCTGGGACACCCCAGGCAGCAGCTCCCATCTGCACTGCCCGCTGAATGCCAGCGTGAGCCTGTTAGAGAGGCACAGCGGGCAGACAGATCATACGCTGGAGAATGATTGATTTACTTATTTAGGGCTCTGTTCTGCAAAGATTTGGATCCGTAGGGCTTGGGCTTAATAAGAGTTGGGGAGTTGAGGCTATTACAGCAGCAGAGGAAGCCATCAGTGCTTCAGGCTTTTCACAGCATGGCACTGAGGCATTTATTTAACCTGCTGCACAGCAGTGGGGCCAGCCCTGCTGCAGCAGGAGCCCTTTGTCCTGCCACCAGGTTCAGCCACGGCCAGAGTTTCAGGTCCTGCATGGAGAGAAGTCTGGGAAGTTCGGATATGGAGGCTCTGGTCTCAACCCAAGCCTTACAGCAGCACTGCTGGGCAGATACAGATCCTCACTGCAGCAGCTTCTCACTTATGCTCCAACTTTTGCTTTGCTGCAAAGCACTGAATGAAAAGAGTTGTGTCACGGGCTTTATGAAAAAGGAGGGCCATCCTGGGAGTAGGGTGGCCCTGGGGCCACCTTGTCAGTCATCCTAACCAACTGAGTAATTTGGGAGACCTTGTGAAATGCCTGTTAACATGCCTCACCACTAGCTTGGACAGAGAGACTCACGCTGAGTCACCCTGCAAACCCCTGGTGTGATTTGGCCCAAACTCCATGTCTAGGCTTTGCTATGGACCCTCTGGACCCAGGGTTCTTGTCTGTCCTGATCCAGTTTGGTAGGGATTGCCAGGCCTAATCAAGCCTGTGACTCGTGCTCTGAGAGAGGGAGATGCCCTGCTGAGGGAGTTGTGGAAGGGCTCAGGCAAACAGCCAAATGAAATCCCTGGGGAGCTGTCACTTCCTGGCAGCAGTGTTTGGCCTGGGGCATCAGCTTTGTCTCAAGCAAAAATACTGTAAAGCACAGTCATAAAGCACAGAAATTGTTAGAAGGTCTTGAAAATCTCCCCATTTAAAGCACTGCCTAAGGAGAGCAGCTGCTCTTCCTTTCAGCTGACTTTCCTGAAAGTTGGAGCCATCTCCCTCCTCCTCCAGACAGGTCTTTGCCTGACAGCAGTGGCTTGATGGGACTGCCTGGCTCTCCTGCATGTCTCTAGTCTGCCAGGACATCCTTTAGTTTACTTTCCTCCTCTGTGCCCATTGACCACCAAATTTTCTGAGACTGCTTCTTGGCTGCAGCTGCCAATCTGAATGTTCACCTGGAAAACGAAACGAAACAAAACCAAACCAAAGCAAACCTCTGTTAGAAGTAGCCAAGTTGTTAATGCAGACAGATCTGGTGGGGAGTGCATCACCTGAGGGCTCAGTAGGAGGAAGAACTCTGCTACTTAAGAGAGGGATGTAGAACTGTGGGGGTGAGCTGGAAGGCAGCTGTGGAAAAGAGACCTTCATCTGTAGGATGATCTATCTACCTGTGAGAGGTGTCTGCAGCTCTGCCTAGTCTGCTAATATCCCACTCATTGGGTGGGTAGGAGAATAGAAAAATGAGTGGGAATAAATCAGAAAAGCTGGAAATGTAGTGTGTTATCTGCAAAGTGCAGGTGGAAGAAATGTGTTCTCTCTTAAAGACTTCCCACAGATTTAATTCCCTTGTGTCTTTTCTTTTAATGTCAGTGCTTAAAAATAGGACTGAAGAAGGAATATAACATTTTTGCTAGTGTTAAGCTGGCAGCTAGTTAGTGCTGGCTACTTATTGTATAGGCCAAATTGCTCAGATGAGACCTGCTTTATGGAGGTGCAAAATGGCTGCTGCTCTCAGGAAGCAGGAAAATTGGGAATCTTTTATCTTTTTTACTTCTTAGGCGGCACAGTGACCTGCAATGCCTTAGCTTAGAGTAATGAGTCTCTTGTATCTGTGCTTACCCACCAGATAACAGCAGGTCAGTTGGGCTCCTGGTAGAGGTGGGGAGGCTTAAATAAGGACAAGCAATTCCTCTAATGATCTCTGCTGCCCTCCTGGGGGAGGCTCACCTAGGATAATGCCGTCCCCTGCTGAGTGACCACTATCATCCTTTATTTCCAAATCTGCTTCTTGCACTTCTGTGGTTAAGAAGGATTTAAGACCATTAGCAGAAGGCAGTGTGCTGTCTGGGAGAGGTTTGGCCCTGTGATGTGCTTCCTTCTCAGTGCTGGTTGGAGCTCTGTGCTCCTGAAATACCTAAACACACGTTGGAGAACCTCTGTGGGAAAGGACTCTGCATTTGGCAGCTCTTTGGTTTAGCTGCCTGCTGGAGCAGAGTCTGCTCTCACTTCTGAGGTGCTGGGCTGTGCTGGCTGGAGCCTGAACATGCTTCTGCTTTTGCTGTGCATCTGATTTTGAGTTCAAAACTTACTGGTTTGGGGGAGTGGTGTGACTGATGGGGTGGTTTTGTGATGGACCAAGGGAGCAGGAGAGCAGCTGGGGTCCAGCAGTGGGTGTGCAGCAAGGCCAACCTGGGCTCAGACTCCCTGGCTGAGCTGAGTGAGTTAAAGGCAGGGAAACTGGTGACATGAGGGCAGGTGGAGAAAATGGAGACACTGTGTCTCTCAGGGGTTCCTACCCCTTTCTCCACCAATAGGTGTATTGGGTAAAGTGGTTTACCCAATAAACTAAACTAAACTAACCTAACTAAACTAATTCTTCCAACCTGGAACCTTCTTTTGTGTGATGAGGAGCACTGGACTGAGCTGCTCCCCTGTGCAGGTGTGTTCTCTGCAGGGATTGGAGCTTGGTGACCCAAGGAGAGAGGTAACAGAGGAATAAATCCTTGATGGGTGGCAGTGCTTCCCTGCAGGGACATACAGCCCCCTCCTGTCAAAACCTTTGGAGAATTAGTTTGATTTTAATTTAAAATGCACTTAAAAACCTCAGTGGGGCAAGATGGGATACCTCTTTTCAGCTACCTGCAAACCAGCTCTTCCTATCACATCCTGCTCCTTTCCCATAGCCAGCATGTCAGCACAGATATGCTGCAGAGCACAAATCCCAGTGGCTGTGGGAGAGGCAGACAGAGCTTGTCTACACAGCCCCTGCTCTCTGCAGTCTCCTCAGGCCAGTTCTGGGCCAGCCAAGCAGCTCTTTTCAGTGGTAGCATCAGGGCATGCCTTTGCCTCCTGCAGGCCAGGCACTGGCAATGCCCCACTGGCACGAGCAGTTGCTGGCACTGCCAGTTCAGGGGTGCATGAAGTACATTTGTGGTGCCTCAAGAAAATATATCCCTATTTCTGAAAACTATATGAGATGGAGCAGCACCTTCTGTTTATGCTGCCTTCTGCCAGGCTTTTTAGCATTATTTATTAGCAGCTGGAGAAGAGCTCCTGAGCCAGCAGCACCTTCCCTTCGAGCCCTGGTCCATGCTGTCCCTCACCGTGGCAGGCTGCCCACTCGCCGAGTGTGTTTGCTTTGCTGTTCAGCTGTTTTAAGGCCCTGCTCACCAGCTAGGATTTGGAGAGATTAATAATGTCTCTTTTCTGTACAATGTCCTTGACAAGCCAGAAATTCACCCATTTGCTGTTTTGAGCAATTAAAATGATGACATGGACATCCACCCCCATGCAACCAGTTGGCGAAAGCGCCCTGTGATGAAACCGCAGAGCTTGGTGAGTGAATCTGTGTGTGGCTTGGCACAGAACAGCCCTGCTGACTTCCCCAGCTCACACTGCTTTGTTACTCAAACACAAACATCTAAACCCAGCACTGGCACTGCCAAGGCCAGCTGCTGCTGTTGGGTAATAAACCAGCACGTCGGGGTTTGCTGCTCTCATTGGGCAGCCGGGAACCTCGGCAGGGCTTCTTTATTGATTGCCCTTCAGATCAGAAACTGGATGGGACCACAGAGAGCTGGGAAGGGAGGAAAACCATTCTAAATACACTGTAAGTGCCCCTTTGCAGGGTTGGTGAGCAGGAAATGGTAATGAGTGTTTACAGGATGCACAGAAAAGCAAAAGCTGGTAAACTTGCTTGGGTTCCCCTTCCACAGAAGAAATTCTGCTTCTGCAGAGATGGGGAAATACTTGTTCTAATAAATGTTCCTTTATTGCTGGGGTCTTATAGCAGAAAAGAATCTATATTCTTACACAGAAGTTTTGGGAAAACTGGCAAGTGTTTGAAAATACGAGGGGAAACAATAAACAAAAAGGGAAGATGGGGAGTTGGAGTTGGCAGAAGTGGAAACCTTTCCTGTTGGCTATTTCTTCCCTCAGGGCTAGTTTGCAAAAGGCATGAAATGAATGCTCTGCTCTTATTTCCTGCATAGCTGGGAGGGATTCACCAAGCCAAACGGCTGAAAGTGTCCAGCAGGGACAGGTTCCCCTCTCTGTGGCAGCCACAGCACCATGAAGGATCCCCCTGAGTCACCTCTCACTGTGCCACACATTCCCATCCTCAGCAGCTGGTCTGGTTGGTGTGAGAGAGCAGAGCAGGTTGTGATCCCATTCATCACTTTGTTGAGTGTTTGGAACTTCACTCCAAGGTTTTGTGTGGCTCTGGTGTACTTTTGAAATGCCTGGGAGAGTGGCTGAGACACTGATGCACAGATGTGCAATGAAAGTATAAAAGCCTGTGCTGTCGTTTTAGAGACGTGTGCTGTTCCCTTGGTTTGCCAAACTCTTACAATAACTGTAACACCTGCAGCCTTCCTGCAATCCAGTCCTGGATGTTTTTTCCCTGCTTGCTCAGCTCGTTTCTAGCTGCCTGTCACCTGGGAGATGCCCTCTCCAGCACTGTGGTTATCGTTCCTGGAGCAGCTCCTGGGAGCAGGGTGGGCAGCAGGAGGGGAGCTGGGATTATTCCCTGCTTCCCTGGGGCATTTGATCCTGGATGAAGGGCAAAAGTGGCAGGCACAGCCAGGGATTAGTATGTAGAAATCTTGAATATTAGGAAAGCCTAATATGTTTGTGACCCAACTCCTTGTAGAATTGTGAGTGAAATATTAGGATTGTGAGTGAAATATTAGGAATGTTAAGGAAACAAGAAAGATGCTGGAATTTCATAGTATAAGGGGCTAGTGTTGGAAGGGCAATAAACTCATCTGCAAAGCCTGTTTTGTTTTATGTGATATCACCATCTGCTTGCTTCCCCTTTGCGTTTGTCCACCTGACACATTCAGTCAGAAATACGAGCAGCTTGGACAGGGATGTTTTCCTTTGTGTTTGCAAAGCCTGGAGATCTTGGGCTTTGACATCCAAAAGAGCCTGGGTGATCTGATGGAGATAGAGCTGATCCTGAACTGAAGGATTATCCCTGAGCTTAATGAGTCAGACTCTTAGACCTGAGCAGCCTCAGACCTTTGCCATGCTGTGACTTTTAAGACAGGGTTGAAATCTCCCAGCCTTTTCTGGGAGACCTCTTGGCCCACCCACACGTGGGTGTCTCCTGGGCCATCCACCTGGAGGCAGCTGCCCCAGATCCATCCTGTGCTCCGAGATGCTTTCAGGACATCTTGGCAGGCTTGAATACAAAGGGCTGGGCTGTCTCACAGGGCTGGAACGCTCTGGTGAGGACATGACCACTTCACTGTGAGAGCCACCAGTTCAGCACTGCTTGAGGAACTGGCCTTGAGAGATCTCCACTCAGGCTTGGACCACCAACCACTTTTGCAAGTGAGAGGGCTTTATTTTTGTTATCCAGTCCTTCTTTGTGGAACGTGAGTGATTTCTTATGCACGCAGATGTTTGTGATGCGAGTCTGCATTATCCACCCTACTTTGTTACAAATGAATCATAAAATAAACTTAATGTAACAAAGCACACAAAAGTAGAGGGATATTTGGATTGGCTTGGCTTGGCTTGATGTTTTCTTTCCTTTTTTCTTTCTTTCTTTTATTTTTTTCAGTTTGGCAAGTACTCTAAGGTTTTTATCCAGCTTTGTTCCCTTCATGTTATCCCTTTAGTTTCACATGGATCACTCCAGAGTACAGAAGAATCCTGTAAAACAAGAGAGAAACAGACAACACTGAGGTGAAAACAGACCAAGTATATCAGGGTGTGTTCTTCCAACCAATGTCTTTTGAACCCATTTGGGGGTCTTCTTGACAAAGAAGTTTAATTTCTACAGTTGTGGGTTATTTTCAGGGGTTTCCCCTCTGCAGAATGCTTTGTTTTGACTGAAGAATTTTGCCATGGAACACTTGGGCCACCAGCAATGGAAGGCCCTGCCATGTGGGGCCCTCCTAGGGCACGTCCAGAGCCTCTGATGCCTTCTGGTGGGCCCAAACTTATATTTTTCTTGTTGAGAAGCCTCTCAAGGGGCCACAAGAGGGGACTGTCTCACTGGGTGAAGAGAAGCACAAATAAAAGCCACAAGAAAAAGGAATGGAGAATTGTTTTCAGGTCAAGTCTGCACTAGACAAAATATTTGTGTTCCCTTGAAAATCAAAAACGCACTGGAATCAGTCCTCTGGCAGTAGAGAGCCTGCTTTGGTGAGGCTTTCTTTCTGGTTACCTCAGCAGAACAAATACACTCGGGGCATATCTCACTCCATGGACCAGGTGAGAAGCCAATGAAACCAATCAGCCCATTTCCAGGTGGCTTTTGATGCCTCTTAGCAGCACCTGCCTGCCAGGAGCATCGCTGCTGCCCTGCCTGTGGAGCTCTGCAGTGCTGTGGTGTGTCTGTCCTCTGGGCAGTGCACAGCCTTGCAGTCATGGAGTAATTCACTTTGGCAGGGGTGCTGAGGGCTCTCAGCCTGCTTGAGGTTTCAGGAGGTCTTAGTCCCAATCCTAAGCACTGTGTGCTGGAGGCCAAGCTCACTGCCCTTGGAATGGGTGCCAAAGCCAGCACTGATTTCAGAGGCCAAGTGTGGTTATGTTTGCTGCTGGCTTGGATCCACCTGGGATCAGGTGATAAAGCCTGGCTCCAACGTGTCCTAGGTGGCTCCTTTGCAGGCAGAGCATTAGTCTGCTGAAGCTAAACCTTGAGGGTCAAACCCTCAGCAGACAGGAACAGATGCAGTTGTTAGTGCTTCTGGAAAAGCTGGGCCATTAATTATGAATGGAGCATGTGTACTTCCTGCTTCCAGGGGACACGGAGCATAAGGGCCTCTGCCTTTGAGCAAGATGTGCACAGGCCCACAGTGAAATACAGCCACAGCTAAATGTTAATGCTCAGGATCTGATTTTTGGCTGTCTTCCTGCATTTCTGTTTGCAGATGTGAGGGTTTTTGTTTTGTGTGTGTTTTTATTTTTTTTTTTTAATTAGAAAAGAATTCCTGAAGAACAAAGAGCCTGAGAGCCCTCTGTGTAAGATCTGAAGGCTCTCCTAATCAGAAAGGAGGGGGGAATCATTTAGAAGCCAGCCAAATAAAACTCAGGTGCCTATTACAAAGCAAACAACCTTCCAGTGACATTTGGAGTGGTCTCTTGCTTGCTGCAGAGAGAGCAGCATCTGTGTGAACCTTCCAACACAGACGTTTGAGAGTCACTTTTGTCGACATTGACCTAATGAGCAGGCCATTGGATTTGTTATAATTATAATGGGACTTTGATTAGTCCTTCTCTGTGCATCATAGTGAAGTCATGAGACTTCTGGACAGCCTACAATGATTCTTGGCTGCAAAACTGTGATTATTGGATGGCTAATTGCACCCAAATACCACCCATTTAGATTTGCTTAAAGAAAATTAAAGCCTGGGTAATCAGTGAAATAAGCCTTTTATGTACTCAGAGCAACATAACGTTTGTTTTTTGTTATTACCTAACAAGAAATACACCAAAACACATGGAAAATGTAAATTGTTGTATTGCCCAGGCAGTTGTTTGACAATTTATGAAGCAGCACTGAGGTCACACAGTCCCGTTGTCTGCAGATGAGCAGTGGCAGAGAGCAGGAGCATATTCAACAGGTGCCTGTGGCCACAGGAGAGGGAGGCAGGGGAAAGCCCAGCTGGTGGGGAGGCTGCTGGAGCCCAGGCAGGCTCAGTGTGCCTGTGCTGCCCTGCAGAACCCCAGCACAGAGCAGGGCTCCAGTGGGATCTGCAGTTCGGCTCATGGGCCTTGGTGCACGCTGTGAGTGGACAGTCAGGGGGCCTTGGGATTTTCCAGCTGCTTTTGTGGGGATGGGAATCTGCCAGGCAGCCTCATTAAGTGGGGATTAAGCAGGAAGTTACTTTTCCAGAGCTTGGTGTTCGTGGTTCTTTCACCCCTTGTTTGGATGAGTCTGTGTGTGATGGATCTCTGAGGCAAAGGAGGATGTTGTGCCTGTCCAGCCAGGTTTTAATCCCCCCAATTGTGTGTATATGATTTGCTCCTTTCTCTTTTGTTTGTTTGGGTTTTTGAATTATTTTACTTAGTATTACTGAATTGATCTATTTGTGTAATTTTGTAATCAGAAGTGTCTAATTACTAGAAAACCACATGAGAAAGTTGGGCTTTTGTCCCAACATTCTTATGCTAATGTAGCAAAAATAATAATATTTAAACATCACTAACTCTAAAACACATTTAAATTGGGACCATTGAACTTCACCTCCTATTTGTGTCAAGGGCTCCAAAACATGTCCTTTCTAAAATACAAGAAGTAACATAAAAGCCTAAGGCTTCTAAAAAGTCATCTCTTGAAAAATAATCTGGATTTCAGCTGGAGGTTGCTAGAGATGCAGTGAACCTTTTAGCAATGAGCTAAGCAACCCTGAAAATTAGGTTTATAGTACTTGTATCAACAGATTTGCTATAGAAGTTCAACTTCATTATCATGGCAACATTTTACAAATAAGTGGTGGAGCTGTACAGGGAAGCTGAGGTTGTGCAGTCCCCCAGATGAGCTGGAAGCAGCTGGTGAGCAGCCAGGATGTGAAACCCCAGCCCAGCATGGCAGGCTGTGCTTTGGGCAGCTCACAGCCCCCAGTGGGAATGGCAGCCCTGGGACACAGAGGGGCCGTGCTCAGCTCCATCCATGAGCAGGTGCTCTTCTGCTGCCCTGCTCCTTCTGAGCAGCAAAGGGGCAGAGAGCAGGACACAGCCCTGCACTGCAGGGCTCTGGGGACATCTGATGAGATGCAGAAGGAGCCCCCAAGAGCCCATAATAATAATTTTTCCTGCAAGACTTCCCCTCGCCCCTCCAGTCTTCAAAACCCAGATGCTCAGCTGGAGTTCAGATGTCCCACAGAGGTCCAATCTAAAGAGCTGAAGTGGCAGAGAACCTGTCTCATCCTCAGGTAAATTGTTCCACTGATTAATTAATTACCTTAGTTGTTCTTAGTTAATTACCTTAGTTGTTCTGCACCAAGAACAATTTTATTTCTCTGTAGAAATGCCTTTGGTTTCCAGCCACTGGAGCTCAAGATGCCTCTATCTGCCAGATTAAAGAGCCTCTTATTGCCCCTCTCTCTGTGGAGGCATTTGCTGACCACTCCCGAGTCAGCCTTCCCAGGGACAAACTTAATGGATTGAATATCTGTAGTTCCCCACCATAAGGGAGGTTTATCAGCCTCCCATTCTTCTTGCTTTTGCCTGCAGAAACCCCTCCAATTTGTTCTTGTCCTCTTTTCCAGCTGGGTGCAGCAGGGGCTGGTGCAGCCTTTCATGTCTTCTACCACAGCTGAAGAGCTTCTGGCCATCCACTGAGCCTTGCCCTGCTCTGTGCATGACAGGGCTGAGCTTGTCCTCAGCTGCTGCTGTGTCCAGAGGGAAGCTGAGCCCTTAATCCCTCTCTGGTGTCTGCAAGAAAAGGGGAGGGGCAGCATGGAGAGGCCAGTCCTGAGCTGGGTTTAAGTCTGACATGGCCACAGGGTTTTTCTGCCTCAAATTTGGCATCTGCCCTGGCTCTGCAAGAGAAGAGGGAAGTTCTGAGACAGGCAGCTGTGCTGGGCTGGGGAGGAGGGACAGGGGAGCTGGGGAGCTTGGCTGTCTTTAGAGTCTGCTCACACAGAAGCTCACCAGCTCCAAGTGAGTGTAATTGCAGAGACAAAGTAGCAGCAGCCTGAAAATCACAGGGATGGCAAAACATCCTGCCGAGGAGAAAAGGGCCTTTCCGAGGTCCTGATCCAGTGTCTGTGTGTGCTGTGCTGCTGTGTGATGTGTGAGCAGTCAGCCACTCTGCTGCCAGTTAGAAATGAGAAATTTCAAGGGCTATTGAGCACTCTGTGAATTTTCACAGTGGCTCAGCGCAAAGTTATTTAGCACAGGTGTTTTGGTAATTGTGATGCATTGGGAAAATTCACAGTGCTCAATGGCCCTCAAACTTCCACCTGCTTGGTGTGGTGGTTAAGTATTAGTGCAGTGGATTATAGGATAAAATATGCAGGAGATACTTGCTGGCTGCAGGACTTTTTCTAGTACTGGTTGTACTTATTCTACGGTGGGTTTGTTTATCTGATGTGTTTTAGAGGACAGAAAGTTGGCTTCAGGGGCTCTAAAAGTTGCATGTTTTACACCTGATGGATCTACATCTCTTCACAGCCCAGGTGAGAGCTGTGGGAGAGGAAATTGGTCTCTGGACCTCATCCCTGGCTGTGCTCAGCAGCACCTCTGGAGATCCATTCTGGGGCTGCATCACCTCTGAAAACACAGAACCATGAGGCCTGGGAAAGGGGACAGGGAAGAAGAGGAGCCTCTGCCCACACTTCTAAGTGTGTGCAACTGTACAGGGGCTGCAAGTCCTGGCTAAATTCTCTTTTAAATGTCACTTTCCAGGTCACCTCTGTGCTAGGAGGGGCCCTTTGGGAAGGATGCTCTATCTGTCCTTTCATGCACAAATGAATTGATGAGGGATTTTTGCAAGGATGTGATATGGCCAAGTGCAAAGGATCAGATGAAAACCTTAATTTTACTTCAGCCCTGAAACACGCAGGCAAACACAAAGGCTGAAATGATGTCACAGGCCATTATTAAAAAGTAATTGAATACAGAAAATATTGTTTTCTGCTGTCTCCTAGGCTGAATTGTTGGACTGATCCTGCAAGCTTTGCTGGTTTTGCTGTGCCATGGATGGGCAGCTAAATCAAAATGACCTGTGGCAATATGGGATGGCTGAGACTGTTGGCTGCTGCCTTTTGCACTGCAAACTTACTTTTCATCTTTTTGGTTTTTGAATGGATTTAGCAATTTGATTTCCCTCCTCCCCCAGCTCTCCTCTCATACAGAAACATGGAGCTGACTGGCTTTGCTCCTCCCAACTCTCTCCATATATTCACCCCACGCCCAGTTATCATGGGACTGTGCCTGCAGACAGCCATTCAGTTGAAGCTTTCAAAACCTTGCCACCTGCAAGAGTTTCCAGAAGATGAAAAGTTGGTGTGCAAGTGGAGACTCCAGACATGAAATGCAAGTAGGTTTAATGGATGGGTTTTATTTTGAGCTCATTGAAATATTCCAAAATTCCTATTTCTGACAAGGTTTCAAATGGAAGTCACTTCCCCACTTTCTCCTCAGTCTCCTCTCTCACGCCATGGTTTTTAGTGTTATTAACATGTAAATTAAGCTCATTTATATAAAGTAACATCTTGACAGGTTGACAAGTGTTGCACGTGGCACGAGTTTGGACTGAGAGAGTTTCTGTTTCCACAATCTCTATTATTCCCTGGAATGGAAACACAGCTCTGTGCAGTCTTGCCTTTTTCCCAGCCTGGAAATGGAACTCGAGACAATTTTGGTCCACAAAAGCACCCCCCACCCCTTCCAGGGATGAGTACATCTTTATAGATTTTAGGAAAGTAGCATAATTATAAAAAGCACCAATTAGGAGGACAGTGGTGATGCAATTCCCCCCAGGGCGAGCCCCCATCAGCCCTGGCTGTGCTTTGTCCATGGAATGGATCTCGAGGAGTTGTTCTCAGCCTTGGCTCCCAGGAAGACCCAAGATAGGACAGGGGCCTTGTACCCTCCTGGGCTTGGAGCTCTGGAATTTGTTTTGTCTTTCTGCCTAGGGAAAGGCCATGGAAAAGCACTGGGAAAGCCAGCCACTAATACAATAGACTACAGAGCTACCAATATATGTGGGAAGAATACAGAGAACACAGAAAAGAAAAAAGGCAAAACCCAAATGGCATCAGCAGCAGTGGTTGGGATGCTTGTGCTGCTTTTTAGCCCCTGTTCCCTTGGCACTGAGCAGCTGGGACACCGTGCTGGCTGCAGCCAGCAGTGCCTGTGCAGGGTCACTCCAGTGCTGTGAAAGCCACCAGAGGATCTGCTCAGTTGCTGCTGCTGGAATCAGGTTTGGACCTGTGTGTTGCATAGCAACCCTAAATTATTAGAAGAACCCTCAAAAGGCTATTAATGTTATTTATGCATAAATACACTCTGTTTTTCTTGTTTATGAATTGTTTTTATGCTGTTTCTCAGCCAAGTGAAGGCTTTCATCTTCCTGAACAATGAAACTCAGTCTGTTTCCAGAAGGCTGGTGGCTCCTGCTCAGTGGCACAGCAGCTGTACCTGGTCTTTTCTAGGGCAAACTCCTTGGGTTTCATTGTAGGCAGGACTTTGAGTTGTTGCTCATTCCTCACTGCTGACCAGCCTTAGCTCCCACCTGGGAAATGGGTTTCCTGGCAAGCATTAGGAGAGGTTGTGTTTCAGGTGTGGGAGTTTCCTGTGTGAATCCTCATTCCCAGACAGAGAGCACTCACAGCTCGCCTGTCTTCACTTCTTCCAGGAAAAATCATCCCTGAAAGCAAGAGATGTATTTTGCCTTTTTCTCCTACACTTTGAAAACTGTCAGTACTAATTTAATTAGTTGATGCATAATCACAGGTTATAATTTCCAAGTCTAATGTATTATAATATTGTTTGTACTGATTTGATGATTAAAGGCCTTGTCAGAGACTTTGTTTCTTTTCAAAAAGAAAAGGTATTTATCAACCTTAAAAAAAAAAACAAAACAAAGTCTTTGTTGTTATGCAAATGAGACATACCAGATTAGGGAGGTTTATTTTACCTGAACAGGTATTTATGGTTATTTTCTGTATTCTTGCTGTCATTGTTATTGTCTGCAGAGCCCCTGACTTGCTCTGCAAGATGAATTCTTGCCAGGCCCAGCTCTGTCATGCAGCCTGTGGCTCTGCCCTGCCTTGGCCCATGCTCATGTCCACCCACACCCTCTTGTGCTTTACCTGGGAGCCTCACCCATCCCCAGGAGGGCTCTCCTGGCTCTGTGCCTGCCAGTGGGGTCCCTGAGAGCTCCTGCAGCCTGACCCCCTTTTGCACAGGGTGTTTCCCGGGGTGCTCCCCATGCACTGGGGCAGCTGCAGGTTCTCAGAGTGCTCAGTGCAGGCACAGGGGGACTGTGGGACACACCACCAGTGGGTCAGCCTGTGCCTGGATGTCAATCAGTGTGTCCAGTTTGGAGGCTGAGGGAGCCCCCGATGATGCAGGAAGTGTTGGTGGGTGTGACACTGCCTGGCAGAGAGGTGCTGTCATGCCTGAGCTGATGGGTCCTCCCCAGCTGCTCTTCTCAGGGACCATGGAGCCACCAGCAGCATTTTACCAAAGCCCATTTTATTTCTCCAATCTCCTAACAAGAAGGAACATCTCCACTTTGATGGCATCAGAGTTGGACTGAAGAGTCAGCCAGGTGGAATGGGAGTAAGCAGCACAGAACAGGAGGCCTCTCTGCTCTGAGCAGGATACTGTGTAAATCCTTCTCTTTTGGGGGGATCTGCTTTATTTTGCATATGGTGTCCTCCAAGAGATGTCCATGGCTGCAGGCTGTGTGTCTGTTCCCTGAAAAAGCAATATATTTCTCCACCTACCTGCTGGAGCCTTCATTGTCAGTTTTCTGCCACTGGGTGAATGACCGTGTGTGTCTGTCACCAATTCCACAGTCTGTTATTTAAATTACAAAGCTCATTCTTTGCATCAGCTTATGCACAGCAAGTTAGCAATCTATGCATAAAGTCCCAGCAGGCAATGATTGTCTCCTAAGGAAGGCAGAAGGAAAGGCAGCCCACTGGATTGACAGAAATATCACTGAATTCAGACCTGCTCCTGGAACAATTTGGTTTTCTTTCGAAGAAAGTTGGCATTAACACGGCTGTGGCTGAGCATAGGTGAGCACAGTGTTGAAAATTAGGCTGCCAACACAATTACAATGTGGTGTAAAAAACCCCCCGTGTTATCAGCTTGTTTATGACCTCAGTAAAAACAAACCCCAGACCTGAAAAATTATGCTAATTCTGCTTTGATTTACAACAATGATAACCAGGAATGTGCTGCCAGAGCTGCCTGATGTGTCTGCCCAAGGAACCTGCCTGGATCTCATGGGGCTTTCTGCAATGTTTTTCCTTAATGGTTCATTCAGATTTGGGTTCTGGTTATCATAACTCCCACTTTGGGTATCTCCTCCAGCCGTGGGTAATGTGAGCTCACTGACTCATCATTACTAGCAGGGTGAACGTGGGCGTGAGCCAGGTGAGCTGGCAAAAAATTGTTATTTTCTTTAATTGCAAGCCATAGCAGGGCTGTTCTCTCCTTAGCTTGGGCAGTGGCCAGGCAGGGAGGCAGAGGAGACTGTTGTAGCCATTTCTGTTGTAGCCTCTGTGGTGTGGTTTCCCTCTGACACTGCCAGCAGACAAGTTTAAGCTGTGCTGGCCTTTCCTCAGAGCCTCGAGCTGCTCTGAGAGCTGCCCCACCAACATGCCTGGAGTGTGGTGGGGACACCAAGAGCACCTCCAGTCCTCCAGAGGGGCTGAGCCACCTGGATCTTGGAGCTTTCTGTGGATAAAAAGGCTCTTTTCACAGCAATCACTATTTACACTTCCAGTTGTTAAAAAGGAGTTACAATTCAAAACTAACTGAGCCCTCCCAGACCTTTCCTAGGTGTCCTCCCAGGAGAGGGTTTTGAGGTGTGGCTGGTTAAGCTGTCAGGGGCTGAGGTGTGTGTGCATCTCCTTTATGTCTGTACACACATGTGTGCTGCATGGGCAGGAGGTGCCCTGGGGGCCCTGAGCTGCCCCTGGCTGCTCCAGGGAAGGCAGCCCAGGGCTCCTGCACAGGCTGGGCTGGGGGTCAGCGAGTCAGGCACCCCAGCAGTGTCACCTCCTCAGGGCACCCCGGCAAGCCTCCCCTGCACTCTTGCCCTGTGCTGAATTTGCAGTGCTGCCCTGACCACAGCTCATGGTCACTTGGAGTTCAGCCCTGTTTGCTCTTGCTCAGATAAATCAGAGGAAGCAGCTCCTGCCCTGGAGATCCCCAGTGCCCCAGATGGGTAGCACTGTCCCCTGGCCAGGCTGGTGCAGCAGGGCTCACTCACCCCTCCACACCCTGGGGAGTTCTGAGCAGGTGGACAAGACCCCCATAATATGTTGTGAGTAATTTCAACCCCTGGAACAATTTCTGGATCCCTGGTAATGGTCTGTCTCCTTGCAGCAAAATGATTTGGGAAAGGCTGCCCTTCACTCTCAGGCTTTCAAATGACCTTTTTTTTTTCCCTCTGACAGAAGGATAAAATAACAGAAATTAGTGTGATAACTTTTGTTGTTTGGGGGTTTATGATGCAATATATATTGGCTGGTGTGAAATTTCCCCTTGCTGGGTGTAGCTCCTGTGTGCTTTGCCAAGCAGTCTCTCAGCCATGGCATTACAATGGCACATCTTAATCTAACGAGTTTAAGCACAAACAGTTATTATTTCTAAAGGAATACATGCTATTAAGTGCTATTAAACTGCTATAGATATTATTATAACATTGGATGAAAAGCACTGGAAAAGGCTGAACTCTCACCTGCAAAGAGGCACAAAATGCAAATCAACAGAGCTGCATTTCTTTACCACTTTATTGGCTCACAAACATGCAGCTTGTAGGAGTCCTTCAGGATACCCCCCCTTCACAACTCTGTTTTATTTCCAAACACCACTAAAGGAACAGTTTTTTCCCTCAAGGTAATTGCATAACTTCCTTCTGTTTCACACTAAAAAGCACCACGCACATCAGTGGACTACAGAGCATGTTTAGATATCTCTTACCCTTCGCTAATGATGTTCAGTAGATCAATCAGGGGGAGAGTAATTTATTTTTTTTCTTCCTTATAGAGGATCTTGATCTTTCTCTGAGGGGAATGACCTTGACTTGATAATGCAGCTAAACTGGGAAAGCTGTTTTGCTATTCAAACTGAATTTAGACTAGCTAAATAAATAGCAGGCAAAAGAACAAATCTTTTCCCTTAAATAAATGTAAGATATTAAGACCTGGCTTTGCAATGATTATAGTCTAATATACAGCTTGCTGAGAGGCGGTATTTTGCCCGTGTCTCTAACCCTGAATTTTCAATTCATCTCTGTGGAAATGCTTCCTTTTTACTATACATTTTGTGCATACAAAGAACAATTTAAAACTTACATGGTATGGTCAATCAGAGATACCTAACTGGTTCTTTGGAAGACATGAATTGTGCTTTTTTTTTTTTTTTGCTAATACAAACACAAAACAAGTCCGTGGCACCACATTAATCATTCAAGCCCATTGGAAAGTCTCCAAGCACCAGCTGAGTTAAAAAAAAACCCCAACAACTAAAAAAAAAAATCCCCACACTTTGATAAGAGCCAACTGGGAATGAGATCCTTTTTTTTTCCTCTGAGTTTCAAAAAGAACAACAACAAAAAAACAATTTGAAGAATTGGCAAGCAAACAAATTGAACTATCATGGCCGGTTGTAAGGGCCATGCTTTGGCTCTGGAGAAACAATTCATAAATATTCATTAGCCTGGGGAAACATGAAAAACAGGATTAGACTTGTTCGTGGGAGTTCATCTTTAGGGTCAATGCTAGGGTGAAAGAGCCAAGACAGGCAAATTGCAGTTTTATAACGTATTTCCTGGGACAGACAAGATCTGCAGTCTTCCCTCTTAAAAACAAAAGAAAAAAACAGCCTGAAAAGACAGCAGAAAAGCCTTTTCACTTCCTTACAGCAGAGATGCTGTCTCAGCTCAGGCACACCTGGTGTGCTCCCCAGGTGCCGTGGGACAGCGCTGGCTCTGCGGCCCCAGGGGCTCTGTGTGGCCTGTCCCCACGTGCTGGCCTGTCCCCACAGGCCATGGCACTGCTGCCATGCTGTGTTTGACACTTGTGAGGTTGCCTTATCCCATACTCATTGCTGGCATGAGAGATGCTCCCAGGGCTTAGTGCCTGCAGTGTGCTGTGGCTCTACAGAAATTGGGGCTTTACTGAAGGAAAATATCCCAGGGTTCTGAAGCTGGCAGGGCTGCTCCTGAAGTCCTTGCACACAAAGTCAGTGCACAGCAGAGAGCTAATGAGCTCAAAAGGCAGATAGGGTGGGAAGAGTGCACAGTGCTTCCAGGAACCACCCCAGCCTGCTGGGGAATAGAAAGCTGTGACCTCTGGCATGAGGGCCAGGAGCACAAAGATGTCCATATGCCACCTGTCCCTGCCAGAGGCTGAGATGAAGAGAAGTGATTCTCTAGGAAATGCAGCCAGGTCCAGGTGACAACCCAGTACTGCAGGACTTGGAGCCCCTGCCTTCCTCTGCTTCCAGGGAAAAGGCTGTTCTTCTGTTTGCTCCTGCATGCCTTGGTTGCCTGTTTGGAAGGTGACATGGGTATTGCCTGGTGCCAAATGTGTGTGTAATTCCTTAGCAATTGCTCTCCACTGCCAGGATGGATGGCTGTGTGCTGCCATGAGACACACACTGGCATTAGTGGCACCCCTGTGGAATCTGAGTGAGCCCTTGTGCTCACAGGAAAACAAAAATACAGCATGACAAGAAACAATGAAAAATCAGCCCCTCCACTTTTCCCTCCATTGCAGCATGGAAAGTTAATTGTGTTTTAATGCCTCTAAAGCATTAAATAGATACAGGATTTTAGTGACTTTATCCCTCATCTGTTCAGGACAGATACACCATTTGTGATTTCTACACTTAGAATCTTACAATCCTGCAATTGTGTCAGGTCTGTGTGGCAAGGTTTTGGTAGCAGGGGGCTACAAGGGTGGCTTCTGTGAGAAGCTGCCAGAAGCTTCCCCAATGTCTGATAGAGCCAAGTCAGCTCTGCCACTGGCCAAGGCTGAGCCCATCAGTGGTGGTGGAGGGTGGCAGTGCCCCTGGGATAACAAGTTTAATAAGGGCAGAAAACCCAAACCCCTGCACTATTGCAGCTGGAGTGAGGGGGGAGCATCTGTGAGAGAAACAGCTCTGCAGACAGCAAAGTCAGGGAAGGAGGAGGGGGAGGAGGTGCTCCAGGCACCAGAGCAGAGATCCCCAAGCTCCAGATATCCAGCCTAACACCCACCCAGCACAACCTGAGGAAATTTCAGCTTGTCTTGCTGCTTTTTACTTTGGAGAAGAAATGAACCCTACCTGGTTACAACTTCCTTTCAGAGAGGGATAAAATCTCCCCTAAGCCTCTTCTTCTCACAGCTAAAAACCCCCAGTTCCCTCAGCTGCTCCTCATCAGACTTGTGCTCCAGACCCTTATATTGCACAGGAAAATGATCCTTAAAACCTGGTAGCTGGGACAAGGTGTTGGAGCCTCTCTGCCATTGGACCAGTAGTTGGAATTGTAAAACACCTCACAAAGTGTGAGTGAGGAAGTACAGTCTAAGAGTCTTGCCAGAAATTGCACCAGTTGACAAATAGGGCAATAGGATGAAGCTGAATTTAGGAAAACAGTAGCTATTAATATTTTCTGCTTTGCTATAAGTAAAAAAACCATGGAAGTAAATTGCTTAGTCTGCAGGATCCAGCTGTTAAACAGCAGCTTTCCCAGCTCCAGTGGGAAACGCTTTGCCTTGTGGTACTTGGGACACTGTAATATTGCCTTGCATTTTTGTTCTCTTCTATATCTGCAGAGTCATTTCCTCCATCTTTGCAGTTACTTCTATCATCTTTTGTGCCTTTTAATATTCCACAGTAACTCTCAGCAGAAGCACCAGAGGCTGAGGGGAAATTGGGCTTTCTCCACCAGAGCCTCTTTGTGCAGGGTTTTCTGTTTGCTGATTGCTATCTTGAACAAGCAGAATCCTGACAAATGAAGGGGGGGAAGGGGCTGCTCCTGTTGAGCTTTTGTACCTTTTCCAGGTTGTTTTCCTCTGCTTGCTGGGTTACAGAGATACAATCACAAAGCTTTAATACCCTTGCTTTGGGGTGAGGGATTTCTAGCTCTGCAAGGTGGATTTCACTGAGCTTGATGATGTGGGAAGGCAGAGGCTGCAGGACAGGCTGTGCAGGGCTACAGCTCTTCCCCATTAGGATTAGAGCTCATCACCTGCTGAGTGAGGATAACTCTGTAAGGAGTGAGCAGCCACAGCATGGCAATGCAAAACAACCCACTGCACTTTTATTAGAGAGGATTTAAAAAGCTCCTCTGCAGGGGGTCATTCTGAGTCTGGGTTTTATCCCAGTGCAGGTGTCTCACAGGTGTTTGGGTACAGGAGTCCTGGGAACAGCATCCCAACTCAGCCTGATGGGAGCTGCTGGTTTGAAAGGGCATACAGCTGCTATTTTCCCTTCATGCATGGTCAGGCATTCCCAGCTACAAACAGGGAGTCTGGGCCTCATCCCTGCCTGCTCTGTGCTTGCTTTAGTCTCTTGCTGTTTTCTTTTCCTTGCCCTGCATTGATACTTCCTTCACACTTCTGCTGGTCCTCCATCACCAGCAGCCAGGGCATTGCAACTGTCTATATTTTAACTTAAAGCGAGTGGCATCTTTTCTCCTGGCAACAAGCTGCTTTGCTTTCTTTCCCTCTCCTTCAATAAAAAGTGACAAGTGCTCCTTCACAGAGCATTGCAATCAAAGGAGCTGCTCACAGAGAGCTGTCAGTAAGTTGTGCACTCTCTGCAAACTGTTTTACTGTGGGACCGCTTAAATAGAGTTCACATCCTTCCCATCTCTCTCCCTCGTGTGACAGTGCCTTGCACCCTTTCTGATGATATCAGAGCTTATCTCATCGTGGCTTATCTGAATAATCAGCTCTGGGTTTTTGAAACCATCTCAGAGGGACTTCTTGTGGCTCTGCAAAGCTCTGCAATGTGGTAGGTGCAGCTGAGATCTGCACAGAGGGCTCTGCTCCCTGTTCTGACACCAGCAGCCTGCTAATTGCTGGGTCAATGCGTAAGGACGTTTCAGGATGCACTGATGTGCATCTTCAGCAGTGGTTCAGGCAGTCACAGACACTCTTTGGATGGAGGGTCTCATCTTGCTGAGTGCCAGTGCTGCCTAGCAGCAAGGGAGCCTCTCAGCAACGCTGCAAATCAATAATGTCATTAGTTCTCCTCCAAATTCCCTGGAGCCTGGGAGTTTGCCTCTCCCATCTTCATCTCCAGCAGCGTTCCTCAGCACTGATGGGCATCTGTTACCCACTGCCTCAGTGCCAAGCTCTTGCCAGTGTGTGTTGGAGGCATCTGGGTTGAAAATGCTGCTGCTCCTGGTCACAAGCTGCTGAAGATCTGTGTTACCCAGGGCAGCCCCACTCTCAAAGGGAGAGTTTGTCAGGCCAATTTGGGCTGCAAGGGCAGCCTTTGCAGTGTGGCAGTGGATTCAGCAGAGACCATTGGTGGTGGATGTGGCTGTGCCCCTTTGCTCACCATGGTGGATATGGGCAGGGCACAGGTGGGGCATAAGCTTGGCATTAAATGCATGAGTAAATCCACTCAGGGTAAGGCTGCCTTTTGTAACCTGGCCTTGCAATTAGGGAGGGGAAGGACTGCCACAATTGTGTGTGCTGGCACAAACCAATTCCTGGTGTGGAGGTGTTGGCAGGAGAGTTTGGCACTACTGCTGATGGAGCAATGCAAGGACAGTTCAGGGAGAATTCAGGGATGGCTTTTTGACTCATGCTTAAATCTGAGTCCAGCTAATTCCCACTAAATTTAATTTTAATTTATTTGGACCAAGTGCATTTTAAGATGAGATTTAGAGTTCAAAGCTAGTCACAAAGACTCCCACCTTTATATGAGCAGCCATTTTCATTTTGGTCTGTGTTCCTAGAGATGACCCAACACTTGCACTGGAATCTAGCATTCCTAGGAAGGCATTGCTCTCAATATTTCTTTGTTTTGTTTTCTTATTTGTATCTACAGTATTGACATAGTTTAATCCCAGCTGGGAACTAAGAACCACACAATCACTGGTTCACTCCCTGCCCTCCCAAGTGCAATGGGAAGGAGACCTGGAAAAAAGGTGAAACTCATGTGTTGAGATAAGAACAGTTTAATAATGTAAATAACTTTAATAGCAATATTAACAATAATAATAACAACAACATGATGTTGTTGTTGTTGTTGTTATGAAAAGAAAATAGAGAGTGGAATAAAAACCAGGATGATTTTGTTCCAAGTGATTCAAAGGCCAGTCTCTCACCACCCACAGATGGATGCTCAGCCTGTCCCCAAGCCTCAATCAGTGGCTCTCCCCAGTTAATACACTGAGCATATGGAACATCCCCTTGGCCAGGTCAGGGCAGCTGTCCCAGGCATGCCCCTCCCAGCTCCTCCTGCACCTGCTCAGTGCCAGGGCATGGGACACTGAAAAGTCCCTGACTCAGAGCAAGCACTGCTTGGCCACAGTTAAACATCAGTGGGTTATTGGTGTTATTCTCCTCCAAAATCCAAAACACAGCCCTGTACCAGCTACTGAGAAGAAAATTGACTTTATACCAGCTGAAACCAGGGCAAGTAGGTTTCAGTGAGTTATTACCTTCATTGTTAGGTTATTTTTTTTATGCTGCTAATTTAAATGAATATTGCTTTATCGAGCATAGATGTACATTGGTATGAGCAGTAGGAAGCTCAGAAAACTATTTTGCAAGGATTCTCCTTCTGCTGCTGTGCTAATGAAACTGAAACACTCTTTCTTGCAGTGGTCTGTGCAAGATAGCTGGACTTTTTACATTTTGTAATTAGTTTCTAGATGATTATCTATTAATATTTCATGCTTGATTTCATGCCAATGTCTGCTTTTGGCCAAGGTCTCTTTTGACCATCTTATTTTGCATATTAGTACTAAGCTTCTGAAGAAAACACTGCTTTTGCTGAAATCTGGGAGACTGCACTTGCTGAGCAGACTGGGGTAGCAATTTGGGAACTTCGATAATTACTCCTTCATTCCCAAAAGTCTGCTTATACAGCACATAAATGTGAACTAACCTTTAGGAATCCTCTGCAGCTCTGACACCTAATATCAAACTTACACTTTGCAACAGGACAGAGAATGTATAATTTATGAGCTAGTGAAGTATCTTTAATTAAAACAGTATTTTCTAAATTTTGACTGAATTGAATTCTAATCTAACAGAAAGAAGCAATCTGAGTCCAGCTGAGGTCTTCCTTAAATACCACCCTTGTTATCTGGGAGACTTTGAATCAAGTAAGATAGATGGTTTTAATTTCCACGTTCTCAGTGTAACACTTGGGGTCAATGTTTGCATACTTATCATAGGCAGTTTACCACTGACAACCACTGTAATTGTTCAACTTTTCCTTGGTGAAGACCTGATTGACTATTATGCACTGTATTTATTTTGTCTCACACTAAAATACAGATGATTGATTATTCCATTATTCTATTGACCAAGGCTGTAACAAGGTGTGACAAATATGTGCCATTACAGTCCATAACCAGCTGTGGAAGGTGGTGCAGTCAGGTAGGAGAATTTTAATGCACACGAATCTCTGGAAAGCCTTAGCAAACTTTCAGGACACTGCATTTAAAAGATGTTACCTGAATTAATGGTCTTCATTTCTGCTAGGTACTTGCTAAGGATGAAAAAAGAAAATAACAGGTCCGGATCTGAAAAGCTTAAAATATGATTGAGAGTCCATGGGAGTCAAGGGAAATTCTTCCAGTGAGTTGCTGGGCTTTGGCAGGGTCCTGAGGGTAATCCTTCTGTTTACTTCACTGAGAGTTGTGTCAGCCCTGAAAAAAATCTCCATTTGTTAACGGCATTAAAATGTGCAGAGAAAGAAATGTCTTCTGTCACTGATGTAGCACATTAATGTGAATTATATGCACATATCAAGGGGAAAGAGAAAAATCCTGTATTTTAAAGCTCTTTATCTGCAATTTGGTATTTGAAATGCATAATTTAATTATATTTGAACTTCTTTGTTCCTTCTTAAAATAAATAGTATTTAATTTTCATTTTAAATATCATGCATTGATGGACACAGAACTGGGGATTGTGGCAACAAAATGGTGTTGAACCAGCCACTGGAAATTAGTACTAATAAACAATGGATTTGCTACCAGTCTGTCATATTAATTAGTCCTCAGAATGTGTCAGTGCTTTTAATTTGTATTTAACATTGCCTGAGCTTACTGCCAATTAAATACTATGTTGTTATCAACTCAACTCACACGTGATTACATTGGATTAATGTGGTTCTTTTCTTTGATCCACTATAATTAAAAATCAGAGTTGTGATTTTAAACAAGTGTAAAAATACAATTAGTTTGTATATGCAGCTGTCTTTTTCTTCTAATATACTTTAATAACATTCACCTCTAATTAACAGCTGTGGAAACCCTGGGCCCTGTTCAGCAGCTCAGAGGAGGCTGTAGCATTTTGGAAGTGCTGGAAGAAGCCCCATGCGTGTCCCTACCCTCGCCCTCTGTCCAGATGTTTTGGATGATATTTTTGGGTGAGACCTGTGACCCTTCAGCCCCCAAATCCTCCATGAGAACTCGTCAGATGGAAGCTGAAAGAAAATACTGCCTTAAAATTCCATACTGCTTCCCTTGGAGCCTGATGGCTGCTCCGTGCCTAAACCCCGGGGAGGCTCTGATGGCTGGGAGCACCACAGGGGGATGTGCTGTGCATCCTCCTTGTCCTGTCCCCCAGCAGCCACAGAGCCCAGGGGCATATGGAGACATGGGCTGGTGTAAAATGGGCCACTGTGACTGTTGAGAGGATGTGAACACCTGTGTGACAGCCCCAGAATAACCAGTCTACCCAGGCTTGACTTTGGAGGCTCTGGTGTTTCACTGAGCTGGATTTCGGGACCTGCCACCCAGCAGGGGTAAGGAACAGACAAAATGCCACCACTCAAAGCAGAAGGATGCTGTTTCCCATCACTTCCCACTTCTCTGCTGCTGACAGACAGGGCTCACCCAGCGGAAAGGCTGGAGGAGGCTGCTCTTCTGCTGGAGCAGATAGAAGTAATTAGTCAAATCACTGCGGCGCAGAGAGGGAAGCTGGCCCATCTCCTCTGCGCCACAAATGACTCATTGCATAACAACTCCAGTAAAGGGGCATTATTTTCCCTCTTCTACTTCAAGCAGGGAAACAGAGAGATGAGCTTTTCAAAAGGCCATCAAAGCTTTTGTTTGAGAGATTTGCCTTCCAGGTCTCCTAGGACCACTGAGAAAGTCATGACCTGAATAAATGTCACCAGCAGTCTCTCTGGGAGGCACGGAGACCAAGAGCATTTCTGCCTTCTGAAGGAGCATAGCCATGACCTGGTGAGCAGCTGGCAGATAGCTGGTGACTTGTTATCCACCAGTCTGACAGACCCATTCATACCACTACACCCCAGTGGTGCTGGATCCTGTGGGAATAAGGCAGCCACCCCCTTGTCCATACCAGCATGTGGGGAGTGCACAGCAAGGGCATGCAGCCCCTGCAAAAGCACTGCTGGCTGGAAGAACATTTTCCCAGCAAGCAGAAACAAAGAGAGACTTGCTCTCTTGCCTTTTGCCTCACTTCCCAGGCAGTGAGGAGCAGTCAGTGCTGTGCCTGCTGAGACTTGCTCAGTTCAGCTGAGTCTTGCCCACTGCTGTGCTCCATCAGCAGCCACTGCAAAGGGCAGAGCCCTGCAAGAGACAGAGTTTGCCTGTCCCACCATTCTCAAAGCTCCCCCTGTGCCCTTCCTCACCCATTCCCAAAGCAGAGGAGCAGCAAAGAATGAAGGCTGAATGAGTGGAAGGTAGTGAAACACGAGCCACGCCTTGCTGGTCCCTCGGTAAGTAACACAGTTTATGCTGAGGTAGTGCTCTTTGTGCACATATTGTGCAGTGTTCCAGTGAGATGAAACCTCAGGCTCCTGATTCAGCTGATATTTCTGGCAAATTGTTGACTTATTGCAGTTTATTCAGGATTTTTCTTGTCCTGGTAGAGTGGCTCTAACAGTGACAGATTTGTCATTTTGTTTCTAACAAATATGCAGCTTTTGTGACTCTGAAACTTGTACCTTGAAGCATCCTGGATAATAATTGCTTCTGTGCTCCACAGTAACACTCTGTTTATAGGCAAGGAAAATAATTAATTTAACATTAATTAATAAGATTTAATATACCCAGTGCTAGCTTGTGTCATAGAATAACTCATAGGGACAATTTTAATTTCACCTGACGTTGATATTGATGGTTTCTCTCCTGGGCTGGAACCAGAGGATGGTGTGGCTGCACTCTGGGCAGTGAGAAGGGCAGCCCTGCTAACAAGAAGTGGCTGTGGGGAAAGGATTCAGGAGAGCCACTTGTCACCTGGAAAAAATTTAAAGGAGAAAGCAGTAAAATGGCCCTTCTTTCAGTTCACCTTGGGAAGGAACAGCTGCAGAAGCAGTCTCCTTGCCTGGGTGTGATGCAGTGGCTTTGATGGATTAAATGCTGCTCTTTTAGAATTTTCCCTGCTTTATTGTAGCACGAGCAAAAGGAAATTTCTTATGTCACTTCAAAGAGGAGATATGTCAAATCATAGAGCACCAGGCTGGAAGTGACCTCAAGGATCACCTGGTCCAACATTTCTTGAAAAAAGCAGTGTCAGACAAGGTGGTCCATCACCATGTTCTGCTCGATCTTAGAAGTGTCCAATGTCAGGGAATCCACCACTTCCCTGGGGAGATCATTCCACTGCCCCTGACTGCTCCCACTGTGAAAAATTTTCTTCATGTGTCTAGTTGGAATCTTCTCAGAAGTAGTTTGTACCCATTATCCCTCCCTTTTCCCTGTGACTCCTGGGAAAAGGGAGTCTCTGTCTTCTTTGTAGCCACCCCCTAAATAGTGGAGCATGGCTATAAAGGCCTTCCCTAAGCCTTGTTTGCTCAAGGCTGAACAAACCCAGCTCTCTCAGCCTTTCCTCACACGGCAGCCCTTCCCAGTCCTTGGCTCACCTTTGCAGCCTTTCTCTGGACTCTCTCTGCCTGTTCACATCCTTTTCATGTCACAGGCCCAGAACTGAGCATGGTATTCCAGGTGTGGGCCAGCTAGTGCTGGGTAAACTGGGGTGATGACTGCTTTATCTCTCTGGTGATGCCCCTGGTGATGCCACCCAGCAGGCTGCAGTGTCCCTTTGCTGCAGCCATGCACTGTTCACTCACACTGAGCTCCTAATGCAGTGGCAAACCAAATGCTGCCTTGTGCTTTGCCACCTGTTAAACCCAGCAAGAGGCTCTGATCAAACCCCTTCTCTGAGAGCTGCTAAAAGGCTTTTATTAGCAGTGAGATGCAGCCTGCAGGGACCTGTCACAGTGATGTTTCCCTGACAGGGGTCAGAGATCAAACAAACTTCCTCAGTGATGTATGTCCAAGTTGCCTTTCATATCCTTTCAGTATCCTTTGGCCTCACATTTCATATCACATGAAGGTTTTTCCAAAATCCTCATGTTTAAGATGAAACTCAGGCTGGAGCTTGTACCAGCCTAGAGGTGTGCCCTGGCAGCTGCACACTTTTTTGGGGTGTTTTCCCAGAAGTCAGGCAGCACATCCTTGGCTGCCATGGGCTGGATCTCCAGTGCAGCTCAGCCTGCATGAGTGAGGATGCTGCAGGCAGCTGAGGTCTTGGGAATTGCTAATGAAACCAACTGCTCTGCCAGCAAACTGTCCTGGGTCCCCCACTGGCTGTGTAATTAAAATGGGGACTGTATGGGTGTGAAGTTAATGCTGTATACATAATGTATCTGTCCCAAGGTAAGCCTTCACATCTGTTCTCTGTAAAAGTGTAAGTGCAGGATATAATTGAGTGAGAGAAATAGTCTGAGTGGAAAGCAGTGCTGTCCACCAGCATCCAACCAGACCTCTCTGCAGAAAGCAGAGAGTCTAACCAGCCAGAGTTAGAGCTGGCATTAAACCAGGCTGGAGGCACTCCTGGTTAAAAACATTCATGGCTTAGTCTTTAAATTTTTTCCACTTTATTTTGTCATTGAGGACAAAGAGAAACTTCAGCCTGTAAATGCCACTGCTTCTCCATTTCACACTGACGTTCCCAGGGACAGCAGAACTGCCTGTAAAGTGTCTGTCACCAAATGAAAATTGGAAAAAAAATCTTCCAGGTTTCTGCACGCCCCTGTCACTCATAAATAAATTGTTACTTAACCCTTGCTTGCCCACCTCCCTCTGCTGCTGGAGCTGAAGGTGGTGACAAACTTTCCTCAACAACCACTGCCCTTCTGGGTGTGGGAGAGCTGCTAATGACAGTGAAAAGAGGGGGAAATACCTGTCCTGGCATTTTAGGACTGGAAGTGTCTGCAAGTGCATTTGTGGAGTCAGAAAGGCTCACCCAAAAGATTTGCAGCTGTAGACAAAATCTGAACTACCCACCCAGCCTTTTCTTCCCACTTCACCTACTTTTTTTTTTTTTTCCTAAATGTCAGTTTGCTTGTCAGCCTCTGGCTGGGGTTTTCATGTTATTCCCTCACTTCTTTCAGGAGGATCCTTTTGCCAGAGAGAAATGTCACAGTGTGACAGCTCCTCTGTCCCAGCTGCACGTGGGAGTGGGGGCCTCTGGCAGCGGCCAGCCCATGGCACCTGGACAGACAGACAGACACAGACAGACAGCACAGCTCCTGATGGGGGCAGCAGGAACAGAGAGGTGTAAGGGCACCCATCACACCCAAAGGCAGCAGCCCCTGGATTTAAAAGCAAGATGTGCAAGTTTGGTGCCTGCACTTGGGTGGTTTCTCCTGGCACAAAGTGGGATGACAGCAGATGCATCCTGGCCTCTTTTTCTCCCCCTCCATCACACCTCAGCACTGACTCCTCAATACTTTGAGATGCA
Source organism: Ploceus nigricollis (assembly GCA_013399945.1). Taxonomy (NCBI): domain Eukaryota; kingdom Metazoa; phylum Chordata; class Aves; order Passeriformes; family Ploceidae; genus Ploceus; species Ploceus nigricollis. Next base: position 3,171,466 of record VXBC01012867.1, read on the forward strand.
CGGTAATATTAGGTAATTTAATGGTTTATAATATATGTATATCTAATAATATGT
>VXBC01012867.1:3171673-3204835 GCA_013399945.1 Ploceus nigricollis
GAATAGAATAGAATAGAATGGAATAGAATATGTATGTATATACATATATTTAGAAAGATGTTATACATGCATTTGCATGTGTGTATCTACAAAGACCTTTTAAAAGGTCTTTTTATATATATATACAACCACCATATATGTATATATATGCACATAAATATACATATATGCAGACATGTTAAACATAAAAAAATTGGAGTTTAGAAATGTAAATATCTTGGTGTATAAATACCTGAAAACATTTTATACCTATATATCATCTATATCTAGTGAAGATAAGCATTTTGCAGAGGCTGTGGCTCTGGTGCTTGGCTCAGCTGTGCTCAGCTGTGCCCATCTCACCTGCCCAGAAGGTCTGGGGGAAGTCCCCATCTCTGTGGGCTGCTGCTGCCNTGCATATAAATATATATATCCACATATAGCCCTCTAAAAGAACCTTCATATGTTTATATGAAATATTTAATACATATGTAAATATAATACAATTAATATAATAGAATAGAATAGAATAGAATNCTGGGGGAAGTCCCCATCTCTGTGGGCTGCTGCTGCTGCTGCTGCTGCCCTGCCTGTTCAGGGAGCTGTGACTAAGTATTTGTTTCTCTGTCCCTTGATGCCACTCTATAAACAATGAGATTTCAATTCCCCCTGTGAGCATTTCCTGGCATCTGTCTGTGTTTAGACCTGATAAACAGGGACTATGCTGCAGTCTGTCCTGTGGGAGGTGCACAGGTGTGCACACACCCAGGGCTTGCTGTCTTGCCACTGTTAATTTTCCCTCTTGTTTTCCTGACAGTCACTGTCTCAGCCTAGTCCAAAAGTGACTCTGGAGAGTGGCTGAGGACAGGGCAGAGCCAGGTCCCTGCTGCAGGGCCAGCAGAGGTGGCTGGGTCTTTGGAGAGGAGACCCAGGGGTGGAAAGGGATGCTTTGCTTCTCAGATGCTGGATTTGACTAGAAGTCTTCTGTTTAGTGTCTGTAGCAGAGATACTGATGGTTTGTTTATCATCTGCAGCCTGGTTTACATCAGAAGAGGCTTGGGATTCAGTGTTCCCTTCTGGTTACAGGACTCTGGGGCTTGCAAGTGCTGCTGGAGTAGACTGAGGATGGGGCAGTACCTGGAAAACTCAGCTGGGGCACACACACCTGGGCAGCTCAAGGCAGTGCAACATTCTTTCCTACATGCAGCCAGCCAAAGCTGTTATGTTGATTTTCTGCTCCCTGGAAAGACTTTTCTTTTGGCCATTTTTTTGTTTATCTCTGGCTCAAAATTTATAAAGCGCTTGACCACCCAAGGAGCTTTGCAACTCCACCATCTGCATTGTCACACAGCAGGCAGGTCCCCACCTGCTCCAGATCAGTTTAAAAGGAAAAAACTTCTAGGAAGGAACTGGAAGCAGAATTGGATGAAAAATATGTTATTAAGAAGAACAAGAATTAGCAGAATCTAAGTGGCATAATGTTAGAAGCTTTGGCAATAAAGCAAGCTGTGTGAATAGGTCAGGAAGGGAAGGATGAAGGGACACTTGCTGAGATTTAGGAAAGACTATTCAAATGCACAACTTCTACAAACACAGGGCATGAGAAAGACCAGGGAGAGCAGACTGGAGGGAGAGCAGCTGGCTCAAAGCACAGGGCAGGAGGATATGAACAGGCTGTGTGGCCTCTTCCTCAAAGCAGGAAAAATACCTGGCTTTTGGGTGAGGAGGAAGATTTGGAGCATGGGCTAAAGGCAGCATGGGAAAGGGACTGAATGAAAAATTGGAGGTTAAGAAAGGTGTGCAGAAATGAAATCCCAGACACATGAGCCCATGCTGAGTTTTATAGATTCTGATCAACCAGCAGGAACTTGCAACAGGACATTTTTGGGATATTTTATGTAAATAAAATGTTTGCTGGTTTATTGGGCACCTAAGGTGCAGGCTTGGGTTCCCAGCAGCAGAGAGTCAGAGAGTGGGCAGTCTTTCTCCTCAGTTTTCAAGGTGGGTGCTTGACCACCTTATAAGCTCAGGGGTGGGATTGTGTACAAGGAGCGTGTCTGATGTTGTGCAGGTATTTAAGAAGGGCTTGCTGAGTGATCAGGGTCCAGTACTCAGAGCTTGGTCACATTTTCCTGAGAGAAAAACCATTTAACAGAGACATGAAGACAAATGGGACAAAATGCAACATGATTTATCAAGCAAGATTAACCTGAAATCCCTAACTGATCTTGTAGATAAAGGAAATCCAACAGTTCTCCTCCTCCAGGATTTCAGTGAATCCCCTGCTTTTGTGCTCTGAATATCTAACAGTGTAAGTCATGCTGGAGAAGATGGGGATTAATTAAATAACTCAGAAATAGGTGAGGAATTGGCTAATAGGGCCCAGTAATGGTAAGAGAGCTTTTTCAAGGACTAGGCTGCAGCTTTATATTGATCATTCTCTATCTGCATTAAAGGCCTCAGCAGAGGAACAGGGGCATTTGCTGAGGGAATCTGGTGAGGATGATGGCAAACACACAAGGAGCTTTGGGATATTTTAGTGAAAGGACCTGGAAGACCATGAACACACAGGAGGTCAAAACCAACTGGAACAGCATGGTAAGAGGCACTCCACTGTCCCCCAAAGCCCCATGGCAAGAGGGAGCACGCTCAGTTTCTCTCATGTGGTGCACCAAGGCTCTGAATTTCCTCGTGCCCTGCTCGATCCCTGTGCCTGGAGGCTTCTGCAGCTGCATGTTGGATGCTGTCAGAGCAAAAAGCTGTGACATCATCAAGCAGTGCTGGTGGTATCACGCCTGGTTCAGCACCCCCTTGTTCACAGCTACCAGGGAAACCTGTCACAGCCACGCTCTGGTTCTCTTGCTGTACTTCTCCCTGCTGTCACCCATCTCTCTGCATGCCTGATTTCTGACTAATGTAAATACACACCCCCTTCTTTAGCATAATTGAATACTAATTCCTTAATATGTGTTATTTTCCACTGTATCTCCATTTCCCTGCTATCTGTCTTAAGAGTGCCAACAATTGCTATCACTGTTTGACTGCTGTGTGTATATAATTAGAACAGTTGGCTCAGGTAATTTCTTTTTTCTTCCTTCAGTTCCTTCCTCTGCTTTCCTCTAGTCTGCCTTTTGGGGGTTTTCTTCATTTCAGGCTTTTTGGAGGAAGTTTTCAAAGCAGGGTGTGTGGCTTTTAACTCTTCCACCCATTGGATTGGAGGCCACCAGCTGCTAAACCCTCTAAAACCTCTGAGTTTGTTAAACTCTCCTGAGCAGCCAACTCCTCTCATTCTCCATTTCTTGTCCCTGAGGCTCTAAGTGGAACTTTGTAAATGATATTTCTGCAAGTGAATTGCCTGGTTGAAGAAGTTGCCTGGCTGGTTTTATTCCCCCACAGCTGTCAAGCATCTGCTGGTGTCCAGCTCACCCGCAGTGTGCCCAGGGAAGGGACATGCCAGGACCTGGATCTGGCCAGCTCATCACCTCCAAGCCATCCTTGCTTCAACAACAGGGAAAGGAAAACACCCAGTGGCTGAGGGATTCATGTGGAGACACAAAGCAAACCCACTCTGGAGAAATTCCCACTCTCCTCTCTCCCCATGTCAGAATTTGTCTTGAAAGATTTTCCTTCACAGGGAAGTACCTGTTTAATTACAGCTATTGCAAAGACAGTTAATAGCTGATGAACACAGCAGTATATTTTAATTGAATATATTGAGCACTCTGAACAAAAAGCACAGCTCTTGACCTTTCTCACGAGTGAAATGTTAGAACAAGCTTCTCTACATTCTGAGCCCATGGAGAGCATGGAGGGGACCACCCACTGCTGTTAATGGAGCCACCCATGTAAATCCCTTTATGACAGCTCAACAATGGGCAGCTGAACGTGCAGTTAGTTTCATTTCATACAGTTATTGTTCATGTTGGAGGGTAAAAAAGTGGGAGGGATTCTGTGGTTAAAGCAGAATGCTCCAGGTTGCTGTCTCTGGCCACTCCAGCCTCAGCCATCCCACAGTAACACTTTTGTTAATGTCTGGAAGACTTTGGGTGATTTAATGCTGGTGGCTACAGTTTGTCATTGCAACGGGACAGACCTGTGAACCAACCACCCTCTCCTGCCCTCCTGGATCAGGACAAGACAAAGTCAGATTTATTAAGGATGCCAGGAGCTGTTGCCCCAGTGCCCACCTGAGTGCAGGAGCTGCAGAGATATGGGACCCACACCCCTCCCTGTCCCCTCACCCCAGCCAGCTTCTGTTTTTATTGATTTCTAAGCTTGTGATTAAAGTTTGCTCGTGCTGTACCTTCCTGAATTGGCACTTGGGTCCTTACTCCAGCAAAAACTTGCATTGATCCGTGCTGGAGCACAGGCTGAGTGAGCCCTCAGGGACCAGCTGGATATTTGCAGCGTGGTGCTCTTCAGACACATGACAATTTCAGCACAATTTAGTAACATTAAAACAGCATTACCAGTGTGTCTTTAACTGGCCATAAATAGAAACCTTGACTCGTCTACAGTGGTTTGATATTCCAAGCTAGACAAGAACATTTAGTCCTGGCTTGCAAGCCATTTTATCACCAAAAAGAAATTTTGTAGGTTAGGTAAGTCAAGAGCTTATTCTTGCAAAACTTCAGCCTGTGTCTGTGAGCTGCAGTGAAACTGTATCTAATACTCAAGTGCAGGAAAAAAAAGGAAAGGCTGTTTTTAAGGCTCATTAGTGATGGCAAAAAGATACAAAAAGACCAACGCCATTTTACACTTGTAAAAATACCCCTTAGTAGATTCATATTTTTTAATCTTCAGTACCAAAGCTCTGTAACTAAGGCATAAGTTACCAATGACTAGCTAACCTTTTTTTCTATAGCCTCTGGCATTAAAACTCTCAGTGAAAAGACACTTTACAGCTGGTTCGGGCAGTTCATTTTCTGTCAATCAACTCTTAGGCTGGAAGCATAAAGGCAGCAATACGACAAGATTTCTATTTTAATATCTTTACTCTTGATAAGATAATCCTAGAGGAATGGTGGTGATCAAATATTTACAGGCAGTGCTCACTGACAGTCTATTGTAAAATTAAATACATAAAATTATGTGGGGATAATGTTAATGTTGTGATAGAAGGACAAAAGGCAGCGTGCTCAAAATGAAGGTTGACTCTTCTTAATATATCCTCTGAGGCAGGACCAGTGCTGCTGGCACGGGGAACAGAAGAGCTGCTTTCATTTCACATTTTGTGACCTTTCTCTGCTTTTCAGTAGCTTGTTTGCTATTTAAACACATTTGCTTACTTAATGATCTTGATTTTTAAGTATGTATTTGTGTGTGTGTGCTGGGTGTCTCTGTGACGTGCACTGCATGGCTAATGAGGCCTGGCAGAGAGCAGGATTTTGCACCCTTGGGAGCCCAGGTTTGGTCCCAGCCCTGCTTTGGGATCCTTGTGCTGCAAGGGGCTGTGCAGAGCAGAGGGCACAGACTGAGGGCACAGGGGGGTCTTTGCCCACTCACCACATCCATCAGGGTGAGCAGTTCCCTCTGGGGAGCTCTTCCTATTGCCCTGCAGAGTGCCCTAGGACAGGTGGAAGTGCCCAAATTCCTGCTTTTATTGACCATGAGACTGAGCAAATGCACTCAGGGAGAAACCTTTGCAAATACATTTTTTTGTCTTTCCCTTCTCTCTCTGCATTCTTGGTGGGACATGAGGTGACCTGAAGGCCCTGTCCCTGTCTTAGCTGTTCCTGAGGAGCACTGGTAGCACCACAACACACCAAGGCCCCTCTGCCACTACTCCTTGATGCTCCAGTGATGCTCAGCCAGAGCAGAGGGAAAATGAAGTGCTGATTTAGGCTGAAAAGCCAGTGCTAGCTAATATGGGAAATTACTCCAGCAATCATCATTCTTTTCCTGTCACTATGGTGACAAAAGAAATGACAAAAGCCTGAGCAGAAAGATATGGTGACACAAGTAGAGAGGGACAGAGCAAATGCTTGGCAGGTGCAGCAGGGTCAAGGCTGATCCAGGAGGGCACAGGCAGTACAGGAAACCTGTGCTGGAGCCATTGCTCACTGATGGATGCAGTTGTGTCCCACAAGGGGTTTGCAATGTGACACAAGTACTAAACCCATGTTGCACCAAGTGTCACAGTCAATGCAGCTACCACAGACCTAAAAAATATCATAATCTCAATCATACAAGGCTTTCATGCCCCAGCTTTAATCCTAATGCATTGATTTTTGCACCACCTTCCTCTGCAGGACCTGTTTGCCACCTGCCCTGAGGGGGTCTGCAGCCTCCTCCCCACAGTGTCAGCGGCTGAGCCTTGTTAGAGGACACAGAGGAACTCTGCTCTTCCCAGCCTAAGCAATGTTCACCTGGGACTTGGAAACAGGTGTCTCAAATGAAAGGGAAAGCACAGGGGGCATGCCTGGAGGCAGCTCAGGACTGTGAGGAGCAGCTGAAGGGACTCTGCCTGCTCAGCCCCTTGTCTCTGCAGCACTGCTGGTCAGGTTTCCCTGAGGCCCTTCCAGCATCCCCCATCTCACCATGCACAGAGACAAGGTACCAGCTCCCAGATGCCCAAACAGCAGGCTGCTGTGCTGCTCAAGGAGAGAGGTCTATCTCAAGAATATCTTCTCAAGAAATTCCAAAGAAGAAACTGGGCAGTTTCAGCAAAATGTGCAGGTCCAAGGACAAGTTGCTTGGGAGTCTCTGGTGGAGAAGGTGCCAGTGCACTGGTGCCCATCCTGCAGTGACAGTCCAAGCCCTGGGGGCCAGGAGGAGCCACCAGCAAATCAAACAGCATCCAATGTCTTTGCCACGTTAAACTGAATGTTTATTTTCTTGGAGTCAAAGGAGGAAAAATGGTGAGGTGCAATGGGGGAGCAGGAGAGGGTTCTGGAGAGAGAAGTGGGGAAAATCTTCATCCTGAAACACACCCTCTGCCCCACCTCATCTCTTTTCTTTTTTTTTTTTCAGGAGGGAACACTGTATTTTCCAGCCAGCTCTACTCATGAGTGATTGTGCAGAGCTGTGCTAATGGGCTCTGCCAAGCTGTGGTCACCCTACGGAGCTGTTGGCAGGAGAGGTGGCAAGTTGGAAAGGACTACAAGGGAACTCTGCATGATATTTTTTGATGAGCTGATTATTCAGAAATTTCACAAGAGCTGAAATATATCACTCTGTTCTGAAACTCACAGCCCTGCCAACACACAGGACAGCTTACATGAGCAGCAGCATTTTCTCCTTCACAGAGTTGCTGGCCTGCACGTCAGGATGCGGGAATTGGACGAGGCTTTTCAGCAGCCATCGACCACAGTGACAGTGAGAGGTGGGGAGTGGATAGGAGGACACAGAAAGCTGGCACAAAAATTATTTTGGTACTTTCATGGCTGTCACTATGTGTGTATTTGGGCTTGAGAGTTTTTCATTAGCTCTGTGGGTACTGGGGCATTAAGATTTTTATTGCTTTATGGCTGGGTATGAGATCACCCCGGTTTCCACACGGATTCAGGTATTTTTATTTCAGGAGTGCTCAGTCCCTGGCCACATTTCAGGGTGCTGTCACATGCCAGGAGCTGACCATGACTCCCCCTGTTGCAGCCAGGACCTGCTGTCTTGGCATCAGCCTGAGTCTGCAGCCCAGTCAGGCTCCCACAGAGACCAGCAGAACATTTTCCCTTCTCTCCAGCATTAACTAAAAACAAAACACTGGCTTATTTGAGCACAGAATCAAAAGAGAGCCTGATACCTGGGGGGTGGGTGAATGTGTGCTGGGGGAGGTTAGAAGCAGCACAGATTTCTGCATTAACACACAAAGTCTTCAAGGAGCTGACACGGCCCATCCCCAGCCCATTGATCTGCCAGCACACAACCATTCTGAGCTGCCTGGGGTGGCATCAGCTGTCCCGTGGAGAACCTGGAGCTGGTACATCTGCATCTGGAGCAAGAACAATGCTGAACTGCTGAAAGACAAATAACAAACATCCCCATGCTGCACTCTGAAAGCACCTGAGCTGCCTGGCATGGCAGGGGATGCATGGGCTGATGTGTCCCCGTCAGATCGAGCTCCCAACAACCTGTCTGCTCTCCTGTGACACCTCCTCTGCAAGTTCCAGGGCAGGCAGGGCACACGTGGAGCTCCCAGGCTGCTCCTACTAGTCAGTGAGAACTGTGGCTGAACCATATCTGGTTTACTCATGGAAAAAGAGGCACACAGGCACAGCCCTTGCAGCCCTTCAGAGGAACTGCTGCTTCAGGAAAAAGGAATTGAAAAAATCTGGGTAATTTTCTTCTGTGTAAGAACAGGGAATGAGGGTCTGAGCTCTGTCCTGTTATGAAGCCACCCCTTTGGGACCACTCCTCTTGTGCCACGTCCATCTGAGCCCCTGCACAGGTGATTTTTCCCATGTTCTCTGCTTTGGGTGAGGGAGCTCAGCACTGCAGCATTCTCCAGCCCACAGGCAAACCCCAGGCACGGCCCTGTGAGGGTGAGAGATGAAGGCTGAAAAGGACAAAGATGGTTACAAAGTTCATCAGTGTCTTCAGCACAGCCCCTCCTCACATTTCCAGCAACGGCACCTCTGCATACAGCTCCTTGCCTGTGGAAAATTAAGTCTGGAAGAAGTACATAAATGATCCAGGCAGCATCTTCAAGGTCCATATCTTAAAAAAACTGCGAGGGTTTACTCCACATACTGCTGCAGGATGTCATGTACTTCATGATCTGCCTTTTCTAATCTCTCCTTATCTCTCACTCCAATCCTTTCTCATGTCCCTCATCTATTGCAAATTCCCTTTTTAAGCTGGAGCGAAGCACATAAATATTTTCATGCTGCATAAATAGGTTGTTTTGTGCATAATGTCACAGGAGGCCTTTTTTAAAACCAGGACCTTTAGTGCTGTGATAACGGCCTCCTCATTTACACAAATGAAATCTTCCATGGAGCTCAGCACTCGTCTGCTCTGCAGCCCCCATGCAAAATGGTTGGCGCAGCGCCTGCTCATCACAGGCTACGGAATTAATACAGAATATTCCATAATAAATAGGAAGCCATTGAGCAGCAGGTTTGAAAATGCCTTGCAAATGTAACTGATGCTGAGGTTTTTCTTTAGCGTTCCCCAGCAGCACAACCATTGTCTTCCTTCTGTGTGAAATCACAGCAACTTGAAATGCTAAAGTGCAAAAGGACAACCATTTATGTTGGCCCATTTGCCAGCATCTTTGACCATTCTGTCTGCTCACCTTACCTTCTCTGTTGCTTCTTGCTCCCTGACCTTCATTTCCTGTTTATTCAGCCCTTGCTCAGGGTCTAAAAAGTGCAGACACCATCAAAATGGACTTTTCATTTACTCTGCACAGAAAAAGAAATAGTGTTACAATCTGTACAGTTTTTAAAAGGGCTAATGGAAGATACTGGGGGCCACACTGGGTCACGGTAAGTCTTTGAATCAAAGTGGTTTTCAGGAGCAATATTTAAATAGCATGGCAGTAAAAATTGGAATCAAACATCTGTGATTTTGCTCTAGTATTTCTATTTATATTTGACAAGCATAAACACTTCAAGCCAATGGACTGAAGGGCTCTGCAGTACAGAGCAGAGAGAGAGTTGGTGAAAATTATGAAAACTCATTCATTGTGAATTTTCATACTTCTCAGGTCAGGCTGTAACCCTCCAGGAGAGACTATCCCAGAGCAGTTGAATTTGTTCTGAACATGATCACACTGTGCTGCCAGGCAGGCAAAGCTCTACCAGGCTCTGGTTTGGACCTGACTGTGACCTCCTCAAGCCCTCAGGTAGGCTCTGCACCCTTTGGCCTTCCTCAGCATGACTCTTATTGAAACACTTGGGGGCATTTTGCTTTTCATCCTGAGTTTGGGGGACACAGAAAGCTTTGGTTGTTTGCTTCCCTGCAGTTCCAGAGGAGGATTATGGGTGCTCTTTTCATGCAGATCTTACAGACTCATTTCTTCTCTCTTCCATCTGTTGTTTGACTTCTTTTCCTGCATTATGTGTTAGCAATCAACAACTAACCCGTGGTGGGTTTCTTCCTGTGCAGGGTTCTGAACACAGCATTTCTTGCCCAGAGACTGTTCCATGTGGGAGGCTCCCACTCGTTGTTTGTGGCTGGGAGCAGCCATTCATGCCAGCCTAACCCTAATGTGATTATTATCCCATGAGCAACTTCCCATATTAATTGTTTTACAGAAGTGTTTTGTATCGCTTAAAACTCCAGAAGCCTTTTCATAATGCAGTAAAAAGAAAAAAGAAAGATCTCAGGAAGCTTAATATTTCTTGTTATAGAACTCACCTGAAGAAAAAACAGCTTTCCAAGTTTATCTTGGCTAGTCTGTAACAAAGTCTTGGTTTGTATGAATTGCCACACTGCTAAAAGATCTAATTTTTCTATGATAAAATAGCCTACATACAATAACTGAATCAAAGAGCACAACAAGGAGTAAACACTTTATAATGTATTTAAACACAGTAGCTACCTGATTTTCCTGGCATTTTATTTCTATTTAGGCCAAGGGACAATTTAAAAAGATTCATTCCCAAGTACACAATTCAGAAAAATATGAGTTACAATTCAGAGCAATATTTTGAACCAGTGCTGTTTAGTTTTCTTAGCTGGAATTCAACCTTGATGATATCCAAAGGTTCAATAAAATTTTTCATGGAAGAATCCCATACTTGTAGAACATAATAAAATTGTCGAGCTGCAGCTGCAGGGCCACTGAGAACTGGAGAATGAGGTCGTTCTTTCTGGGGACTTTCTGGTGTCACGGGATGTGTTCCAAACACTTTGTTACCTAAGAAGTATCAAACATAACAGATCATTACATATAATAGCAGCTTTGATCTTTGTTAGTAAGACAAAATGTGAGCCTGTTTATTACTAACGACTTAGGTGCTCATTAGTGTGTTCTGACAGGAGTCACTGACAGCAATAGGCAAAAGGAAATATTCAGTGTTAAACCCCCACACAGCACATTGCAGCTCCTGTTACAGCCCTTGCAACAGAGGAAGGAGAAAAACCTTGCACACAACTATTTTAAAATTATTTACCAGAGCAAGAAAGAGATTTGTCTGATTTATTATCTGCTTTTTCAATAAATTGCACTTGCAAATAATACTACAAACAATGCCTGCCTTTCACATCGTGCTTTTCATTCCTAATTCACAAAGCACCCTTGGACAGAGGTCAGGATCATTCTACAAAAAACAAACATGAAGTGAGGCCGCCTCTCTGATGTCCCTGAGTAAGGCAGCACAGTCCCCAGCTCTGTTGACCGCTCCTCATAGGAACAAAGGATTAGAAAGGGCATCTGGTGTCATCAAATCCAGCTTCTTACTCTTCAAATCTATTTTGCTATAATAACCTCATGCAAGACTCTTTGAGGCTCATGATCTCTTATATAAGCTCCTACAAATAATCTTTCAAGACTATCATCTCTTGTTTATCCTCATCCATCCTGACCATGTGGTGGGACTCTGCCTAATGCCAAGGAATTACACACCAGTGATTTGGGACCATCACCCAGAAAATGCCCCCAGCCTCACACACTGGAGAATAAATGGGGCATTTCTTGCCATGTCTGTTCCAATTTTATGCATCTTTTGGAGGTCCATCCTAATAAAAGACCTGCAATAGGTGCCATGACAGATGTGGAAGGTGTTCCTGAAACAAAGAAATAGAAATGCTGAGAGCCTGAAGCTGTGGAAGCTGTATGTGAAATCCCTGCAAACTCACAGCACAGTTGCTACTGCAGTGGTAGCTGGAGGCTTGCAGCAGCCCCAGGTGCTGACACAAGTGGGGAATTTGTGTTTATCACTGCAATACCTCTGCTTTTGTGTAGAGACTGACATCCTGGCAAACAACAGAGCCTCAAGTACGCTCAGTCCAACATATTTCCAGCATCCATCACCCCCTTCCCTTCTCAAATAACTACTTAGTGGAGGAGTTATTAATGCCTTTCCACCTACACAGCCTAGACAGCGACACTCACACAAAGGCAGTGTGGAAGCTCTGAGGTCATATTCGAGTTGCTGGTTCCAATGTCTCTCTGGGCAGTTCTATTATGCAGCAGCTACAGCAACAGGATACCACGATACAAACCTTTGCTAATAATTGAGCGTGAAATAGGCTTTTGGCTTGGTATCTTCAGTTTTGTACCTTCACTCAGAACATGTTTAGAGCTGGCTTCAGTACTGGGAAAATTATCTCAGCTTATTAAAGACAAAGCTGTTACCCAAGTGTTAGATGAGGGCACGGCCCCCGAACTCGCTCCCCGGGGCTGCGCACGAGGCTCGGATCTTGCTGCTGTTGTGGCTGCAATTCCCCAGCCACCCACTTCTTTGTTTGATTGTCTTTCTCACTGAAACATATGTTTCCCATTCCCACGGCATTTTGAGCAACAGTTTCCATTGTAAGCCCCTCCTGACTGACAGTTCGATGGCAGCCTGTGAATCACTTGGCACGTATTTTGTGAATCTGCTTCAAGGAGGGTCTGGCTGCTCGTGAAGAGCATCCTCTGGCAGCTTTGGGGGCAAGAGACTAGCACCATTTTAGCACAGGTTTGGGTGTAAAAATACCTAGTCACAGTTGATATCATCCTTATTTGAAGCTCAGCATTGTCCTGCACCTCAGCTCTTTTATCCCAGGTCCTCAGACAAATGCCCACCACATGCTCAGCTTTCCCCATTTTCCTCTCAGACAATGTGACACACAAAGCCAATGATGAATCAAGAACTGATCCCACTGACAATATTTGATTTTGACAAGCAGCCCAGGTAGGCATTCAGGCTGCTGGATGTGCAGGTTAAGAGAACATTTGGCTGTCAGGTTTCTTCACTAACCGTAGCACATTTGCTGCTTTGCATTTTTGCTGTACAATCACGTCTGTGTCTCTGGCCCTGATGTTTCTACTGTAGCCATAATTACAGGATCCAAGCACTGCTGTATGGAATTCGTGTACTGGACAGATGAATTAAATGGCCACCTATAGGGAAATGAAATAACTTTGTATAATAATGTACAACTTCCAGGACAGTACTACTTCCAGCCTCAAAACAGAGCCCTGGAATGGGTGTGAGGGGGACATCGTTACCTCCCGCAAGGGGATGACATTTCATTTATAACTCTAGCTAGCTTTTCTGTAGCTCTGTTTTCATAAGAAATAATCACATGCTTCAACCAGAAAAATAATCAGCCTCAACAGTGAGGCTGCTGTGCATTAGCGCACCACATTTATTTGGGGAAGCCTTTGGCCCTGAGCTTTCTGAGTGTCACTGCTGTACAGTCACTGCACCACTTCTGGCTGTTTACACCTTGAAGAGGTAATGTAATTCCTGTGCATAAACCTTCTCCCTGCTGCAGAGTTGGAGAGTCTGGATATTTTACACTTAAAAAAATACCAGCAAGGGCCAGATTATGTTTGCTGGATTTGTGTTGATAATTAACTTTCCTTGCATCCCATTGAAATGACAAAAACATTACTTTATATGTACTTACTGCAGAAAAAAGAGAATTTTGGGTGGAAAAGCACAGACCCTATGATCTGATCCATATTCTCTTTGCTATTTCCAACTACTTAAAGCATAATGTCACACTGAAATGCACACTTGGAGTGCTGCATTCTCTTCTGACAGATTTTTATGATATTTTTCAAGGTGACCTTCATAAAATGTGTTTCTTTTGAAGCTTATACTTCATTCTCAGGTCATAATAGTTTCACACAGGCAAGCAAACTGCCAGCTCCTGCTTTCTAATTAATGCTTCTTGGAGACTTCTGAGTGGGGGATATAATTAATAACACTTAAGTCTGGAGTGCAGAGAAATCTATAGCAGATTACTGGGATGTGTGTTTACTGCAGGATTACACACAAACAGCTCCTAGACCATGCCCTCTGGGAATTGCCCAGGCCCTGGCACTGCCTGACTCTAACTCCAGTGTAAGCACTCAAAAGGTTGCCCTGCTTTATCAAGTGAGGCTCTGAAACTCCTGAGGGTCTCTGCTTGCTGCAGCCCTTGTCCCTGCTCCCATTTCCCATAACACAGCATGCTGTGCTTTCAAAACTGCCTGGTGACTCTGCTTTGCCAACAGGCAGCACCAAGCGCAGAAAATACCTGCACTGTGCCTGTGGTGCCCAGCCAGGGGACAACCTGCTCTGTGGCCCACAGAGCATCTGGGGCAGACTGTCCTCACTGCATCCCAGATCCACTCTGTGGATCACAGACATAGCCATTTCTTTGTGGGTTTATGCAGTTTAAAGTACCAGAAATGATAGGAGGGTTTTTCTTACAGTAAAACAAGCAAAGATGGGTGTTGCAAGTCATTTTGTCATACTCGCCTAAATTTAAGGAAAGCGATGGGATTGCTCTGGTGTTCACTCTCATGCATGCAGCATGGATTGTCACACTCCAGAGGTGCTGGAGCAAAATCAGATGCAAGTCAAATTGCCAGTTTAAATTCCCCCCTGGCCCGCTGCTGCTATCAGTGGTAATTTCCCTGCTGAAGTCAATAGAACAGCATTTTTTCACAGATGCCGAGATCTTGGTGCAGAACAGGCAGCTGTGAGGCAGGATGAGTGCTCTCAAAGAATGAGTGGGGGAAAAAAAGACTAGAATTTATACTCTCTGGAAAAGCTGGAAAGACTATATTATCCAGAAACATTGCCAGACTGGGGAGAAGGGGGAGAATTGACATGAGAAATCCTGCAAGACTGTGCAGGACACATTATTTGAAGGGATTTCTACAAGAACTTGGCATGTTGCAGGACACAAAATATGCAGGTGGTTAAGCAATTAAAAGCTATTGAATGTTTGTAACTCCAAGCACTTGGCAACAGAATATCGCTGTCAACTTCTTTATGCAAAGGGACATTTTGACATTGTACTTAAAACTGACTACTTTTCTATTGGCATAAAAGTATTACTTCAGTTATGCACAAAATAGGAAAACTACTGAAACTTGTGCAGCCTGGTTCTTTCTTCAGAAATAACAACACAGAGTGAAACTGCCTTTGAAGAGAAACATTTTTCACATACTATCTGAAGGTTAAAGTCTTTTAATCTTTAGCCTTTTTGCTGGCATGTGCAATTTAAAATGCTCAAAACAGACTATCAAAACACCCAGCTATACATAGCTAGAAAATTCAAAAGGCGCATCTGAAAATAGGCTTGGAAATTAGGGTGCTGCATCAAATCCTGCTCTTTGAGTAAGGACCTTTTCCCTGTGGATCCACCTCAAAAAGCAACCAAGTTACCAAACACGGCTGGCCAGAGGACAGCAAACATGGAATGAGAAACAGCTCCCAAAGAGGCTCTAAAGAGGTAAAATCTTGATGCTACTGACAAGAGAGTGACTAACTGGGGGAATTCTGTATTAAATATCCACCTCCCAGAATGTTTTTCTTCCTTTTCTTTCTCACTTTCAGAGTCACATGAAGTTCTCCTGAGCTTCAGCTCTGCAGACACAGTTCTGTGAGCAGAAAGAACAAGTCCTTCTAATGAGGTGGGATACAGTGGCATGGGGACACCCCGGGGAAGACCAGAAACACATGCAAAGCACAAATTCACTCACTGATATTGCATGCACAGATAAAGTATTTAAAGATAAGCATTTTCTCAAGGGTGAAAACTTAGCAAGGCTAAATGTGTTCATTTCCTTAAGCAAGTGGGTGGATATTTTGGGTCATCTGGGGACTGATGTAGAAGCACTTAACTGTAGTTAGTCAGCCAAGAGGGATCAGCACCAGCAAATGAAGAAGGGAGAGAACTAAGAGCTTCTTGCCTTACCCAAGTATTTATTAGGAAAAAGTTACTTGCAAGTCCTTCTTGATTAGATAGTCTCTAAATACATGTAAAAGGTGCTACCGGACCTTGAGAGTTGTGGCAGGTGGTGAAGGACTTGTGATAAATGTAAGGGTAGCTGGAAAAGCCCTAAAACACAGCTCAGTCTGCCCAGGCTAAGCTAGCTAAGCTGGGCTTCTTTAAATAAAACAATGAAGTACAAAAATAATGCATGAGGCCTTAAAAATCGCTATTTATTGGCTGCAGAACACCCACATTCAGCTCTTTCTGACTTTCCCTATGCTGCATGAAAAAACCTCAAGTCAAGTGTCATTCAGGTAAACCCACAAATGGCAAAATAAATCCTTTGTAGGTGAAATATAAAAATAGCTTCAAAGAAGGCTGCATATAACCTTGTTAATTTGCCAAAAGTTTTCAATCTTCATCACTTTAGAAGCAAGGTTAAGAGAGAAGACAAAGGCTGAGAAATGCAGAAGGTGCATAGATATACCTTTATCTCAGGTTCAGAGCCTTAAACCTCAAAGGTAAAATAATGCTGGGGAGAAGAGATTGACAGTGATGCCTAATGTTGGGAATCAAGGGTTGGAAGGACTGCCTGTTCTAGGCACTCTCATGATAATGATGCCAGGGAGATTTAATTTACCAGTTTGTTCTAGGAAAGGTAATGACCTTAATATCACAGGAAACGTATCAAGAGGTCATCCATGCAGACACAGGCTGACTCATTTTCATAACAAATGGAAATAGATGTCCAGCCACAGGAATTTGCTTGCAGGAAAGGATTTATACCATCTATCCAGCTTTGTGTTTAGTATCAGAAGAAATAAAGAATATTTTATTGATATGTGGGGATTTAATTCCAACCCCTTTGAGAATCTTTAGGAAAAAATGAATTTCTAATTCATTTCTGAAGAGACCAAAAAAAATCCTCCCAAAACCTACCAAATCAATAAAGGGAAACAATATCACACTGGAATAGGGATGTGCCATTTTCCCCTAAGTACTATTCATTGGTTGCTGGGTCATAGATGAAGCACCACATAAAGCCTCTGTTAGAGATGAGTGCTTACACATGCATTACCAAGGATATGCTCTTCCTGGCTGAGTAATTCACTTTTGAGCAGCATATTTCTGAGAAGGTGAAAAGTGGGTGTCTAAATGCAACTCCAGCAGCCACTGCAGAAATGTGACTGTGTAACCCTGCTGCTCCAAACCCTGGAGGTCCCAGCTGCTGTGGAGAAATTTCATTCACAGATGGGAATTACATGTGTTACATGGCTTTTTCTGTGCCCATCCACAGAAGGGCTGGCACAGCTACTTTGGCTGGAGGAGACAAGAGCATGGTCACGATGCAAGGAAAAAAATGGAAGGGGAAGTCTGATGAACTCCAAATGGAGTCATCCAAAATGCCATCCAAGTGGCAGAATGGCACAGGAGATGAGAGCTGCCACATAAGTGTGCCACCCATACAATGCACAGTTTAGCTCACGATTTCTCAAGCTGGGCTGCAAGCAGTGAGTCACACAGAGAGAGGAGGGTTATTTCTGGGATTTTGGTTCTTCAGAGGAAAAACATGAAACAGTCAGAAATGACAGAGAAGTGAGAGTGCTGGATGATGCAAACAGCATATGGGGAGCAGGGGAGAGGGAGGTTTGGCATTCTTGCTGCAGTATTACATCCCAGCCTAATTCACATTGATCTCCAGGGGCCAGTTCATTTCTGCTGGCTCCTGTGGCTCCAGGTACAAAATGAAAAACTCTCAATTTCTAGAGCACCAATGTTAGTGTTTGCCAAGTGTTTTCTCTTTTCTATTCCTCCCTGCAAATCTTTCTTTTTCTCTTAAGGTCAGTGGAAAATTTAGCAGAACAGGCAGTTTTCCAGCAGGCTTAGTTTTGGAAGTTGAACTGATCAAATAATTTAATACTTGACAGGTGAGGTTAGTATTTGCTTATGCATCCTATAGTCTGAATTCTGATGCAATTTTGTATGTATAGGTGCATATGCATGTGTGGTTGTACACAGACACACCAGTTTTAGCTCTGTGTAGAGGTACCAGGGCTATTTTCTGTCCTAAAAACAGAGTGAGGATATATTAGGTTAAAGACTCCTCTTAAGTAAATGCTGATGATTCTCATTTCTAGATAGACCATTATTTTTGCTGTCTGGAAACAAAATGCTCTAGGATGGTTCTGATTTGTTCAAGAAGGAGCATGTTATTTCAGCCACTGTTGGAGTGCTGTGATTTTTTGGAAACAACACAAAACTAAGAGCCTTGTTTTCTTTTGTTCCATTCTAGATATTTGCCCTGTTGTCCTCAAGAAGCCTCTGGAGGCTTGAGCAAAGGTTTGGGTGCTGCAGGAGTAAGTCAATGTTCAGATCATTACCCCTAATTTTCCTGGAAATACTTCTTCAGAATTTCTGCTTCGGCTGCCATTTCTTCTTCTGTCCTCCACTTGTCAGGGGAATCATCTTTGTCGTGTCGCTGCAACTTTTTGAGGGAGAAAAGAAAAAAACATCAGTTTATTATTTTTTCAGTTTTAATGTCAAATTTAGGGCAATCAATCTAACTATACCGTGTATCTTCAGGATGGATGGACCAGGTGATGAAGAGAGGAAGGGTGAAGGTTGCTGGTTTAGAGTGGTGACAGTGGCTGCATTTACAAGGACAACACCAGGTGCCAGGGTGAGTGACAGGCAGGGACAGGCTCAGCTTTGTGGGCTGATGGTCAGACACTTTGCTGATTATTGATGCAAAGCTGGCAGGTAAAACAGGAAAACACTCAGGTCCTTTGAAGCACCCATCCCACCAGTGGAGTGAGCTGGACACCTTGTCTCTATTTCCTGTAAATTTTTTCCTCTGCCCATGGGATCACCTTTCCGAAGACCTACTGTAATAACAAGGCCCTATTGCAACTGTTTCCCACCAGCAGTTTATATTAATATTTTTTTCATTCCTTCTCTGCATACAAGTTATTAATCCTTCCCTGCCATTGTTGAAAGCAAGACACATCCGTGGTCTAGAAACAAAACCTGTTATTTTAAGCATAATTATATTTCATTGATTTCTTGGGAAAAAAAAGTATAAGAAACATATAATTTTTGTGTCTAACTTGCACGCTATGCCCACAAAAATTTGCTCTACCCCATATGCAGTAACTGTTACGTGATATTGTCCCAGACATGGTAATTTCTTCCTTTGCCACTCAAGAAGAAGGGAGAAGCTGACAGCTTTGCTGCTTTCCTGAAGAGGGGAGCTCCATATTAGGGTAAATACTGGCACTTGAGTGACTATTTGTGCACATGTCCATTCAAAGAACGCCTGACACTTGTCAAGGGAAGGCAGCATTTACACCAGACAGCGGAAACATTTACTTAACAGAACAAGTATTGAGATCCCAGTGGTTCTCTAGGTTTAGAACACAGCACAGACTGCATTAACAGCACCAGTGCTTCTAAGGAACTTCATAATACCAACTTCCTGTTAATGTCAGAAAAAATTTTTGAAAATGAATAATACATGAATACATAATAAATCAACAATGGATTTAGACCTCTTATTTCAGGAAAAATTATAGTCTAGAAGATGAAGTGGTGAAAAAACAAAGATGAAGCCATCATGAACCTCCAAGCAAAGAGCATTACTGTATATGGAATGTTTAGCAATAAACTAGGATTGTTAGCATACCTCCAACTCACAAATACTTTTATTTGTGCTATGTTTCTCCTACTCTGAATTTTGCTGCCAGCTAGAGTCCCATGTAGTTTTACACTCTGCAGCACAGATTTCCCCCTGCTCAGCAGATGAAGCTACATTAGAAAGCCATTTCCTTTCATGCCAATACAATGCAGTAGCTGTAGGCAAATTAAAGTGTATTGCTGTTCGACTCAAAGAGGACTAATCTTCATTGTTACATTAGTACTAAGTATGTTATAAATCCATCTTGTAATAATGCCACAGAATTGAGAGAAAGATTTACTTTCTCTCAAGGGACTGGTACAGTGTACACGCTATCAGCACATGCCCTGGGTCCACGTGTCTGCTGTCACCCTCTGCACACACCCACAGGATGTGTAGGTACGACAGCTGATCTGGCAATGAGTTATTGGAAAGAGTATCCATCATCCTGTACTTTCTATGGACTGGGAATGCTCACACCTCACAAGAGAATGCACCAGGACAAGGCAAGGGCTGGTAAATCTGACTGAGGTGTGAGCTGTTTTCTGAAAAAAAAAAGCAGTGTTTTGGTCATTCAATATGGTAACGCCGGTAGGAGGTACAGCAGGCAAAAGCTGGAAGGCAAGGGAGAACTGTCCCTGTTCCTCAAGGCCTTCTTGTTTAACCCACAAGAATTGCTTTTAGTGACACGATTTGGCTGCTGCTCTCCCTTGCTCTCTTGTTTCTGCACAATCCAGGTGAGAGCTGGCTCCCTGTGGAGACTGGTGAAGTGGGGATGTGACTGGTAGGTGGTGATATTTTTTTTCCCGTTCAAAAAAACTGAAGTGAGTAGTAATGAGGAGGGTTAACCTGCAATGGCTGTTGTTGTCTAAATTAAAACTGTGCAGTTACAGACCACAGTGACTTCTCAAAGCTGGCAAAGGTGAGGGTTTCTTCTGCTACATAACAGCTAACCTTTAAAAATAATCAATCTTTGAGGTTAAAACAGATGTATGGAGAGCAGCAATGAATCCTGAACCTTGCCTGGAAGCCCAGCAGCCCTGGCTGCCAGTGCACAGCCCCCAGGACAGAGCAGCCCAGCCTGGATGGGAGCTCAGCACAGGTGTCTCGAGCCTCTCTCACTGAAAAGGTGCCTCCACATTTTGTGGGCACACTGAGAATGTCAAACAACAGCCTGAGGTGTTAAACCACTGCCACAGCCAAGGTATTCATTGTTAACTGACTTATAGGTGAGTATTATTTCTGTATAAAATTGCTGCATCTATCCCCAGACAGGATCCCAGGACTGCTCTGTGCTCAGAGCTCTTACCGTGCCAGGCATTTCTGAGGTGCAATCCACAATTATCACCCCAGAGCCACTTAAGTTTGTGATATTACCAAACTTAACCTGGAGGTATTGGGAAAACCACCTCTGGTGGCTACCTACCCTCCTCTGACACCACCATCCTGCAGCTCCAGTACAAGCCAAAACATAGAGAGAGCCACTTTGATGCAAAATAGTTAAATTATGGATAACCTTGCTAGCCAAGGAGTCTGGAGGAGGCCAAGAAGTTGATAAGAGGACAGAGGCACCTTTTCTATGCACACAGGCTGAGAAAACTGGGGCTGTTCAGCCTGAAGAAGAGCAGATTGCATGGAGACCTCACAGCACCTTTCAGTATTTGAAGGAGGCCCACAGGGAAGGGAGAGGGACTCTTCATTGGGAATTGTAGTGATGGGACAAGGAGTAATGGGTACAAATTGAAATAGGGGAAACTTAGGTTGGATATTAGGAAGGTCATTTTTACTGTGAGGGTGGTGAGATGCTGGCACAGGTTGCCCAGGGAAGTTGTGGATGCCCCAGCCCTGGCAGTGCTCCAAGCCACACTGGATAAGGCCTTGAGCAGCCTGGTCCAGTGGGAGGTGTCCCTGTCCATGGCAGAAGCAGTCTGGGACTAGGTGATCTTCATGGTCTGTTCCAAACCCACAACATTCCATGGTGCTCTGGATGCTGAACACTTGGCAGGTTCAGTATCAACAGTACCAACAAACAGATGACAAAATAAAGGTTGCTGATCAAGCTCTGGCTCAGGGATTGCACATACTACAAATCCATGGAAGCTGAAAAGCACAATGCAGGTCCACCTGTGCACCTTCCTGGTTCTTCAAATCTCCAGGATCTGCTAGGGATCCTTAATGGTGACAAGGGAATGTGATCATGGATGGGTTTGGTCTCACCTGGTTATTTAATGTGTTCTTATGTAAAGTACATTTCAGCTGGGTTCAGTTCTCCTCCTGAGGGCCTCTGTAAGCTAAAGTTACTTTTTACTTTTTTTTTTTACTTTATGTAAGATTTTACTTTATGTACATTTTCCTTTATGTAAAATGTTTTTGTTTGTTTTAATTAAGAGAGACTAAGACAGTCTCTGTAGTATTTTGGCTAAGTTGTAAAGCTGCTTTCAGGAGAGGAGAATGTAGATATTTCAGTTCTAAATTGTACTGATTTAGAATTCAGGTGGGGAACAAACATAACAGTTGATACTTGTTTCTTAGGGACTTCTGTGCCTTAGAGTGTGTTCATATTCACACACACATCCAGGTCCCAGCTGTGAATCTTTGCAAACATCTGACTTGTATTGAAAGTTTGGATTAAACTGAGGAAGTGACACTCTTGCACCTCAAGAACACTCCCAAGGTTCTGCTCAAGCTAAAGGGCAAAAAAGTGCCTCTATCTGCCAGATATCCATTCATAAAAAAATAGTGATTTATCCATCTTTCCTACCCCTGTCAGACAGTAAAAGCTGGGTAAGTTGAGCTGACATCCTCACTCAGATATATCCAAACACAGACTAGCTTGAATTTTGTGATACTTTCTGTACAACAGTTCTACTTCTGCAAACTGAGTGCACACCGAGGCAAGGTGAGTCTATAAAACCTTTTCTGTAGGGCTCCAAATTAGTTACCATTTCAAAGCAGCTGGTACTTGGCCTGTTTGCAAAAGCATTGCACCAGGTGGACAAAATGTTTTACTGCAAAACCCTGAAAGCCCCAAATTCTCTGAAACCAAACCTGTTTGTAGACACTCACTACAGGAGTGTCTCTGAATCCTGAGCATCAACAGGAAGGTGAGCAATGCCCTCAGCATAGCTTGGATAACTCCAAAAGGAGTTTGGAGAGATGAGAGAGCATGAGCAGCTCTTTCAGACAATCTCTATTATGCTAAATTTTTCTGTTAATATTCTGAACAAGCACGGGGACACACATTAGTCAGTTCTCTAATCGCAGTTGCCCAGAAAATTACACACTGTGTCTGCTCAACATTCTTCAAGCACCAAGGCTCGTGTTTATAACTCCAAACATCTTCTTGCCTTGCAGTACAAATAAATGCACTATTTCTAAGATATGCCCTTCTTCAAGCAGATCATTACTGATGTCTGACTTCTTGGGCTTCCTGATAAA
Organism: Ploceus nigricollis; assembly: GCA_013399945.1. Lineage (NCBI taxonomy): Eukaryota > Metazoa > Chordata > Aves > Passeriformes > Ploceidae > Ploceus > Ploceus nigricollis. The sequence continues at coordinate 3,194,577 of VXBC01012867.1, forward strand.
TTATCCTCTTCTTTCACCTCAAGCAGAAAATGCTCTTCCACTGATAATCTATGACTGTCAGTCTTGATTACATGTAAACAGTGCAGCTCTTTGAATATTTCTGCTTGTGAAAAGTGTTCATTTTCTCACTCATGTCTCCCAGTGTGAGATGCTGGCAGACCTGACAGCTGTGCTTTATGTTATTTTATTAAAGTTGCTAGTGCTGCAGAATGGTCTATGTTTTTATCACTGCAATTCTTAAGGGAAACACAATATTGTTTTATAGCACATTCACATTGGGGGACCTCTCCTTCTTGCCCTTTGTGGAGGAGCCCAGAATTCTCAGCACAGCAGACTATAGGGGACCTGGGTCTATGACTGGCTGTTGCTTGAAGTGATATGTATATTATTTTTTTTTTACTTATGCCATAACACTATCAGAAAAGCAACCTGTGTAAATACAGAGCACTAGCCAAAATTACTGGGAAAAAGCTTTTATGGTAGTTAGAACTATTCTCACTCCCCATGAATATTTATAGTTGATAGTTAAGAGTTTATAACCTCCAATGCATTTAACTAAAAGAAAAATTATAGTGATGGAGAGTAATTACACAAAACTGCAGCAACATAACAAAACTCAGCTGCTTCAGCAATTAGAAAATATAGTATTATCAAAACCAGCAGCTACCAAAAAATAAAAAGAATGAATTTTTGCCAGTGGCTTGAATCAGAGATTAGGCATTACCTAGCTGGTGTTCATTATTACCAACACACCTTGGAATATCCAGGCACCTTTTCTATAGTTAAATCCTACACTGTGGTGAAATATTCAGAGTGATATCTCAACATCACATTAGGAGGCTGAAAATCTCATTTCTTCTCATCAGCAGCAACCCTTTTCCAGAGGCTGGAAACAAACTTTATCCCAGGGCTGCTGTTGCACCTTGCTTCCCCCAACCTCCTTAAGGCAGCTGAGTTGTGGGACCAATACACTCCAGAGCACATCCCTGCTCCTCTTGTGCACTGCAGCTCTGGGGGAGCATCCATCCCATGGGAGAAAAACTCCAGGGCTGAGCTGGCTGTGGCTCCTCAGCCCTTTGGTGACAGTGGGAGCCTCCTGGTCCTGGTGATGGCTTCCAGCCATCTAAGCCTCCTCTGCTACTGCTTTTACAACTTAACTCCTGAATTGTTTCCTTTCCCCTGTTCTCCCTGGGCTTGACCTCCTTGCTCTTTCCCCCCAGTGCTTTCTTTCCTTTCACTTCTCTTTGTATTTCACTTATAACCTCAGAGTAAGACTTCATTTCCACCCCACCGCACAACGTGATTAAATGCAGCATTTACTGCTATTATCTGCACCTCCTGCTATGCTCCAGCCTTTCCTCACTCTCTGCTGTCTTGCTTCTTGAAAGAAGTGTGATCTTTTTGGTAGGTGCCCTCCTCTGCCAGTCTGAGCCTCCTGCCTCCATCCCATTTGCCTTCAGCTGTGCCTCAAGTCTTGACTTGACTTGCAATGTAAAATGAAAGAATAAGGGATAAAACACAGCAGTTTCACAAAGCAGCTTCTCAGGGTGCTGGAATCCCATGGCCTTACACATCCTGTTCCACCTCCCTGGGAAAAACCACTGTGGGGGAATCACTGCAGCAGCTCCCAGCCCTGGGCTTGTCTCCCAGCTGAGCATCACCTCTGTTCTGCTCAGGGCCCAGGAAAGGCAAGAGCAAGGCAGAGAACGAGCCCAGCAGGCTCCCCCTTGGCCACACAGAAAACCCACCAGGCTTCGTGTTACTACAGTGCTGGAGGCCTCTCTGCCCCCACCAGCTGCTGTGGGATCAGGAACCCTTTCCAAGCCCCTGTCCCACTGCTCCCCCTCCCAGCCTGAGCAGCCCAGGCAGTTCAGTGCTTTCTGCATCTCTGGGCCCATCTCCATATTTAATTACAGCTACAAAACTGCTGTAATTTAATTGCTCTAATTTACAGTGAACACTGCAGAAAAAACCCACATCCTATAATTTTCTCATCTGCTGACTTTGCTTATGATTCTATATCATACAGATATCTGTGTTTGCATGAATCAGAAATCCCTGATTTTGGGGTGGGTTTTACATGCTGCATTAAATCTGAATTATTTAAGGAGATGGGAAAAAAAGCCTAAATTATCTGCATTTTATATGAGAAAAATTTTAAAGTATCTACTGGAAAATCCTTGTCCAATTATTTTACTGCTTCTGCATGAAATATGCTGCTACCTCACAGCTGCTGATATTGCTGCAAAGCATATATTCCATTGGAAATCTCAGTTTATCAAAAGTGTGTTTTAGAGTGTGGTAGTTCTTTACCCTCCTGTCGACTCTTTGTCACAGTGACTGCAAATATTTTTTCAGTTTTATTGTTGTGCTTTGAGGAAAGACTTGAACCCCACACTTCACATATGAATAACTGCACCCTATTTAGCACTTAGATTAAGAGAATTTTGTGAAAACACATAAAGGTTAAGTAAAACCCTTAAGCATACATCTTTAAGTGCTTTGCTAAAACAAACTCTGCAAACCACTGCTTCTAACAATTTTTATAAGAAAAAAAGACTAAATATAAAAGGAATCTTAAGAAATTTGCTTTTGAAAATATAAAAGACAAGTAAGCCCACAAGCAGAGCGACAGTTGCATAGAAAACACGTTTGCCATTCGGTGAAATATGTAGATTGCACTCTGAAGAGCTCAGATCTTGACAGAATTCCAGTTTGGCTCCAACTGAGATAAAATTCTTGGAAAGTGAGCACATTAAAAAGAAGATACTTGAAGGAATATCCACTGGGGTAAGAAGTCTTGCCAAAGACTTGGGGAACTGCTATTTACAACCTGATTTGAATCCAGGCAAGAATCTATAAAAGTGTTTAGATACATTTTCACCATGCCCATTATCCTCCTAGTTAGCAGATAATGTTAGAAACACCTCTGTAGTCTTCCTCACCTGGAAAGAGAAGGTGGATTTTTTGTGGGGAGCTTCCTAATGGCCTTGGCTACAGAGGGCTGTCTACACATGAGAAATTGTCACACAGAGACCTGGCTAAGAAATGGCAATGTCATCAGTGTGATAATGTTGGAGGAAACCTTATCCTGCGTGCACAGCCTGCCATGCAACATTACTCATTTGGAAAAAGGCTATTTTTAATCAAGGAAAAGCACTTTAATCAAGGATAGAGTCAGTGATTCAAAAATTTCATGCAGGTGCATGCATTACTTGACTGAAAGCCTCTTCCCAAGAGGTCAGAGCTGCAGAGAGATGTGCATGTCCCACTCCAAGAGCAGAGATAACCTAGAGGTGCCTGAATCAGGGTGATGTATTCTGGCTCCTGCTGCAGTGAGTTTCAAAGTCACAACTTCCCTCAGTAATCTTCTTAACTTTAGACAAATATTTGCCATACTCTCAGTAAGATTCATGACATGCCAAGGAAAACACATATGTGTTAAGGAGGTTGATTTGGTTTATTTGCTTTCTTTGTCTTTCTCTGACAGCCCAAAGGATATCAGCTGCAGGTCCTGTGGCATTGGCACAGAGCCAGTTCGCCACGAAGGGGAATAGGAGCATGCCCTCATCTCCAGGGGGGAGTTCCACCTCTCTCACCACATCTCTGGGATGTGCAGGAAGAGCCCATAGTGGTCGGAGTGTATTTCTTCTTCTCTGGGGAATTAGCTTATGACTATTAAAAAAAATCCTCACTCTTGGCAACACTTTGTGAAATGAAGATGAAAACATTCCATCAATGTGCTCTGGAGAAACTCATACTTTGAGTCACTCCCTCTACTGACTGTAGGAGGATTTCAAGGAGACTTCAGTGTCTGAAATGACACATACCACATATTTGAGCCTGGATAAAGCTACATCCCTGGGTCAGCCTTTTCCCCCAGGCACCCCTCAAATACTTTAGCTTTCAGCCTTGCATGTGCAAGGCTACTTCACCACCTAGATTGCCTCCCTGGGATTTAGGCAGCTAATACCCTCTAGTAAGTAGGTAGTAAAATAGGTTGAGGAGTAAATTGCTCTCATTTAACATTCACTCAAAAAAAATATGGCTGCATTTATTATGCAGCATATTGTTTTATATACTGTTTTGTTATAATAAGTCATGTTTAAAATGTCATGACATTTAAATAACAGCAGTAAGAGGGAAATGCTGAAAAAGAGCAAGATGATCAAAAAGCATCTGAAAAATCCTGGTGAGACATTATGGGCCAAACACTCTCATTACAGTAAAAACAGTCACAAAAGAGCTTAAAACTCACCTGTGAGAAGCCCACTGTAGAAACCCTCCCTGCCCAGGTCTCTGTGTCCTTGTGGTGTCCCCAGGTCTGTGACAGCTGGGTGGTGGCAGCTGGCTGTGGCCAAGGGACTTGGGCACCTGCTGCAAGTCCTCCTGGTGCTCTGCATCCCCTTGCAGGTTCATCCTTTCTCTGTGCTGCCCTTTGCCACCGAGCCACTGCAGCACTCTGGAAGCTCTGCTGCACACACACCCTTGGAACTTGTTAATGCCTCTTGGCTCAGTGAGGAGCTGGGCTTCAATGTCTGTGCTGTCATACAAATGAACTTTACAAATAATATAAAAGACCACTTTAATGTGACTTCATAGCCTTTGAGGAGGCACAGAGCCTACCACATCTACTACTGATGAGCCACATGCATAATGGCAGATTTTCATCAGAAGGACTTTTAATGCTAAAAAAGAAGAGTGTGGATCAAAGGAGCTACTCTGCTCCTGCAGATTCACTGCTCCTCTTTTCCATCAGGTCTGGACTCATATGCCAGCATCCCTCACTGCTGCCTCCATGCTCCCTCACCCCCCTCCAAGAGAAAAAACAACAACAACAACTGCAACAACTTAACAGATGGCCATGCAACGAAACATTAAACCCGAGCCCAATACCTGAGCTGTACCATGAATATTTCACTGAGGCATGGGGTAGAAAAGACAACAAAATGACCTTTTCTACCATCTTAAGGGATATCTAACCTTGTAATTGTTATAGACACATTGAAGAAACAAGAGAGAGACACAGACTATTTGAAAGAAGTTGTGTATATTTCTAAAAACTACTGTCTCAATGTTCCCATTACAACCTGCCAATATGAATGACATTTACTTTTGCTCTGAGAAATGAAAGAAACTCTAAAAGACAGACTGCATTAAGAATCTATTGATATTCCACTGACCTAGTGGGATAAGAACCAAACAAATTTTATCAAGGGCAAATGCCCCAGAGTCTGTAAATTATTTCTTAAAGTAGCAGCAGTAAAAGGGAAGAAAATCTTCAATACCACCCAGTGAAGGCTCACACATCTCAATGATCCAGTGGTAGTGGATAGTACCAGACCCATATATGGGAGCAGAATTGGAGATTTCAGATGGTCAATCCTCTCTTCCAGTTTATCCAGCCCATTAATATTGCTGTAAAACTTATGCAGGAAGTTGTCTTATTAAGGGACATCACAGGAGGTTTTGCCCATGTAATTTTTTCCCTATTGCACAAATGTCACAAAGATGTATTTGTGTTGCAGTGTTGGCCTTCTGTTGAAATCCTTCTTCTGGGGAATAAGTTGTACCCACATAATGCCCATGCAGAAAAATAAGGATGGCATAATAGCCATGGAATACAATATTCTGAAATTAATTTAAGTGAAGGGACTGTGAATTTGGGAAGAATTAATTTTAGCTGGATAGACTGGCAGTTAATTAAAGCTGATAGCTTCTACTTGTAGAAAGGTGTTTTTGATGAAAATATATTGAAAATATTATTAAAATGCCTAGGAAAAACAGTTGCTATTGCCCCTGCTAAAACCTCCCAGACACCCCATGTTTCTATGTAGAAATCATAAACTGATAGCATTTGCATAACAATTATTATTTAATATGTAGACTTCAGTATCATTGCTTTTGGACAGAATTAATACGAAAACCTTTGAGCACAGATATTTTGAAAATGCTCATCTGAAAAGTCACAGGAACCTTTTTAGTTTGCAATATTTTTGCAAGTTCTGTTCTGGTGATGATACCCTGGCAGCAGATCACCACCTTCCCTTTGCATAATCCACAGGACATGCTCCAGAGCTACAGAAAATCCCACACTGCTTGGGGGGGGAGCACATGCCCATGCAGGATGGAGGGTAGGAAAGGTACAAAGACAACCTAAAGCAACCCAAACACTCCCAATTTTCAGAGACAAAAAGTAATTTTGTATGCTTTCAGCTCAATCAGTTTGTTCATGCCTTAGGAAACAATGAGATCAACGGAAATGAAAGCAATTTCCAGCAGATATGAATAAAACACGTGGCTCTGCTGAGAAGAACTCGTACGTTATTCCAGAAGTGCAGTCAAAAACTTGTGGATTAAATGCTTGGAGAATGGATCACGCATGGACTTGCTTCATCTGAATTTATCAGACTAGGGGTTTGCAGGTTTCTCACTCCTCCTTCAGGAGGGAGTTGATTGGGGAATCAGTTGTACAGTCACACACTTCGTGGAGAACTTGCAAAATAATTTTATTTATTTAGACACATTTTGAAGTTGCAATCAGAACTTCTTTCACAGGTCTGTTGTTACATTTCTCTCCTTTCTTTAGGTCTTTTTTCTTTAAACTGTCTTCTTCAAGCAGAAGTTAAAAAAGAAAAATCATGTTCTCAGTGTGTTTCAGGGTTTTCCTGTGCACACACTGCGTGGTACAAAGGCACACAAGCTCTCCCCATTCATCCTGACCCATAATCATTATTAAACTTAATTGCAGAAGACACTGTCTTCACAGCTTTATTTCTCATATGACATCCTGTGAATTGCTTTTAAGAAAAGCCATTTACACAACTTCTATATATATGTAAACTAGTACTCTAATGTCACATTCTTGTTTGCACATTCCCTTGTATTCATGTCAGCTAGCCCTAATGCAAAAGCAAGTGGCCCTTCATGTAGTTCAGTTAGGAAACAGTAGCATGGATTTTCATAAAACAAAAGTTTGACTGATACTATGCAAAATCTGTTCCACTGAAAAATTGGCATCTTGCCCATCATCTTCCACAAAGTTCAGTATCTTTGTCGGTGCTCATCTACTTGACTTCTTAATTGTCTGTGTTCACTGGCTGTATCAAATGGAGTTTTCTTTTTGCTTTTGCTCACTGCATATTACATCTTTTAATCGGGATATATAATTACTTACCACAATCTGCCATGCCAGATTTTCTAAGCATTAGTCTAATTAACTTAAGCTTGATAATTATGTTTCAGATATCATAACAGTACGCACAGAACTTGCAGATGATGCTGTTGGTTTAGCTGTTTCTGATAACACTTTTCTCCTATTCTTACTTTTTCCTTTTGCTTTTTCTCTTTCTGTACAGAGTGGGAGCACAAGCAGAAAGAGGGACTGTTTTTCTCTTTAAATGACTCCAAGGTTCTCCAAAAGCAAAAGCTGTCTGTTTTAAATAGGAAGCCATCAAAAGTAAGTCAGCACAAATGAGAACAGATCCATAATGGAAGGATTTCCTCTTTTTATAAGGATAAAAGATAAATATGTCACAGAAGAAAGAACCTTGAGCTTCTGATAGCGGAAATTGTAGAGGATTCTAGCACAAACCTACAGCATTTATGGGCTAATTATGAAAGTACTCAGACTTTCCACAGGTCTCCAGCCTGAGCCATTCCAATTATCCGCCTGTTGGCGACAGCCTGTCGCCAGGGAGGCAATAAATAAGAGATAACATGCATGGGACCTGGCACAGGCACCTCTCCAGCACAGAGAGATCATCCTTCACAGAGTGATGCAGCCCATCTGGGCAAATGAAATATGCAAGCCTGAGACCCCAGGTAAGAGTAAATAGATGCAGAGGACACTTATGTCACAGTCATAAATAAAGGAAAGAAAAGAAGAAAATCTGTGACAGGCTATGGGTTTGTATTTGGTTTTCTGGCGTAAATCAGCATTTCTCTTCATTCCTGACAGCTCACCTTGGTGTTTGTGGAGAATATATCCTGCATTATTTGATTTGCCTTACTCCTGGCTGAGGGCATGGACACTGTGTCCCACCACACTGAATGGCCACTGCCAGTGGGACAGAGCCAGGAAGACTAGACCTCCTCTCCCTGCTTCCAGAGACCATGGATCTGTCCTGCTGACTGGAGTGCAACAGCTCCTGTTAGGTCCCAAAGGCACCCAGACCACATCTGGGCACTCAGGCTGCAAACCCACTCATGTCTATGCCAAGAGACTGTTTGTTGGAATTTTGGGTGCAAGATTGCATAAGTGCTGTCAAGCCCACACAGAGAACCACACCAAAAGCATTGCATTTGCTCTGGAGGTATTGGTGAGGATTTAATCAGCTGTGAAACACTGAAAGACTGCTCAGCTTATCCTGTGTTTTAACAGACTTATGGATAGAGACAGGACAGGCAGCTCTTGCTGAAGTTTCCCTCATTCAAGCCCTTATTTTCAGATGATTGAAGGGCTGTCACCCTTGACAGAAAATATTATCAGCAGTCAAGGAAGTAATAAGGGTGGCAAGTACATAAATAAGCATAGCATAAATCTGAATATTGGTAATTAGCATTTCATTCAATCAGATTAAAAGTGTTAGACCACTGTAGCAGCGATTCCTTATAGAAAACTATTTAACATTCCAATTATCTCTAATGAATTAACCTCAAAGTATGGCTGAGGTGCAACACCCTAAGAATCCCTTTGCTCATCTACAGTCCACTTGCAACTAATTTCACTTCACAAGCCTACCTCAATTAACATTTTTCTGTATTTCACACATCAGTAACTGCAGTACTGAAATACGCACTCCTTTCCCAAATTTAATAGCTGAGATACTTTCATTTTTTTTGATTCTACAAATGAAGGAAAATCATTTCCTGCTACTATCTCAAACCAATTAAAATTCTTTTAATATTGGCTTTGCATCTCTTCAATACACATATGAACCAAAAAGTCCTACATTTTTCACATAATAATTACTTGGAATTGATCTGCTATGCAGCAATCCAAAGACAAAGGGATTTACAATTAGCAAATTTTAAAGTTTAGTTTACATTTTTCATCTCTAGAGCTTTTAAAGAATGCTTTTTGGTTGAAGGTTTTATATTAGGAAAGAAAACTCAATCGGTACAACTAAATTATTTTAATTTAAAAAGAAAAAAAAGGAAAAATACAGATTTATTGATAGGGCTGGAAGGAGAACACTGCCTTTTAGGCCACTGTGGAACTACAATTACACAAAAAGCTATTGCAAAATAAAGAAAACTTTTGTATACCCCCTGTTCATGGTGTGGCACTGGTAGAAGGCCAGATCTCTAACAGAGATCTCACAGAGTTATCAAATGCCTCTGAGACAGGGAAACCCCTGAACAGTGTCAATAACAGGGCAGCTGCTGGGCCTCATGGCTCTTCCCTTCTGCTTTCCTGGTTTTTCCTGGTGAATTTTACAAAAAGACAGTGGCATTTAATGTCATTCCCGCTTTAATAGGGAAGCATGGTGAGGAAGCTCTTGCTCTGCATCACGGTTGTGGTAAAAGGAGCAGCATTTGTGAACAGATTATAAATCTGACGTTATTTTCCTTTTCACTCCATGTTTGCAGCATTATTTTAGAATTAAGAAAAATGAACACACATGTAAGATAACAGCATCCACGCAGCAATATGGCATAGCTGTTATTCCTCTTACAGGCATCCAATTTAATTTTATCATCAAATACCACACAGCACCAATTCCTATGTTCTATTTTGTACTGATTTTAACCTCAGTGTAGAGCTAAACATTTTGTGCTGTGCATATCATCTAGAGCTCACTGTGAGGAGGAGCACTGCCAGCAGAGAGACATGTGGGGATACAGTACAGGGCTCCTTCTCCTATCAGGAATGTTGGATTTTCCTTCCCAGCTGAAGCACCCACATGATGTCACAGAGCTTCATTGCCATTCCTTCTCTGAGCTGCTGAGCACTGCTATAATTAAGTTATGCAGATAGGACACAGGCATAATATAGCTTGCCCATATAGATACATAGAGTTTGTTTTGTATATTAATTTTTATAATAAATAGGAGCATGCATGGCCTATTTGGTTACATGAGCAAATCCGTGCCCTGAAAGATGATGTTCTCATTAAGAGAAGCTGCAAGCCCAAATCTTATCTGAAGTGCTGTTTACTTTGCTGGCAGAACAGCCAGCATGCTGCAGAGCCTATATCTTTCACTATGCCACTCAAAGTGAGTGCATTCCATAATAAATTCTGAAAGCTTCAAAA
>VXBC01012867.1:3204890-3238618 GCA_013399945.1 Ploceus nigricollis
TATATTAAAAATCAATAACTGCTTAATTTAGCTAACATTATAAACTAATACTTTTAGGTGAAGTATTTTTTTTTCTTATCACATTACCACAATACCATTCTTCTCTGGTATTTTATCTACTCTCAGAGAATACTGACTATTGTAACATTTTGCCCTTACCTGAATTTTTACCAGCCCTTGGTTTTTATCACATACAACACTTTGGAAAGTCTAAATAGTAGTTAAAAATAAACTCTCTGCTAAGATTCTATTTCCACTTCATCCATTTATAACCAACACCACACTGCATTTATGCATGAATCTGTTCTTATGTCAAAACCTGTTCCAAGCCTGATTTTACTCATACTCTTTGTCAAGTGTCTCTGGGCTCCTGGAGTGGCTCTGATCCCCTCAGCCAAAGGGGATTGTTCTCCCTCTGGGAAGAAATTCTTTACATGAAAAGGGCACTTTTATCCCTGAGCAAGTGTTCAGGACCAAACCTCTGTGTGGTGCTCCACCTGAGCAAATGCACCCTCCAGACTCCTTCCCACACTTTCTCCTGGCTTTGGTGCCCAGCCAGGGCCATCCTGCCTCCAGAAAAGCACTGGCAGGACTCTCAGCTGCCTTAGAGCCAGAGAGAGCCCACAGGGTAGCAATTCACTGCCTCCTATCACAGCTTACTGGCACTATCTGAGCTGATAATTTCATATTTATTTCCTTAAGATTTTGCTGCAGATGACAGTGCCCAGAATCTGGAGAGATTTCAGGAGGTGGCCTTGAGAACATTAGGAAAGCTGTAAATTCTCTCCTAGGGATTATTTCAGTGGCACAGGTCAAGTCAAGAGTTTTGATTCTTTCAACTCATCTCTGGGGTTTTGGAACATCCATAAAAGTTTGGATAAATCTGCTATTGGAAAAAAAAATCCCAGTTCACACCTAAAGAGCCTCCTGAAAATTAACATTGAGAAGTATCTCATGTTCATTCTTTAACAAAGGGAGTGGGAAAGGCTGACAATAAGCTAAAGAAAGCAAAATAGTGTGCATCAATTTGCAGTTTGTAATGTGAAGACAGATCTTGTGCTGATTTTGGCACCAGTAGGAAAAGGAAAATCTCCAACTCATGTAATAAGACCCTAGGTAGGAAGGACATTCTCTCTAGACAAATTTGCCAGTAAATCTGAAGCTGATTCATGTCCCCATTCAGCAGGGCATTTAAGTTTTCTTTCAATGCTTAAGAGCTGTTTGAACTCACTTAAGCTGATCACTTGCTTAAATGCTAAAATGCTAAAATGGGATTGCACTGAATACCAGTAGGCACATCTATAATTAAAAAAAACCCTTCTGAGCCTAACAAGCATAGCTGGCTGTGTTACTCATTGTCCACATGTGAGAGTAAGGACTCCTGCTTTAATTAAAGTGATCAAGTGAAGACATCTGAATGCTCACAGAGAAAGAAGTTAGTTAAGTCATCATGTGAGTCAGAAAATCGCACGTAGGGCTGGATTAACACTAGGGAAAAAAAAAAAGAGACATTAGATGAAATTCTTCCTGAAAATATTATTTGCTAGTTCAAACCCAAACATTCTGACTAATTTTAGGAAAACAAGATTTCCTTCATTGTTAATGTCTCTTCTCAGAAGTTTCTCTCATTATCACACTTCACCACTGTCATGTTTCAGTTGTTGCTAATGAACATTTGATCTTTTTTATAAAAATATAGGAAATATGCATGGTGCTTAAGGGGTAAAAAGAGCCCCAGCAAGGAATGACCACATCCTGCAGTGTTTACTCACAAGCATTTCAATAGCATGCCCCTTGACCTGCAGTGATAATTGGGGTCTGCAGGTCTTCCATAATTGTTTCCCTTGCACAGGGAAATGCAAGGTTTAACACAACAATCTGGAAAACTGTAACAATCACTGCTAATAAAAACAGCACAGAAAGGGAGGAGCCCCCATTCATCCAAACAAGACAGTTTTGTATACAAACTCAATATTGTGATTAACACAGGATAAATTAGTGGATCATAATTGGCACAATTTACATTAATTACACAATTACGTCAATTTTGTGAAAATTAAGGTGAATAATGCTGAGTCTAGTATTTCCATCTCACTTTGGAGCCTCAAAAAGGCAGTGTGAGAACAAAAGGGGTGAAGCAGGCTCCAGAGGAAGTGTGGAGAGTGCTCCTTTCTGCTCCAGATATTCAGTGTCAGCCACAACTACACTGAGGCCAGCATATTTGTCAGACTATAACTGCAGCTCTTGAAGGAGATCCACCACCATCCTGGTCACCCTTCCCTTCCTTTGTCTATTTTCCCATCCTCCATTATGATTTTCTTTTTCTCTCACTTTCAGTTTCATCTGAAAGCAGATGCTCTGTGCAGCACCCAGCACAAGGTACCTAATCCAGCAATGAGGAGAGGAGAACTGTGAGGGGGTCTGGGATTTTCAATGCAGGAAGCAAGAACTGAGAAGCACCAATTCCCAATCAAGTTATGGTGTCCATAGCATTGTTTCTCCTTGTTTCAAAAAGCATGTTCAAGTTAAACCCCATACTTAATTTACCACTGATGTCAGAATGACATGTGGAGCTAATTCTATGCATCTGTCTGGGAGAAAAGGTGTATTGCTTCCATTTTTATCTGCCACTGTAAAGCTGCCCTGCAAACTGAGATGAAAAATTCCTGCTGTTTCTGCATGCCTGCAAAGCCCAATCTCCACAGCTCTTTTCTTTAAGGACACATTTTTAGCACGGGTTGAATGAAAGAAATGACACATTTGCCTATTTCCCCCAGCAAGCATCAGATCAGCCTTTGGCTGCCTTGGCAAGGAGTGAAATCATCACGGGGCTGAGAGAAAGCAAACACAGCCCATCCTGCCAGGCGGCTCCCCCTGCTCACGTCGGAGCTCACGAGGCCAGGGCATGTCTTGCTGTTGGTTATTCTGCATTATCCAGGATAAGCCCTGGAGCCAGCATGGCAACTCTGGATTTGCAGAGCTGTAATGGGGCTCTGACCTAATGTCACAGGAGAGGCAGGCCCCATCGGCAGCAGAATTTGACCCAAGCAGGGTCTGCTGCATTGGGCAGCATCCACTGGCTTCACTGGAAGCTCGTTCAATGCTTCAGCGCCAGCAGGGGAACAAAGCTCAAAAGGTCACACAGAGAAAACAGAAAGGGGAAATTGTTTCAAGGCACAAGGAGCTGCTTCAATTTTTTTGTTCAAGCTGGTCTATCAGTTTGATTTTCAGCAGAGCTCTGTGCTTTACCATGCAGGCTCCCCCAACTAACCAGGCAGAAGTAGGATCGGTTTTAAAGAAAATCATGGGTTTGTCTGCAGGACAACTCAATATTTCACTGCATCAGGCCCTGTTCTCATACTATTTCTTATTGATCAGAATACCTCAGGCTATTACCTTTATTAATTAAATGATAATTTTTTTTCCTGGTGAGTATACAAGGAGATAAATGTCTTACAAATAAACTCAGAGCTTGCAGGCTGAGTCATGTGGTCATTTAGAAGTCATTTATCTTTTTCTCTCCCCCTCAGCAAAAAGTAATCATTGTCACAATACTCTGCAAGGCTAATGTGGCTGTGAAATGTGCAACATAAAGAGATATTTTTCATTTCCAGCACAATTATACCAAGCTTTTATGTTGTACTAATTTGTAATTGCAATGCTAACAAGAGGATATGGATGGCTGCTAATCCATTTAAGCACAAACTACCACCCTGGTGAAGCAGGGATGGATCTGACCCCATTGGCTGAAGCCAACCTCTGTAGAGGCTGAATTTAGATTCAAGTGTCTCTGTTTTTTAAAAAAAAAACCTGTTTGTGTATGCCTGTATTTTCACTGCTATCTTGAGAAAGGCCTGAGGTTGTCAGGTGATGCTCTAAAGATGAGACACAGCAGCTCCCTGAAGAACCTTCCCCCGGTGTTTTTCCCTGGTTGAATCACAGCAGAGCCCTTTGATGGGAACAAGTGCCTTTTACCCTGCCAGCTGCCCCATAGCAAGCAGAGAAGTTCATCAGGTGCTTGCTAAGCATGAAAATATCACATTTCTTGGATCAAAGCTCTAAGCAAACTGTGGCTGTCCATTGACACCAAATGCAAGGGTCAAGTAAGAGCAGAAACTCAGAAAGCAATGAAAATCAATGATTTTTGCACCTTTTTGTTCTAAAAATGGAAGCTTTCTGCCTATTCTATGGGTGGAGACTTTCGGCCCCAGGAATGCACTACTGGGAGGTCAGAACAGCATTAGTGCTGTTATTTGACTGATGAGATTTCTGAAAAAATAGGATATTCTTAGAAAGTGATATGTATTGTACAACACAGAAGGGGACAGAGCAGAACAAAATAAGTAGGGAAAAAAATGGTAAACTCTTCAGTAAAAGTAAGACTCAAGACTGGATCATTTTTCCCCCAGGCCTTTTTTTCTCTGATATGGTTTTGCCCAAGTAAAACAAACTAAAAAGTCTTCAAGATTTGGCCCATACATTTGAAACTAAAATACTAAAGGTTAGTTTATTTTCTTTAGGATTTACTAACCTCTCAAAAATCACAGCATTACATCCCACTGATGGTACCCATGGTTTTGGGCAGGCTGAACTAGTTTGGTCTAAGATAGTTTTGAATGAGACATTGCAAATCAGCCTAACACAAGAAGAGCCACATTCTCCTATGTTTGCAGTGTTGCTCTACCAGTTTGGAAGGGTGCTTTGCAGGAAGAGACAAAGGCAGCAAAGGCAATGATAACAGAAACATACTGTAAAATAAATGGCACATCTGTAACAGGGAAAGCCTCTGATTTTTCATTCTGCAAGCAAGCAGCTGCCTGAGCACCAGCCCACAGGTGGTTAAGGTACAGCTGCAGCTCCTTGGGGAGGAAAGTGGCTGTTGCTCCAATAACAGTAAGCCCCAGAGACCCTACTGACATTTTCCAGCTGGAAAGCAGGGCATGGTGTTGGCAGGATGCACATGTACACCACATACAAGTCCTTTGGCCTGGAGCACAGAGACCACACTCTCCACAAATCCACAGCCATCACACAGCTCAGGCTGCTCCATGCACTCTGAACCAGGCTGCTTCCATGGAAGCACCTCACGGGAACTTCTGCAACATCCCATCCTGCTCTCCAGAGCTGTTTACTTACTGTTCCAAGTGAACATCTGATACAGATTAAAAGAATCATAAAGTGTTTAAAGAAATCAAGATCATGCATGTCCTGTGACAGCTTCACTGAGAAGCAGTGATGCTGCACTGAGTGCTAGTTTGTCAACCTTTGCTACTTACACAATTCACAGCCAATTTAATTAAAAATATAACAGATCTGAAAGCTGCTAAAATGCTTGCAATGACTATCAGTCATTTGATAATGGTATGAAAGAGCCATTAGAAGTGAACTGTAAGCAAACTTTTTCAAGATTGAATAACAAGGGCATTACAGTTCCAGCCATTAATGTCATGCTTTAAAAAAATTAGCTGTCCATTTTGCCCTAAAAACGAAGCATTTTTATCTCCCACACATTTACAATCAAAATATGCTTATAAAAGGTACAGTAAATTTCATAGTTATGAGCTGCATATTTTGCATTCTGATCACTGAAACAGCCTCCACTGACTCACTTAATCCTTTAGTTGATTTAATACAAAAGCTCTTTCCTCCCCTTTTCTGTTTGTTGCTAAGATGACTACTCGATGTTCATTAGTAATCAAATACAATGGCAAATGTAATATTGTTGCACAGATGAACTCCTTCCATTACCAACACTCTCATGTTTAAATTATTTTCTTTAAATAGTTGTCTCTTGTTATTCTAGTTCAGCTTATGAAGTTCAGACAAACAGCAGCTTGGACAAAGGATGCAAAATTAAGTAAGTGAAGAAAAAAACTCAGAATCAACATATATCGGTTACATCATTAAAACAGGAATGTTTAGCCATACCCACAAGCCTTTGGGATTTCAGGATAGTCCTGGGATGACCAGGAACAGGATTCTCTGAGCACAAACGATGCTCAACTGCTTTTGTCCCCTGACCAGTTAAATACTCATTGCCTTTACTCTGGGGCATGGATTGGTCCCAGCAATCCTGCTCAGCCCTGCAGGGCCCCCTGCCAGCAGAAGGGACTCACTAGATCAAAGTCCAGCATCCACAAGTTGTGCAGTCCTGAGGGTGCTGAAAAACCTCAGAGCTTTCAGAGGTTTGAAGGGTGGAGACTTTCGGCCCCAGGAATGCACTACTGGGAGGTCAGAACAGCATTAGTGCTGTTATTTGACTGATGAGATTTCTGAAAATCAAATTTTGAATTTAATTCTCACTTGGACAAACAAAGCCACAGGTATTTGTTTTATGAGGTACATTTCTCAAATCTGTCTTCTAACTGGAGGAATTCAGATTACCTGCAAAGAGAGGCAAGCAGGTTCAGAGTAGCTCAGGTGTTGTGCCAACAGCAAACTCCAGCACAGAAGTGCAGATCTAAAAGACAGCCTGCACTCCTGGGAGCCAGGACAGTCAGATGCAGAGCTCCCCTGGTGAAAGCTTCAATTTTCAAAATTGTCAAAAAAATGAACCAAAGGAAAAGAGAAGAAAGCAATGGATTTCTTTGATCCCAGAGCTCCAAGAACAGAGATTTTTAACAATACTGCATTATATGAAGATATATATGTACACACAAACGCATGTACAAATATACATTTAAATATATTATATATAAATATATATTATTACATATTATACATATGAAAAACAAAAGTAAACAAACCTTGTCCTTGACCCCTATTCTTAAAGGTCTGAAGTTCTGTTTTGAAAGTCATTGTATGCGTCTTATCACTTAATAATTTTTCTGCTTAAAACTAGCCCAAATTATTTGCTTTGCTGAAGTATTGCAAAGTTTGAATATTTATATGTATAGCAGCAGATGCTGCTGTCTCTCTCACAATATAATACAACTTTACAACTTATACTGCCTTTCATACCAACTGCATTCCCAGATGGACAGCATTAAATACAAGGAAGAAGTGAATTCAGGCAACGCACAGTAGATGTGTGTATTGTGATACAGTGATGTAAAGTGCTGTCAAGACACTGTTTGATGAATAAATTAAGGCACTGAGCAACAAGGCCAATAAAAGAGTGAGGAAAAAAAATGAAAACAGAGGCATACACAGATGAGAAAATCTACTTAAGATAAAAAAGACAAAAGTTGAAAAGATGAGGAGTTGATGAGGCAGAAAGATACACAGAGGCTGATCCAGATGGTAGAAACAACAGCAAAGGTTCCTAAGCTAGAGTGGCAAGACAAGACTGTGTACAAAGGAGCATGGCGTTGGTTGCAGAGCCTGCAAAGAGACAAGCAAAGGCTGCATGCATTGCTGAGATGCATCACTGCTTCTGGAAATAAGGAGGGACACTGAAAACACTGCAGCTTTTGTTCTCAGCATGGTCAGATTGCTTAAAGGCTCCTGATACTGTGGCTGTGAAAGGGTCCTTGAGCTCTGGGGCTTGAGGAGCCTCTATTTCCCCGTTCAGGGATGGGAACATGCAATTACACAATCTGCCAACCACTGATTAACAATTGGCACACACAGAAATCGCCATGAACCACTCAAGGAGTGCACATGCACACAAGGAATCACTTATCTACCACACAAAGTCTATATCAAAATTTTGCCCAAATGCAGAGCTGACCTGACCTCTCAGCAGTACATGCTAATATGTATGTCAGATTTGCCTTATGGGCTCCCTGTATTTTACATACAGTGTAGAGAAGTCAATCCCTAAAAATACCCTCCTACCTGAGGAGTTTTTAGCACAGACTGAAATGATGGATGAGTATCACCATATTGTTTTATGTTTTGAAAAGTCAAACATAACTGCGCTATGCTACACTGTTTTAAAAATATTAATAAACAAACACTAAACAATCTCAAATTTAGCTCTTAGGCCTGAAGCTATGATACATGAGTGGCAAAGTGGCATAGATGTGTTGGCCAGAAATTACCAAGTTCTAACTAAGTGGCAAGAGTGCTACTTGAAATCACCAAGCATACGCATCCATGGATCTCTTTCACTCTCAAGATGTCAGTGTGAGAACAGTGCTGAAAATAAACATCCCTCCCATGACCTCCACTAACAAGTCTCCACAACCTTTAGGCTTTCAGACTAGCAAGGTCTAGTTCTCACACATAGCTTCCACAGTGGCATTTTCAAGCAGAGAATGACAGCAGTGACACATTTAAGCCTTGTTCTTTTCCATATTGAGCTTTGTTTCCTCACCCATCATCTGTAGTCTGTGCCAGCCCACTTCCAAGAAGATCTTGGTGTATCAAAAGAGGATTTAGCTACAGTGCTTGTACACATAGTCTTGCTCACCTCAGAACACCCAAATGTAAAAATGCTGTGCTCAGCATTCATCAGACAGATCCAATAAAGCTGTAAATGAAAAGAAATTGAAGCAACTTTGTGCCCAGGAATAAAGCTAAATTAAGTAGCAAATGTTTAAGAGATCAAGACCTAAACCACAGTTCCTACAACATGGAATCAGTCACTCTGGCACATCTGGGCATTCAGTGGCCAGAAATGAGCTTGATTCTTATGCAGAAACCCAGTAAATAACCTACAGGTAATTTAAAAGCCCTCAAGAGGGCACTCAGGAAAAGCCCAAGTCACTTACTGAATTACTGGTGGGACTCTGTACGGTGGCTAAGCATCCATCTCTCTGGTGTCAGCTGTGGAAGGCAGGAATGCAATCTGTCCAGTGTACCCAAACAAAACAGCATGCAAAGAATTGGTAGCAATATAGATTCGCTTTTCTGGTAACTGTTGTTTTATGCTCAGATTTGAGGATGATGGGTCATTACAAAGGACTTGCATTACACAAATAATCTGTGATGTGCTACTGGCTCATACTCATATGAACATGACAGTCCAGAATATGAAATGCAAATGGATTCACTGAAAAACAACAAATCAAACCTAAATCATCAGTCTTCATGTCGAAGATAAGACAGTGCTATTTTATAAGAAATAGCCCTTGGAAAAAAGTTACATTGCTCATCTATAACCTACCTAACACAGACTTTAAATAAGCTTCAGTGAACTATTAACTCGGACATCATTAATCTGTTTTGCTTTTACTTTTCAAGTAAAATTTCATTAGTGGACCACTGGATTGACTAATTAATGGCACAATGCTTTAAAGAGCATGCAAATGTCATGTGTGTCCAACGCCTGTGCAAGAGAAATACAGAACATCCCCAGGACCAGAAGAATTGTATGTTTTCATAATGAATTTAGGATACTGTCAGTCATGATCCTTTCCTTGGAATACCATGCTGAGATGCCAGCTGAGTTCCCCAGACTGAGCAGGGGCTTGGGCTGTCAGAGCAGACCAGATCTGAACTCTTGGAAAAGGATTAGGTCCTCCTCAGAGTCATGGGCAGGAACTCAGTGCAACCCCTGAGGAAACCAGAGCAATCTCTGTCCAAGACTACAGAAAAAACAATTCTGTCAAAAATAGAAGCAAGATGCAAACAACCATGGCTAAAGTTCATGCACAATTTGGTAAAAAGAAATCAGCCACCACTGTAGGTAACCGAGGTGCATTTATTCAATCTGATTGAGCAGAAAGAGCATTATTAAAAGAATTAACACATCCTGTCCTGAGATTTATTTGTATGGAACCAACTTGTGGGTGAGATCATGTAAGAATTGATTTTTCTGCCTGACTTAAAAAATAAGGTTATGGAGAGACGAAAAATCATTACCTGAGGTGTCCAGAAAGTCTTAAGCAAAACTAAATCATACCTAAAATTCACCCAGTGCATGTATATGTGTTATCAAGGGGTGGTAAAAGTTGCTGTAATGGATAAATTATTAAATACTTTTTTTAAACTTTATTTTTTGAAGTATATCACATATTTTGAAGACACTGGGACTAAAATTAATTCATTTACTAACTAGGTCAATAAAAATTGCTGTAGCCAAGAGCTCTATTAAAAGTCCATAATGTTATCTTAATGGAGGAAAACTAATAGAGTTCTTTGGAAGTTTTCCATACAATTAATATTGTAGAATTTCAGTGGATGTCTTAAATAGTTTAAATAGGCATTTTTATTAACAGACTTAATAATAGAATTAAAACAAATTAAAATCATTACTTTCGCTAAGAGTAAGTATTTACATTCTAAGCATCTTAATGGAATTTATTCTTGAAAGAATGTAGAAACAATGCTCATTATTCAACATTGTGAAGTGGGAATTGGCTATTTGGCATCCACACATAGAAGATCTGCCAATTTGCAACTACTGTAGCACTTAGTGGGAGCCTCTCTGTCTAAACCACTTTGCATGGCAGCAATCCAGGACCTCGACCTGCAATACAATCCACCTCCTTTTCAGGAGCCTTTCTTGTTGGAAAGTGTTAAACTCACCTGGCAACCAAGCAACAAAAAAATAGTAATTAAAAAAACCCCAAACAAACAACTAGAAAGCTGAATAATACACGAGGCAAATAACAGAGAAAGTTATTGTATCAATTATCTGCTCATACCCTCTTTCTCTGGGCTTTTCACCACTTGCAATTATCCCTTTGGTTTATCTCAGGTTATCCCATGTTCCTTATTTCTGTGGCTACCTGCTTATTGAAGGTCTGTGCACATTTTCAACTGAATGAAATATTCCTCTTTCAATTTCACTTTCTACCTGCTAATAGGGTTAAAACACCCGCCAGGCAATGCAGATGAGCTGTGTGAGCCTTAGAGCGTTGTTGAGGTTGAAGGGCAGCATCCACAGTGCTGGAAATGACACATCCCACAAAAGCAAGCACAGCACTGGAGGCAAGTTTTTGGCAAAGGGAGAGTGCAGGAAGTGCTGTGCAGTTGGAGGAAGCCCAGGGTCAGGGGCAAAGTTGATCTGGTCACCATCCTTAACTCCTGGTGGTGAGCAGAAAGCATTTATTATGATATAGCTAATGTGGCCAAAAGCAGCCATGCAGCCTGTGCCTGGAACTGAAACCCACAGAACAACAGAAAAATTTTGCTTTGAACTCATGCAGACATTTCTCAGGGAGTTCATGGAGAAAAGGGAAGCCCTGACCTGACAGAAGGGTACTGAAGCAAATTTACCTTCCTACTGAACTCAGTAGATTTCCAGTTCTATTCCTAAATGAACTCATAAATTTCTGATGAAACCACTGCATTTAATATCCAAGTACTGTACAAAGGCAATTGATACTAATGCTTTTGGGGTTCTAGTCACCTATGAACATTGTCACTGGTCTTGGGTCAGAAGAGTCCATTTTCCTGACAGATTTGATTATAAAAGGCATCACCAACACCAGTTTTGGACAGCAGGGTCCAAAACAGCAGGGTCCTGTTTGGACAGCAGGACACGCACGCGCCTTCCAAAGTGATCAGAGAAATTCATGTCCCACCCACGCCTTCCTCCCCTTCCCATCAGTCAGGGGCAAGGGGGAGGTGACCATGAGAGCACAGCAAGCACAGCCAGCACAGCCCCCAGGCTGGGCACCTCCAGTGGAAATTTTTAACAAGAGCACGTCTCCTTTGTGCACGTTGTGTCAGCTGCACGCTGACTTACTGCCATGAAAACAGGGCATTGTGCAGAAGTTATTTGTCACTGTGTAATCAGTAGAGATAACCAGACTCTGCTTCTCGTTATGGATGTTAGTCTGGAACGGACATGGTAGGAGGTGTAATATTGCATTGTAATTGCTCCTAACACTGGAACATTCTCCCCCCACCCCGAAATTACTTGCCAGAGAGTTAAAGCCCTTCCACAGAAATTGGCAGCATTGTGACACTCAGAGAACAGGCCAGAACACTGAAGCTATTTCAACCATTACCTTACCAGACACATTAAAGGACCAGATCCAAAGGCCATAAAAGTTCCAGGAAATTTTTTGTAGTCTATAATGAGGTTTGTATCAGGCTCCAGGTCCCAATCAGCCTTCCCTAGTTTTGGTATTCATGTTTGCTAAAATTACAAAATGTCCTTTCATTCCAGAGAATCTTATCAGAAAATTGATCTCTTTATATATAAAGTCTTCAGCCAAGGTAAAGTCCTTTCAGGAGTTTTATGGTTTCCTATCTTTCTTTTCAAAACCCTCTGGAAACTGGAAAATATGCTGATACTGTTTCCATGTTAAAAAAAAATGGTTAAATAAAATAGAAATATAGTTCTCAAGTGTTTGCAAATATCCAGTGTTTTGTAATCTCTTTGGCAAAAATGGCAAAGGTTAACAGAAAACAGGTAAAAAAATTTAGAATTAATTCAGAATGACACAATTATTTACAGAAGTACCTATCTGAAGATTATCTCATTATCTTACTTATAAGACCTACAACTGTGTTCTATGTATTTAAATTAAATTATCTAATGCAAATGTTATATATGAACAGCTCAGCAAGAGACTATTGTATCAACACACCGTATTCTGTGTAAAAGCAGACTGCCACTTCTGGGTTTGTAAACGTGTCAGATAATAATTTTATTGCTTTGCAGGTAGCAGAACCCCCAGTGTTCTTGTTCCCAAATGGTGATTGAGTGATAGCTTTTAATATTGTCTAATGATCACAAACATGTGGAGTCTTGTGTTAACATCTGGTTTATGGGCAAAGTCGCACACAAAACTACTCACAAAACGAATAACCCCCTGCCCTCCGAAAGGCAGAATTAATAGAACAAGAACATGTTCTTTTATTACTGAAGAAGAAGTAGCAGGGCATGCTGCAAACATTTATAGGTATGGTTTATGTAGTGCAACTAACTGAACAAATCACTTTGTTCAAAAAATTCTTAGAAGTCACAAGCTCTAAGGAGGGGAAAACAGTTTGTCAGGAACATTGGAGGAAGAAATAACCACAGAACCAAATCTCATAATTCTGAGCATGGCAAAGCTTTCACTGCAGACAAGGAGAGCTTTGCCTAAGGGCAGCCTTAGCCAGTAACATGTGATGTCCAGGCAAGCTCAAGAACTTCTGAAGGTAAAAATAAAAACCCCATGTCAGTTGTTCCATCCTTATGGCTCATTTTTTTATCAGTGAGCATCAAATAACAAATAAAGCCTCAAGGACTATTAGAAATCACCCTACTTGGTCACAGCTACCACAATTTTAGTTGCAGATCTTCTACAAAAATGTATTAAACAGGCTCCACCATGGAATTCCCAGTCTTACCACATTTATTTCAATATGTCAGATACAGCAGTACCAATCATTTTTCCCTTAAATATTTACTTTGTTCTAGCCCAATTCTTTTGTCTGGGTGGACTTTTTCCTAGGTACCCTGATCTTTCCAGATGTGAGTTCACAGCCCAGAGCCCCATCATGGTATGGCTTCCACAGAAATCACTTTGCCTCCAAGGCCTCTGCTCAGGGCTAGGAGTGCATGTGAACAAGCCCCTCACACCTCCTTTCACAAACCTCAGGCCAACTTGCACCTCTTGCTGGGCTCTCCTGGAGGGGACAGGAAATACCTCAGCCCTGGGGGAGCAGAAACTGCTGCACTGCAGAGATGCAGAGGATGTAGAGGAATTTGCTGTGATTGCTTAAGGACTTTGTGGCCATTTTGCAGGCATTTATACGGAACCATCTTGTGTTCAGAAGGCTTGGGAAATCCAGCCTGCAAATCTACTGCTCTTAGTATTGAGATGCAGAGAAATCCCCTGAGCAGAGAGTGTACACAAGGGCTGTTCATTGCACCAGAGGTCTCACCTCAGTAACACTCTCACACCAGGGCCACAGGTGCATTGCAAGGACCCACCAAAGCCAGTTTAAATACCAGTGCAGACTTGGCTACATGCTGCAGGAAGGTACAGGTTCTCCTAGTCCTCAAAGCATCTCTTTCAGACAAGTTTTCAGAAGGAAAAAAAAAAAACCCAGTGTGAAGAATGCTCTGGGTAACACAGAGAACAATCTTCAGTACCACTGAAGCAGTCACCACCCAGCCTGTTACCTGGAACAGCAGAGCACAACTGCTCTCCCACCCCAGCAGCAAACAGCCCTTACTGTGCACTGTGTTCTGTGGAGGGTGGCTTTTTCAAAATCCAAAAATTCCATAGCTGAGATTTGGATGAGACTCAGAATCTCTGTCCCCTAGACCCTAACATATGCATACATTCCCTTTCACGCTCTCACCCCTACAATTAATTGAAGAGTCATATATTTTAACAAACCGGTTAATTGAACATAGCTAAGTTGCAAAATTTAAGAAATTTGCCACATTTACATACATAGTAATGAGATCAATTACTTTCAGCTCATGTAGACATATTGAGAACTAATGAGGTACTTAAAACGTGTATGGAGAAAGTCTACTTTCTATTTCCATGCTGTAACTTAGAGCTTGTTAGGGATTTAGCTCTTTATCAGTTTGAGCTATGGCACTTACACTGATAGAAGGCCTGTTAGCTGTGGCTCCCGACTGCATTAAAAAGTCCTTTAATGCAGTTTTGTAGTGGCATACATCTCATTACAGTGCAAAAATGGGCAAACACTGAAGACCACGTTGTTGGAAAATACTTTGTCTGAGAACACAGCAAGCAGAAAGCTTATCCTTTGAAGGATAACATCCACCTCACTCATAATTTAGATAAGTAATTCAGAGACCTTTATAATAAGAAATCCTTTATCATCATTTAAATCTATTGAAAAAGACCCACGAAGGTAAAGTGCCAAATTCTGGAACTGTTATCTTTATGGGTCACTTATAACAACAAAACACTCTTTCTCCCAACACAAAACACAGTGGTAATTTATTTCTTCAAAGAAATTGCACTGAGAGAACATCTACAACACAGTACACTTCATACACTGAGCTCTGGGTTATTACATAGGAAGCCAATTTTCAGGCAGTGGTTTCAACATCTGAGCACAGCCCTGGATACAGCTCCAGGCACATCTGAGGTTTCTCATTAAGTTAGACATGCGATGAAAATGTTGGAAGTTGTTTAAGGGTGAGGAGAAAATGGACACCAATATTATAAAGGTACAAGGGAAAACAGAAACAAGCAGAGAAACCTTTGACTCTGGCATGGAGAGTTACAGGTGAAGTCAGCCCAGGAGAGTCTCAGCAGGTCCCTGTGGCTGCTTCCTGCACAAGTGTGCTGGCCAACATACAGCAAAGCTTTAACTCTTGCCACCTAGCAGATAGAACCAGCTGCTTTTTAACCATAGTTCTGACCATTTCTTCTGCCTATCAAACCCTCTAGACATTTTACTTCCCTGGCCCAGATATTAAATGACACCCTATGGATGCAATTGCCCTGAGCCATTAGGTTGAGGTCAGTCAATGCCTTTCCCCAGGGGACAGGGGCTCCTGATCCACAGGGGGAATACTACTGTACACATACCTCAGCCTGGCTCCCTGGGGTCACTCAGGTTATTAGGGACACCTCTGCAGCATGACTGTGAGCTTCAGGTTTCCAAGAGATGCACAGAACAGCTTTTTACAGCTTTATCAATCTGAAGTCTCCCTTTCCCTCTTTCAGTTAAAATGTCTCAACAACTTAATTTTACTCCTGCATTTGTTCTCATTTGAAAAGCCCATTTGCAATGTGACAACTTCCACCAGGACAGTACCCCTTCAAATGCCAGCTGAATCCTGGGTGTGAGGCTGAGGGCAGGAGCCACAGGGATCACCTGCACTTTGAGCAATTTTCAGATCCAACCTTCAGCTGCTGAGGGAAGGAGAGAAACCACTTACCCTGCCATGGCTGAGTGAAACAACCCCTCTACAGCAGGAGAGCAGCAGCAAAGCTGAAAGCTGCCAAAGGAGGAGTTAAGCAGCTGTCTCAGGATGCAGCTGTGATCCCATGAGGGTCACCTGCCTCCAGCACAAGCTCCATCACCCAGCCTGAGTGAAAATGTGACCCTCTGGCACCAGGTCTGTTGTTGTGAGGCAGAAAGCAGCTTGTCCCCTGGTTCACTCCAGCTCTGGATGTGTCTGGGGCTGGTGCTCCCCAGCTGTGCCACAGCTGCCCCTGGCTTTCAGCACTCACCTCTGCCCCTATCGGGCCAAACCAGCTCTGTGGGGTTCTGTGGGCTGAGAGCTGGGCATCAGGCCTGGCTCCCAGTTCCCAGTGAGAACTGGGAGCAGGTATGGGGCTCTATCAACTCCTGCTCCCCACGGGAGATGAGAACCTGCAGAATGGGGGAGGAGACAGCCACGGGCTACCCCTGCTGTGGATTTCCTTACACCCAGAATGCACGTGCTCATGTGCATTATGTTCAGCCTGAATATACTGCTTTCTGTGCCACTGATCATACATTTGCTTGTCATTACAGTGCCTATAAGTAAATACAGAGAAATAAATAAGAATACTTAGCACTTTAAGCCCATTAAAGCATTGGCAAAGTTTCACATGAGATGGTCTTTAAAGCTTGATGTATGGCAATAAAATTAGTTCAGAAAGAGACAGCTGCATAAAAACAATGTATGCCTCCACATAAAACTGTGAAAAATATTTTGACTGGCACAGATTTTAAGGTAGGCTTATTTATTGGAGCTGTGCTTCAGTAATTTAGCAAATACAGAATGGGAACAAGAGGAGCATGGGATGCTCACAGAGGGACAGTTCCAATGAGCATTCATTGCAGCTGATGAGTCTGAAATCACACCAGGCTGATAGCAAAGATTTGTACCCAGTGTTGGGCAATGATCACACTTTACAGAAAACTAAGAGCTAATGAAGTAAAATTAAAAATAAGTGGAGTGGTGGGTTGAAAATATTATCTAAAAATGTAATATGAAAGGAATATCTGATAACTAAAGAGTAATTATGTTTTAAAAAATCTGGGAGCATCAAGTTTTAATTCAAACTAATACATATTTTTTTAAATTGTGCTTCTGGGCTACATGTGTCAGAAAAAGGCCCATCAAATCTGTGTCTTTGATCCAGTTACCAGTAATAGAAAACATTTTCCCAGAGAGATACAAAAGAAAAACAGATTCATGAGAGTCTCTACTTCTTATTTATAGCTTTATGCAATTTTTATCTCATATCCTTCTTCCTGTCCTTTAATTGAAAAGCAAAATTTATACCTAAGAGCAACAATGCAATGAGAGATGGTGCCTGCAGATTGGGTTTGAGTCTCTAAAGTGAACAGTCACATGAATGATGCAGTGTTCTGGTTTTGGTGTGCTCTTTGCTATCTGTTAATGATATCGTGAGACAAAGACACAGGACCAGCAGCAGGAGGCTTAGGTAGCTCTTTCTTAGCCTGTTTTAAAGTGAGGACTGTGGTGGACTCAATTCACATAGGCCAAGGAAAAATAGGACATCCTACTCTTTGGAAAATGTAAAATGAGACAGAAAATTCCTATTTTTAAACAAATATTAAAGGTTTATTTCTTTTGACAAGAACTTGGGCTTAAGAAAATAGATTGCTTTGCCTTTTCATATCAGATAAAAAGTTTCAAATAGTCAGTGGCAATTTGTTCTGGTTCTCCACTTATGCCTGGACTACCACCGAGCCTGTCTCGCATGAGCAAGGTCCTATTCATGTATTCTTTCAGTTGTCATACAATGAATTCTCATTACCAGTTGAAGCCTGTGCAGCCACATTAAAGTCCATTTATGTTCTGATATGTACATAGGCATTAATTCAGATTATATCCCTCTAATTGCACAAATTAATTGCTCTCTGATGAATTTTACAGCACCTCATTTCTAAGGGTTTCTCCTGAAAGTAGAGTGAAAAGGTCAACAACATGATCAAACACTACCCTGTTCAACATGCTTTGAAGATTATAATTATATCCAATTAGAAGTTTTTGCAATTATCACATATTGTAAATTTTACATTCTAAGAACTAATAAGATTCTTTTGTATTTATTTACCCTGCCAAGTATGTGTGCACACACCACCCAAGTACAGTTTTTGATGGATTGTTTCAGTTCAGTGGGGACAATGGCATGCTACAGTTATTTGCTATTTTTCTCAGGCAAAGATCTGCCTGGAAGGTTACCCCCAATGTCTGAAGCCTGACCAGGACTCTTGGGACAGAAGAAGAATACAAATGAGCTGATATTTAATGTCACAAGTATCAGTAGTACTTTATGCCTGTGTGCAATTTTTTCATGGAAACGTTAATGCAAGGAGAAACTCCCCAGGTATTGGGTTCTCCATGGTGACCACTGTACACAGCCTCTAAGCAAAGGAGAGGCACGAAACCAATGCATTTCCCAGTCTGCCAGAAGGCATATTTTTGTCATTCAGAAGGGTACAGATAACAGATTAGTATTCCAGGTACTAGTTGATTTTCAGCTCTTCTTGGAAAGCTACATATGCACTTGTACCCCAGAGAGCAATATAAGAGCAAGACTGTCAAACTTCATCTTTGCTGCAGACTAATTACAAAACCTAGGAGCCTAGTTTGCAAAACTGGGCTTCCTTTGCTGCCTCTCCATGCTATTTTATGTAACTTAACAGTATGGGGTTGTTTTATTATGATAACAGATATGCTGAGTTTCTGGGTCTCTTCAAAATAGCAAAACAGGCCAGTGCCAGCAGCACCATCAGGAGGAAAAGCTGGCAATGTGCTAAGCTTTCCTCAAATTAATTACCTGCTGAAATCACAACAACAATTAGTTTGTTGATTTGAATTTTACCCACAATACAAACACAAAAAGAAGAAAAGATTGAAAAAGCAAAAAGCACTAATGGTGAAATGGAAGTTTGGTTGTCATCTCGTGAGACAGGATCTCCCTCTAACGCTCCAACACAAACACACATGGCTGTGATTGAAAGCCCGTTGCTCTCAGGAAGATTTGATTACTTTCCAAACACAAGAAGGAAGCATCATTCCTCAAAAACCTGTCTTCCACAGTATACCTGGGGCTTTTACATCACCATTAATTTAGGGTAGCAACTCTCAACACTGCCTGTCCCACGGCAGCTTCATATCCAACTTCATTTAGAGAATGGCTTGTCTCTGCTGGCTGAGGCTGCCCCAAACCTCCCAAAGAGCTAATGACTAATTTAATGAACAGATTTTAATATTTCTGAGCTGCCACCACATCAAGCTTTTCTCTGGACTGGATTCACACATTTCCTACAGAGCCATTTCTATATCTACTTGTCCATTCTCAGGCATGTTCTGTGCCAATTTGCTCACTGTCTTGGTTGTAATATCTCTTTGGAACACAAAGACCTCATTATAAATATCAATAACAATAAAAAGCCTTTTATCTCTCAAGGCAAATTTTCTTTGAACCTACATACATTTAGCATGTATGTGGGTTCCATATTTCAGCTTGAAGAATTACAAATGTATTTACTGAGTGTTGGCAAAACTCCTCATTGGTTTATATTCCTTACATGCACGTCCAAAATAATGAAATCTCCTTTTGTGGAATCTATCTTCCTCACCAGCAAGGGAAAGATGAGTCATGTCTCTCATCAGAATTGTTTCATTAAATCCTTCCTTATCCTCCCAGAAAATTCAGGAAAAATGAAATTTCATCCATTGCTCAGCTTCAACCAACTGTGACAGAACTTCTAATTGACCTTGATATTTGAGAACTTCACAAGTTGGCAAATTACTAAGAGAACCTATAAGTCAAGCAGGTTAAGAGAAGTCGAATAGTGAATAGCAAGAAGAGCAACAGATCCAACAGTATGTAAATTAGGAATTGTATTTAAGCCAACATATTGCATTATGCATGAAAAGGTGAGTAATAGCAAATAGTTTAAGACATCTGTCTACAATTAATGAATCCTAAATAGCTTTATTAATATAGGTCAAATTCCTTCTTCTTGTGGGAATTTGACATTTACTAATATGCCTCTCTAAATTATTCAAAGATATATTTCATATATATACGAAATTGTATTGAGTATGCTCTTCACAAAGGCTGCATTATATTTCTATTAAAAACCTATAGGGACTAGTTAATTTCTAATCCAGTAATCATAAATAAGTAATATTTAAATCATACTCCAATATATCTAAATCCAAATGTTATACAGAAGTCTGCAAAATATTGTTTCATTTGTAGCCCATTGCAGAATGTCATCACCCATCAGAGAGCAGGTATTCAAATTCTGATTTTTGTTCTTGTAAAACATAAACCTAGTATCAATTCCCATTGTGAAGAAAAACTGTGATTAGTAATTAAATTACAGTGCACTAAATTTACTTAACTTAAGTTCACCAGCTGGGAAAATTCTATGCCTCTGGGCTTAACAATAACTCCTAATCTTGCTGTTGCCTGTACCTAATTTTTTAACTTGTAGTATAATTTTCTTTATTGGAATTTCATTAAAAATGGTAATGTCATTACTCCTGTTAATGCTCAAAACCAACACCATAATCCTGAATTTTAATTAGTAATTATAATTAATCATTATTCATTAATGAAATGTTTAGTTGCTAATTGTCTTTGAGCACCCCAGTCCCTAGGCTTATATGCATTTCACAACACATTTAATTTCTCCCAGTTCCTGTTTAAGTGGAAGCACCAACGTGAGTCCCCTTTAACACTTTAGTGTGGTTCAGTGCTTCAGCCCTTTCATCCCCTGCTTACAGGGCTCACACGGATGGCTCAGAGTCTGACTGGTGTTCCATTAGGGAGAATGGTCTGACCACAAATCCCTCCAGCCCAGGACCTGTCTCCATGAGAGTGGTATTGGGTCCCAAGAAAAGCATAAAAGAGCAGGCTGAGCATATGCTGGTACTTCCCCAAACTCTTCTCCTACCCTGCATTTCCTGCATCAGGCTGCTTTTCTAAGTTATTCACGAAAGCCTAGGAATGGTTAATAGTTATTGCATGTAGAGACATGAATATAATGCATTAGACATGGTCCTAAATACAACAAAAGAAAGCCTTAGAGATGATGGTGATAATTATTTTTTGAAGCTGTGGGGCTGTGTAACAACTGGCTCCCTGATGAACAGATATATCACTGCTAACACTAATATATTAACCTTTAATTTATAAATGGAACTCCATATGGAGTATAGCCAGTTTGATCTGCAAAAGGGGCTGTGAATCTTACAGGGAATGACTGATATTCTGTGTCACCATTTCCTGAATTAAGGTTCAAAGATTACTGACAGCCTGTGCAGCCCTTTCTGGAAACCTGATCTGGCCCACAGAGACATAACACCCTTTGGGTATTTTAAATTTAGTGCTCCTTGATGAGTCTGCATGCTATCCCTAAGAAATTATGGGCACTGACAATTGGATGCTGGCCCAAAAGGCTGGAAAGCCAGAGTTGTGGGTTTATGCTGGCAGTGAAGAGTATGCTAAGCCAACATTCAACTCCTTGGAAAATCAAAATCAGAATTAATCTGAAGTTTTGGTGAAAATCTGATGCTTTTATTTCTGCACAGATCTTATTCCAGGAGAAGTTCAACAACAGAAATAAATAACATTTTTAAACCCAGGTATTTTACAACAATAAAATAGTATTCCCTTAAATTAAACAAGTTAAATATCTGCTTGTCTTGTGAATCCACACAGACACACACAGAGCATTCTTGGTGGGGGCATATTTCTGTAATTTATTTTTTGCTTATTTTACACTAACTGTACTTAATCATTTGCAGTCTGTTACAATGAAGTACAAATGACATATTTTCTCCTTTTCAGAACATGATTTTAGATGTTTGATAGCTACCCACGAGAGGGTCAGCAAAAGTGTCTAGAAATATGGAGGGATTTACATATAAAGAAGTGCTGGATTTTGAAAGAGACACATTGTGCTCAGGGAGGCACCTCGCTCAGCTGGTCTTCAATTCCACTGGCACAAGTTGGAGTTGGAATATTTGTCTTAGGGATGAAGGTGTAGAACAGAAATCTCAGCCACAATGCACTCAGGGACAAGAACTTTATGAAGTACAGTAACAAAAACTAGACTTCCTACTGGTTCACCATCTGGATATTATCTAATTATTAATTAGGAGGAAGAGGACACGAAGGAAGCTCACTGTCTGCAAGGTGTGGTCTCCCTCCATGGATATCTGACAACACTTCCAAATCCATGATGTTAGCAGACAAGGGCATCTACTTGAGATTTACACCATATTTTCTTTGCTGCACAGAAAATAAACCTGCAGAAAGTCAAGAGCTGTTTCTGTGCTCTGGTGGCTGAAGGGTGACAGAAGAACATCTCTACTTGCTGCACCTCTAACAGCAACTAGGAAGCTGTGCTCTGTATAATGTTATGTTACTAATGTAGTACTTGATTCAGTGAGAGAAATTCTTAAAAGATAATTTTGAGGCAGATGGGGGATCAATAGTTTCCTGTACAGTCTGTACTCTCTATAGACCAAATAGTATTCATACATCTGAAGTTTAGCAGATGGTGTTTTTGCATTAATTTTCCAAACTACCAACTGTAGGATACTCTGTTTTCAGAAAACCAGTTGCCTTAAGGCTTGAATTTTTTAAAGTATTTCAAATGTTTTCATGTGTTGTAGGCACACCTCTTTCTCAGGTTCTTTCTCCCAAAGGTGCCGTTCTGATTTTTGGATCTCAAAAAACTGAATTGGCAACAGGCTCAGCAGGTTCACACCATGTTTGTAACAAACCATGGAATATGACAGCAGCATCTCACTGCAGGGCATTTGCTCCTCTCTGTCTGGACACAGAGCCATTGCAGCACTTTGCTACTTACCAGGAAGGAAACCACACTGGTGGGTGGAAAGTACAATAAAACCATTCAACATTCTCACAAGATGCCAAAGACCATTTGCTTCTGTTTCAAATCAGTCCCCAAAGCCCACTCCACACTTGGAGCACCTGTTTTCATCTATCTGCATTTCTTTCCTGATTTAAATTATTTATGTAAACAAACAAAAAAAAGTTGAGGAATTACGAGAAGGCGTAGTGCCTCTGAATATTTTAAGGAGACTGAATTCTTTTTTGGCCAGCTGTTGAAAATTTGACTAGAGATGTACATATATCAGGGCAGAAAAAGTTGCATAGAAGTCACCGTGTCATGGATTTTGAGTTCCCAAAGAACCCCCCAAAACTGAGATGCCTTTGATCCATTCCAAAGGGGGAGTAAAAGAAAACTTCAAAGAAGAATGAAAATCCTGCTACTTTGCACCTGCTTTAGCTGCAGCCAGTGTGTATTATTTATCATCCTCACCTCACTTCTGCATTGCTCTAAGCATGCTGAAGTCATTCAATTTAGCTTTCCAGTTTGGTCAGCCTGCCAGGAAGGAGTAATCTTGCCTTCACCTTCCCCAGCCCTCTTCTGAACACAAATATAGTGTGACTGCTAATTTGTTGATTTATACAAGGTTTAATCCACTAGAGTCATAAAATATTAAAGGAATCTTTCTTCAGTAAATTTACAGCTAAATAAAACTGTAGCTTTCAAGTTTGTCTAGAAACAAGAGTGGCATTTTATTTGCTTGAAATCCATTTTCTGATTCAGTGAGGTGGACTGACATGGGCAGCCTGCTTATTTAAACCACAGCATGTGCAGGATGCTTGGGTGGAGTCTTTCTGAGAAAGGAAATGTGTTTTATCATTTCACAGAATAATGCAGCTAATGCATTCATCTCATCTTTTATTGTTACTACTAAATAAGTGTAATGAAAGACTAGCTACTTTCTGCTACAATTGATGCAAAATAATTAAGAGAAAACCCTGCATTAGTGCAAGATGGAAGCTTGCCTGACATAGGCTGAAAACACATCCCCGATCAGTCTGGAAAAACTTGAAATAAGATTCCTCCCTTCTCCTCCCAGTTAACAACTAATGGAGTCCGTATCCATCTCAACTCCAAAGTGAAGACAATGATGGAAATACCCAAAAGACCAGATAAAGTTGAAGTGATGAAGTTTCCTAGAGAGGGTCTTCAAACACTATTTCTATCAGCGTATAATTTTGCAACCAGCAGCAATCTGGGCAGCACATCATCAAGCCAAAAAAAAAAAAAAATTACTCCCTCTATATTTCAGATTGGAGGGATGTCAGAAAAGGCATATGAAAAATAATTTTATTTTACAACCATCAATTTAATCTCAAGTGTTACCCTGCCCATTTCTATTTCCATGTTTTTAGGCTATTCCATTTTGCTTTCCCGAGTACGTTACAGGAGGTCAAACAGAGAATTTTCATCTGTTAGCACCTAACACTGGAATTCCATTACACAGGGTTATGCACAGCCCTGTTTAAAGGGAAAGAAAATCAATATGGGGTTACATTTTCTTTTTTGACTAACAGAGAATGAGGAAATGCCCTCTGGATTTTAACTTCCCAATAACGAGTTGGACCATAGGATGTCACTTGTGAACTCCAGAAAATCCCCTATATAAGTGCTCTGCATATTTTTTGCAATTTTTCTCCTGGAAATCTGCTTAGGCACTTGTTGTGAGTTCTTTAAGGCAAAAAACTTTCAGGGTAATAGGCATTTATGGAGATACAGTCCCTTACTTAAATGCCTAAAAATAAGATTAAAGAACAAGTCAAGTACCAATATTAGATTTGTTGCAACAGATTATTCAAGAGTATCAGAAAAATATTAGAGAATGACCATTTAAATATGCAGTTTATCAATGGGAAAACTAACAGCTTCCATTTGAAAAGATATTTACTCAACAATCCATTTGTAAAAATTAATATTTTCAATAAAATATAATATTCCTATTAGAATAAAGTATTTTTGTAGCAATTATATTTTAGTTCAAAATCAGAATTGATCCTTAGCATGGTTTGGAGGCCCTTGCTGACAAAGTTACAAAATAATTAAACATTTAAATCTCTATGTGTGGTAGTGTGGCTTTGCTGATTTTCAGCCTACAAGGCAGAACACCCAATTAACAAGCACTCCCCAAAATCCTGTATTTTCTATGCAATTTTCAGAATCTGTCAGTTTCTGAATCCCCAAACTTTGCAGCAGTATTGGGGCAGATCTATTCAAAGTAAATCTGTTTTGCTCAAGATAATCTCTTTGATATAACAATACCACAGCAGAAAACAAAAAGAAAGGTCTGCTTTCTCTGAAGTTTTTTTGGAAAGGGGATTAAAAAATTGCCATCTTTAGCTGCTCTTCTAATAGCAAGCCTGCATCAGAAGGAATAATCTCCCTTGCCTCTTCATCACAGAAACGAGAATGTCTCCTCAAGGATACAGTGCTGTGGGTATAATCTGATTTACAGAGGAGATCACGCCAAACTTTAAGCTTTCAGAACTTGCTGCAGGTGCAGGTGAAGTGCATTTCCACACTTGTGGAGGCACGGGAAGCCCCAGCCCTGTCCCTGCAGAGCTCAGGGGTGTCCCCAAGCCCTGCTGAGCGCACGCTCGGCCGCACACGGATCCTGCCCAGAACATCGGGCACCAGGAAATATTTCAGCACTCTCTCATCTCTGAGGCAAACTTGGCATTGTCTAATGAAAATCCACCTCATTTCACACTCGATATTTATTCTTTCAAAATTTTATTTCATCTTATTATTGACCTTAGAGATCAACCAGTCCACCCTCTGCCATGGGCAGGGACACCTTCCGCTAGACCAGGCCGCTCAGAGCCCCATCCAACCTGGCCTGGAACACTTCCAGGGATGGGACATGCACAGCTTCTCTGGGAAACCCATTCCAGTGTCTCATCACCCTCACAGTAAATAACTTCTTCTACTATCCAGCTGAATTCCTCTTGCAGTTCAAGGCCTTTCCCCCTCGTCCTATCACTCCAAGCCCTTGTAAGAAGTCCATCTGCGGCTGTGCTGTGGCCCCTTTAGGTACTGAAAGGCTGCTAGAAAATCTCCTCAGAGCCTTCTCCAGGCTCACCAGATATCTGGGGTTCATACAAATGTTTACACACAGCATTTAAAGCTCCTTGTTTCCTTCCATCTTGAGATTTTTCTGTTGTCTCCCTATACTCTCATGCTCCTGTAGACATCGCAAGAGGAGCAGTGCATCAGCTGGTAAATCAGCTGCAGCAGTTTCTAAAACAGAGTTTCTCACTGTTTTTCTTCTGCTTTATCTTTAAAAATCTACACCATTTTAGCAGTCATCCTCCTGCAGGTCTGCATGCAGGCAGCTCCACTGCCCTTCATACCAGGCTCAGTTTCACCATTCATTTCCCTCTCAGACCTTGCCTCTTTCCAGAATGAATGTGCCTATAATCTCTATTATTTCATTCTCCTAAACCAGCACAGGAACTTGCCATAGCTTCTGCAAACCTCAGCATGACATTAGGCATATCTTTGAATTCAGCTGCTGTCTAAACTCTGCCTTTTTGAGCCAAAAGCCCTGGGCCAGTGCCCCTCTGCTCTGGCACTGATGAATCATTGCAGCCTGCTGCAGCTCCAAGTAACCACAATTCCACCCCTACAGGATCCCATACTCCTCCCAAATTTAAGTCTTTCACTAACCCTAAACTCATCTTCAGTGACCATAAAGCTGGTTCCCCCCTGAGAGACTCCAGCCCCAGCTCTGCATGCAGGGGATGATGCCTTGTTCCATCAGACACTGCAGCTCTCCACACAGCTCTGCCATGTAGCAAAGAATTGCCAATACATATTTTCAGCACTGCTCAGCTGCTAAGGATCCTGAAACTCCTTAAAAATTTCAGGAATTTATTTGTCAATTGACAGGTCCTCCAAGCACTGCTTCTGCTATCAGTGCTTTCACTGTCCTTTTCATTCAAACTGGGATTTATTGTTTCTCTCGGAGCCTTCCTCTCTTACTACTGGAGTCACAGCTTGGTCTGACACCATTTCCATCATGCTGCCCATCACCTATTCACAAACAATATTGCAGCAAAGATTGTTGGAACATCCAGCATTTGGGTGTTCTTGCAACAGAATTTATCCACCAAGAGAAAAACTTGATTTATATGTTGCAGACTTTACACCTTCCATTCTGTTTTGGCATTGGCTTCATATATTTAATATTCATTCCCTTCACTCTTATCCTGGCAGCTGTAGAGTTTATAAATCCTAATCTGTCTCTCTGAGATGGTAAGGTTGTATTGCACCTTGTGTGATTCTCTGTCTCTCTCAAGATTTGTACCTTTTCTTAACTATTTGCAAAAACATGAGATTGGAGAAAAGCTTTAATGCAGGGCCACGGATTAATCATGGTTATCAAAGCTCCTTTTTAAAATGGATAGCAACACAGCATATACACAGAGACTGCACTTAAAATTGAAACTGCATCACAAAATTCCTTTTTCCATTTATATATAAATTATGCATCTAAACAGAAGTGTTAATAATTTATTAAGTTGCTCAGCTAAATTCAGATCTTAATTAGTCTTTAGAATATCTGCAAAGTAAAAATACGTTGATTAGAACATGTAAAATTATTACTTGCCTTTTCAGCTCTTAGTATCAAGTGAAAATTTGGGGTTGTTTTTTTGGGGGGGAGTTCAGGTACCCCATTCACCATGCATACCTCCTATTTTGTTGCTGTTTTCACTTACAGGCAACAAACAGGAAAGAACAAAATATTTGAATAAATTCAGAATTTTGGACAGGCTTGGGACTTTCACTGTGAAACACACTCTGAGTGAATAAAGATTTACTGCCATGGAACTGGCTGTGAGGAAATAGTCTGGGGCAAAACAATACAGCTGTATCAGAAGGACCCCAGGTTCAACAACACTGGGGAAATAATGATGATAGAAAAAAAGGCACTAACCAAAAACTGGAAAAGTATTTTG
The DNA here is from genome assembly GCA_013399945.1 of Ploceus nigricollis. Classification (NCBI taxonomy): domain Eukaryota; kingdom Metazoa; phylum Chordata; class Aves; order Passeriformes; family Ploceidae; genus Ploceus; species Ploceus nigricollis. The sequence continues at coordinate 3,232,520 of VXBC01012867.1, forward strand.
AAAGTTACTTCCTTTGCCTTCACAAACACAGTTAACCCATCAGCCCCATGCTCCTTCTTTGCTTTCTGACCAACAAGAGATGCCCTGGCTGCTTGCAGTGGACCTTCTTTTATTTACATATCCCATGTTTCTAACGGGTCCTCATTCAGCTTTGAGTTTTATTTGAGGGTGGAGAGGGCAATAATTTAAATCCAAATGCACAAATATTATGCTTTGAAAGAACCCAGGCATGGCTCAATAAGGAAAGTTGAGAGCAGGCCTGCTCTTCATAAGGTTAAAAAGTTGAGCATGGGGCTAATAACCAAGCACAGAGGCACTGCCAGTGTGCCACTGCAATGTCACATCTTGGGAGCTCCAGCCACACTCTGCAGGATGGTCATGTGGCATCCAAAGGGACCAGTGAGGTCTGGGGTCACCTGAGGATGGTGGAGCACCCCAGCAGTGTTGTGGATGGGCACAACTGGCCCTGCCACCCTCAGAAAGGTCAGCAGCTGCTGGGAATGAATCCCCTAAGCTGTGACAATGGTGGCACTGTCCCTAATGTTAACAGCTCAGCCAGGGGAGGCACTGGAGCCTGATCCTGCAGCCCAGCAGGCACAGTCTAGTCCTGGATTCATTTTGCATTTTCATTTGGCTCAGCTAGACCAGGCTCTTTCTGCTGCCCCTCCAAGTGGGTTGTGGCTCTGGGAGCCTCAAGTCCATTTTCTGTTTTCCTCTTTGCAGCCAGTGCTGCAAGTCTTCCCCCCTTGGAAGCATCCCCACAGCATCCAGAAATACATGAGGGGTTTTGTTTTGTTTTTTTAACTTTGTACATCTAAGACATTTCTGTGGACTTGTGAGCTGTGTTCTTCAGTAAAAAGAAAGTCCTTCTTGGTGAACTGTAAGAGCTTTTGTCTCCCAGCCCTGCTTCACCCACTACTGGTACTGCTGCACTTTCAGAGATTAATTTTTCATCCTCTGCTTCCAGTACTTTTTTCCCACAAGTTTCAAAAAGACATAACTATGGAAAGTTTCTAGATACTGCTCTGCCAGTTTAAAGCTATATTTCATCTCTTTAGTGCCTTTCTTCCCAAAATGTAAAAATTATAGAAACACCCCCCACATCCCTCAATAACCAACTGCGTGTACACACAGAAATACATCTGGAGGTGAGGAAATGAGCTGCACTCATAGTGTGTGAGGATGAAGTTTTCTAAACTAAATTCTCTTTGACAGAAGTAGTCCTGCTTCAGAGAAAAAAAATGTAACAGTAACTGTTAACACGAAGCTGTCAGGATTTCCATGCAAATTATGAAAGAGGAAGAGCAACCATTAGCATCCAAATGAGAGAAGACTGCCACTCTTCATCATCTAGAGACAAACTTCTAAATCTGAAGATTTTGCTAGGAAGTTTCCATACAACAAATACATTCCTTTGCCATCCACCTTTGTTCATAATGTCTAGCTTCATGAATAAACATTCTGATGCCATGAGATACCAATCATCCAGTGAGCAGAGTCCTGTGACTTTGCTGAGCTCCCACATTACAGTGAAATTCAGATGGAGTCTAACACTAGAGAACCTCAGCCCTCAGGAAGAAAAAAAAATTATATATCTTCTCCCAAATTACAGAAAATATAGGATATCTGCCTCATCAAACAGCACAGAGATCCTAGAGGCTGAGTTATTGCAGTTAATGAGGCAGTCTCAGAGCAAGTACCCTAACCTAAGAGGTCAGAAATTGAAAATGTGCCTGTAATTTGCAAAGTTTTTAATTTAATGTTTCAATTAAAACCCCTCCCTTGCATATCTCTTGCCGGTCAGGGCACTTTGATCCCCTCAGAGGACAAACATGTGGCACCTCTGTTGTACATGAGCAGGTCCCTCGTGTGGCACTGGCTGTGCCAGCCTGGCAGGGGAAACCTGGACCTGGGAGAAACTCCACTGCAGACGTCTACATTCCTGCAAAAACCAGCATATGTCCTTGCCAGTGTTGACAAATGTGTGACTGAAAAGTTCCCTCGGCAGGCTGCTTTGCTTCTTCTCCCAGGCTTAATGAAGGTTATTAACAAAAAAAAAAAGTGGTTTTTTGTGTCTTTTTTCCCCAGATTTAACCCTTTGCTTCCCTGACAGCACTCATTATCCAAGGGTCAGAGACTTCCCCCAAGTCCAGTCACGAAGTCTCTGCCACAGAACAATCCTAAACGAGCAGACAGCATTTTGGGGATCAGTCTGCAGTCTGGGGGGCTCTTTTTCTCATTCTCCAAAGCTGAAGGAGAGTGAGGCCCCAGCATGGCCATCCCCAGCACTCTGCCAAAGCTGCTCAGCTCCTCAGGGTGACAAATGTGAGCCCTCACCAACACGGGAGTCACAGCCATCCACCTGCCACTTGCAGAGCCAGGAGATCCAGCACATCTCCAAAACTGCTCCTGCCCTTCACAGCTCAATAATGCATCACCTAATTCCTGAATTTGTATCAAATATACTGCTTCAGAATTCCACCTCATGTCCTGTCCTGTCCTTTCTTTCTTCAGAGGAATTGTGGATAACCCTCTCCTACTCCCCCTCTCCATGTTATCCTGTGATTTTTAGAGATGTATTTCTTTCTTTTCCTCTTTTCCAGCCAGAGGACCTTAACCTGTTCAGTCTGCCTTCCCAAGGAAGTCATGCAGATTCTCCCGAAGCTGTCTGGTTTAATGGATTTCACTGAAATTTCCCTAAATTCAAAAAATTCAGTGCTGTACTAAGCCCAAATATAATAAATGCCATATGCCCAAGAGGAAGTTCTGTTCATAGAAAACTGTGAGTTCTGGGAAGAAAAGGGAAAGAAGATTACAATGGATGCTGAATTTCAATATATCAAAAATGTCTCTGGCTTCTTCTGTAATTTCCCATCTTTGTTGTGTGTCCCAACCACAGCACAGTAATTCTCAGTTCTTCTACAGCTCAAATTAATATCTTGACCAGCCTTTTTTAATTAGTAAGAATATTTTTTTCAAAAACTATTACATCGTACAAGGTTACAGTGATCTTGGCACTTGGGCAACTATCATCTCACCAAAACAAATGCTCTGGCCAGAAACTATGCTTTAGCTAAAGACAGAATCTCATTTGCAATCCTGGTTTGGGACACAGCAGTTATATTTTAAAACACTTCTGAATAAAAATTCTTGCTAGATTTAGATTATGAAAAAAATCATACATTTTTAAAATTAATTTGGAAGGATGGAACAGCTAAGATTAAAATTCAGGGTTAGGCACATACCTATGACTGATTATAATTTACATCTCCAAATTGTTTTAATAAATATGTAATGCTAAAAGAGGGATACTTTGCTGGTCATTTAATTTTTATATATATTGAATAAGTTATTTAAATTATTTACTAAAATTTTTAGCAGCTCAGCTATATCTTGTTCACACATTCTTTCAAATCCTAATCATTTATAAGGAAAACTGGGTCTAAAGATTCTGGAGACACCCACATAAATATCAGACCAGGAGGAGGTTTGAGGACAGCAAGTCTGATTTTAGGCATCTAATTCAAGGACATGTCCCAGCACCCTTTCCCCTGCCATCAGGACACGCTGAGGTCTCTGTGACTGAGGAGGGCACGTCCCCACCTTGGACAGATTTGCACGGATTAATACAAATATAACACATCACTGAGCCCCATGAAACACTCAGAGACAAATGAGAAACAAGTCTAAGGATGAAACTGAGCCCCTTGCTTATTTGGTCCCTCATTTTGTTAATTAATCTTTTGCTTTGCAGCTGTGCCAGCTCTTCCTTCCCACAGGAAGCCTGGAGTGAGCACATCCCATCCAGGAGTGAGCCAACCTTGGAGCCAAATCCTCCAGGCAGGACCCTTGGCCCACTGCCACAGGAGTTGCTGCACCTTCAGAATTATTTCAGAAGTGCATTGAGAGAGCTCATTTTACCTTGGAGCACTATTAGGAGGTTACGATGCCGTTGACTTCGTTTGCTGGGAGAGTGGATTAATTGCCTTTGTTACCACTACTGAGGAATAAAAATTACTCTCACTGGAAGTATTTCCCCCAGGCACCACCAACTTATCTTACAATCTCTTAACTTGTTCATTTACTGGTAGAAACATAATCATTTTGCCTAATTTATATACACCCATAGATACTTTATATAGATAGATAGATAGATAGATAGATAGATAGATAGATAGATAGATATTCCAGACCTGTGACAAGTATCTTGTCCAACATCTTGCAGCCCATCAGGGTTAGTAACAGGAGCTTTAAGCCATGGAAAACTACAAATCTCACTTTCACAGTAAAATATGGCTTTATTTCTAGCCTTGAAAGGCCATGAAATGATAGGCTATAAATTGCATGTTTTAATATCTATTTATAGGCACTTCTATGGCGCACATCTATGTATAAAAAAACTTTCTGATTTCTAAAGTTCTAAAATATATTACTGTCCTCTACTTTCAAGGTCTTTTTTGAGGAAGTCACAGATTAAAGGAGTCATGGTTTGCAAATGGCAGGGATCCATATGCCATGGATAAATTAATGCCAAGGTACCAAACTGCTGTCCCTGGACACTACATTCTGTTACAGACATTATCCACACCAGCATCATTTTCAGAGTAATTATCCCATGAATATCCAAGGAAGCATTTCCTGGCAGGCTGTGTCTCTGCATCTCCAGCAAACGCTGTTTGCTCCAGCTTTGTACACACAACAGTGACCCGTGGTAGGGAGGGCTTGAGACAGCAACCAAAGCACTGAGCAAACTTTCTTCCTGAAATCAATATTTGTGCTATGTCTCAGGAGTTTCTCTTGGACTGGGGATCATGCAAGGCAGAGTGGAGCTGGAGAAGCAGAAATTGTGTGGGAGTTGTCAGGGCTGTGAGAGCAGGCAGTTCCTTCAAGCCCCTTGCAATCCTGGAGTCCTGCTGCCCATGAAGAGCTTTCCCTGAGTCCCAAGGCTGGAGTACCTGGGATAAGCAGTGTGGAACCTTCCAGAGATGGAGCACCAGCCCAGCTGGGCTGCATGTTCCCACCTCCATTCCCTGGGGCAGCACCACCAGCAGCAACAGAAAGCAGAGAGCATTCCCAGAGAGCATTCCCCAGCTGCAGGGGCCACGTCAGCCTTTGCAGGAAGTCTAAAAACCACCAGAAATGAGGCTGGCTCTAATGCCAGCTAATGAGAGCTGGGGACTGGGCTTATCCCTCTGTGCCTCTTCAGGGGACTTGTTCCACACCTGTGGCTGTGACCAAAGCAAGGGGCAGTGGCTGTGCTTGGCACGACCAGGCACACAAGACAATGGATGCAGAGCAGATATCAGAACTTCAGACACCATCTTTTCCCCCATTTTTTTCCATGTTGACACAGGCCTGAGGAGAATGCTTAATGCTAGTACACACAGCTACCACAGCAGAAGATTTATGATTATTTTCATAACATAGGCCTTGTCAAGGATTTTTGATTTGATTTTGGTTGGATTATCTATTGCAATGCCAATAACGTTTCACAGTTTTTTAGGATGCAATGCAGTCAAGGCTGGTGGAAAGCAGGGACAGACCCACTTAAATGCAATTTGTTAGCATCCTTGATTCTAGGAGCTGCTCCCCAGGGGCAGCAAAGTTTGAAATGCTCTACAAAGGAATTTCTTAATATTATTTTTTTCATAGACAACTACTTCCATTAATTATTTGAATAAGATTTAAGTGAGATGAAAGGCTGTGCTCTGCCTTTGATGTGAACACATAACTATCATTAACATTTCATTATTAATGGGAGCTGGGCACACACAGTGGGAAGAATAGATCCCCTCTTATTTTAAGCTAAAGCTTTGCCTCTTTTCTCCACTGTTTCTTTCACCTCTAATAACTAATCCAAGGCTGGAGCAGCTGGACAGATGCCTTGGTTGTGGTGACAGCCTTGCAGTGATGGGAAGCATTTGCCAGTCCCCAGCACAGAGGTGGCAGAATGACTTCCAATGAAATTTCAGCTTTTGAGCAACATCTCCATGTTGTGAGGATCACATTTTGCCTGGCTGACCCCTGCCCCACTGTATACCCCTTGCTGGAAAGTTTAGGTATTAATTTGGCTGTTATTTCTGCATTCTAGAACTACAA
>VXBC01012867.1:3238793-3290686 GCA_013399945.1 Ploceus nigricollis
AAAACAACAACAACCCCCCCAAAACAAACAAACAAACAAACAAAAACCCAACCAAAAAACCCCAGGCTTTTTCCCCTGGAGACTTCTTTGTTAAAGTCAGGTACAAGCTGCCTATCTGAACCTTAGGAAGCATTTATCCCCTGTGAAGACCTTACCCACAGGAGGATATTGGACTATGAACATGACAGGGAAATTTTCAGTATGAGAAAGCAACTTCAGGAAAAATATTTAGTCTAGAAAAAGATACATTGCAGTGGTCTAACTATGGCAATGCAAGTATTTTACTACACTACTGACAGACCTACAGGTGTGGACAGGCTTTGGATCTGAGATATGCAGAAGGTTTTAGGGAAAAATTAAAGGGTATAAGCACTTGGAAAATGATACTAACTGCGTAAGTAGGGCTGCCAACTCAGGAGTTTGGTTAAGCCTTAAGCAAGATCCAGCTTCCTCCTAACAAAAATACATTTTCTCATTCCATATCTATTCTTCTGCTTTAGATAAGGAGATTGTGCTTCTTTCACTGAAATACCATGTGAGCAAATTAATGAAGCTACCAGAAACTTAACTTTTTCATTTCCAGACTATATCATTTTAACTGTCCTGATTTTATGGTGCATTAATGTTGTTGTTCGCATTTATATGGCACATTAATTACATTCATTCAGTTATTTTCTGTGCTAAACTTAAAAGGTCATATCCTTTGTGTATACTTTTCTATATGGAAATTTGATTTCTTTAGCACACCAAATAGAAACTAAATCAAGGAAATAATGTATTTTCTATGAAACAAGTAAATAGTATTCTGTGAAAGGACAGTTAATCTACAGGCTTGTTGTGAATGTGTGAGCAATGGAATAAATGTTTTATTCTATTTCCTGCAGGAGAGGAGCTGTGCAGCTCCTGTACACCACACACATTCTGCCAGTGCCAAGAATGCTTATTCCTGAAAGAGAAAAAAAATGAGGGAGTTTATACAGCTTTCTATGTGCATAGTGTAATGCACAGAATAGAAATACTTTCCCCAAGAAGATGGCAGCATAGAAGACATCTGATATACTACAGGCTATTAAGTTGTCACTATGTCTACCCTGTATATCTTCCCTCGAGTACAATTCTTGGATGTTTACCTTTAAAAAAAAAAAAGGTTATATTTTACCCCCAAAAAATTTCCTGCAAAAATGAAGATCAATGGGGTGAATGGAGAAGTGTAAATATCATCTAGTGGAAAAAGCAGTCAATGCATAAAAGTTTTTGACAACAGCTTGGGCAATACAATGATTTTGCTCAGAGATGAGGCCATTTCATCATGAAAAGTTTTTATACCAGGAAAATATTCATTCTGCTAGGGACCTGCTATCTAGTATTCCTCACAGATTTCCTTTGTCCCACAAGCTGACATGTAGGCACTACTATGAATTGCAATGATAATGTGCTTTTTGATTCTTAAACTTCAGAAGATGCATGATCAACAGTGCTCTGCTCCTGTGCTTGGGTTTATGTAGGGAGCTCTGCAGAGCAGAGGCCCTGGGGTCTGGGTGCTGGGTCCTGGGAAGAATGACCCCCTGAGATCCACAGAAATTGTGTCTGAGGGAAGCAGGATGCTGGCAGCTCCTATGGGTGTCAGAGGTGTGAGCACAAACACTCTGCCCAGCTCAGGGGATGTGTGTGCCCTCATTCCTCCAGCTACAGAAATTGCCCTCATCTACCCAGGGAGGCATTTCATCTCAGACACCAAATGGACAAGAACATGAGAGAAATGCACGGGACAGCAGCAGCATGGCCAGGGGACAGCATGTAGAGCTGTGATGGGACAGTGCCAGCACCTCCTGCAGAGCCAGGCTGCCCCTGCCTCCCTGCCCTTCATACAGAGCTGACATTCTCAGCCCCTCCAGGACCCGGGAACCGCCCTGCCACAAACAAACAATGCTGCACCATAAACGAGTTACATCACAGTGCAACAACAGTGCTGATGCTCTAGTGGAAGCTTAGCCCAAGAGCTAAGTCACTCAGAGACCTGATTCACCAACTGCAACAAGACTTTGCACTATTTAGTTGTCTGACTTGAGACAACACCTGAAACACATTTCTTCTGGCTTTTCAGTGGCTGAATTTCCACCAGCCATAAAATATGACACTAGTGCCTGGTGCTTTGCAAAAGGCACTGTGCAGCTGCCACTTACAGCTACTCCTGAGCACTCATCTGTGCACTGCTCGTGCAGCTGCTGGGTCTCACTGGGACATGCTCAGTACAAAAGCCATGGAGAGGTTTACCCCAGAGCTGTTTGTTGGGAGGCCTTCCCCACCATACACTATTTTTCAGGCAGCTTCAGCACCCAGCATTGTCACATTGTCAGGGGTAGGTACTCATGGAGGGGTGTCTAAGGCTGGTGAATTAAGGTCTTTAAGTTTTGCCTTTTTTTTAGCACTCATCTTGCAAGGCAGCAAATTGCATCTTTTCACCCCGAAGATGGGGAAGTCAGGAGGGAAAGATTAATACCACAAGCTTAGGTTTCCTTGCATCTGTCTTCCTTCTTATGACAGGCTGAGTGATTTTTTTTTTCCATTTCTGCTAAAATAAAGAGATATTTAAGGCTGCAATTAAACCCCAATTATGAATTAGAAAAGGAAATAGAAAATAATGACATATACACTAAATATATATGATATTTACTAAAACCTTGGCAAGAACACTGAGCTAGAGCATTCCTTCAGCACCTTGGGCTTTTTAGATATATATCCTTCAGAGGGGGTGGTTCCATACTATCACAACAAATATCTTGAAGGGCAGGGAACTGCCAGCAGTGGCAACAGCAATATATGAAATTGCTTCTCAAGTCTCCACATCTCCAGTATGCCAGTAACTGTAAATCTAGCAATGTAAAAGCAGCCTGAACCTGCTGGGCTCCAGTTGTGCTTAGTGTGGAATGGCCAGAAACCAGAAGTGAATATGTAACCTAGTGACCATGCTTGTGCCAGGCTCCTCCACTTAAGTCACTGGGGCTCTCAGAAAAATTTGGGCAAAACATGATTGCCTGTAATGGATCCATTTGCTCCTTTTCATTCATTCTGCACTAGGAATTTATGTCTTGTTACGAGGCCAGCTGTTCCTCCATGATGCAGGGATAGGGGAGGAGAGGTCTAAAGCCTTCTGTTGCTTGGACTGGGGTGTGTGACAGGAATTTTCAGGAGGCAGGACTCCCTCTGGGGCAGTGCACCTCGTGTTGCTGGGTTGACCCTGGTTTTACCCCACGTTTTGGCCATGGGGCAACAACATGCGGACTGTCACACCCATTGGCTGCCTGGAAGCAGCCACCAGAAGCATCTCCCATTCTTTTCCAATTCATACAGTCCTCATGCATCCTCCAAGGATGCTCCAGAGGATTATTACATTATTCCTTCCAGCTGAGGAAGAGGAGAAGCAGATGGCAGGAGATGACAGGGAGAGAACAGCTTTCTCCTGGCTGCTAAAACAGAGCTGTGACTCTTAGGGGAGGTGGAAGACAGGAAGGGGGTGAGCTCTCCCAGCCCACAGAGCTCTGTCCCTCCCCTGGGGGCAGCCCATCCTTCAGGGGCTGTGATCTCCACTGGGGATGTACACCCTGGCCTGCCTGCAGCAGGTGCAGCTGGGCTCTAAATGCACAGGCACTAGGTCACAAGGCACATGCTCGTGCTCACACACATTTAGGAACAGGCTGGAGCCCTGTGGGATGCAATGAGGCTTAAGCACAAGAGCTCAAATCTGCATCAGCAGAGAACAGCAGGCTCAGGGTCTTGCCCAGGCACTCACTCTGTCCGTGGGCAGCTCTGTCCAGAGCCATCACACACATCAGTCCCTGCTCTGAACGCAGCCAGCCAACACCACATTGCAGCCTCCTGGGATTTCAACTTCCTCAAAGAAATAAAGAAGAAATGGTGAAATTAGAAAGGGCATTTCTCTTCACACTTCTGGTGGCTTATCAACATTAGAAACTTAAATTAATAATACTAGATTAGTACTACAATGAAAAAATTAATTCAATCTTCATTTAAAAAAAATAATTCCTTTTTGTTGGTGTCACTGTGATATGAACAGTGCTGAAGCATAAATCTTACCCTCCATGAAGCCATAATTGCATGCTGTGTGCTAGCTATTCTATCCACATTGGAAATGCATCCTTAAAACATTTCAGCTTAAGCCTTGTCAGTACTAATCCTAATGCCTGATGCTGAGATGTGTATTTTATTACTGTGTATAAATGAAAATGGAAAACCTTCATGGAGGATTACAGGGAGTAATAATGACCTCCACAGCATTACTGCATGAAGATGTTCCCAGGCACGAAATGGGATTCTGGGATAAAAGTGACATGTGTCTATATAACCTTGGCACACGCTCCTGCTACACATGTACCTACCAGCTGTGGGATTGTAAACATATGTCCTTTCTAGTGAAGTGAATTTTCATTTATAAGGAGGCTAAAAGCAAGGAGTGAGCATGGGATGTGGATTTTGGCTGAGGCAGCTAATGGGCTCCAGCTTCCCCCCAGCGAGGGAAAAGTCTGCTGCTGCTCTGTGCTGTCATGAGAGTGGGGACTGAGGGATGGCAGAGAATACAAGGAGAAATGGCAGGAGAATGCAAAAAACAGAGGAGAACAAAGCTGGAGTGATAGGGGAGAGGAGGGGCAAAGGAAGTAAAGGAGGATGAAGGAGGAGGAGAGGAAGCAGGAAAACGATGGGGATGGGGGATGCACCTCCCTGCTTTCATGTCCCACCTCTCCAAGGGGACAGTCCCTCCTGTGCATTTTAGGGATGCTTTGGAGAGGAGCTGTGACTGATCCAGCCTGTGCTGGGTCACTCCAGTGCAGCGACGGCTGCGCCTGGGATTGCTCCAAAAGAAGAGGAGGAAGCACATGTGGGGAAATGGAGACAGGGAAGCATGGAAAGAGGCAAGGTTTCTGGCATCTGTGCTCCCTAAAAACAGCCCTCACTGCCTTTTCCAACTGCAGTGAAATGGAAGTGAGATGCTTTGAAACCTCATTTTATTTGGCCCAGTTTTACTCTAATCTACCCTGGGGCCAGAAACACAGCTTTTCAATCTGCCAGAAAGTTGTTCTGCTGACCCTGAAATGTCAAACTGTTATAGGGGGCTGAATCCAAAATTGATTACTTCAGAGATCAGACAATAGCCAATTTTAGAGTGATTTTTTTTTAAAGTCTTTCCTATGAACTTAAAAAAAAAAAAGACAGAGAAAGAGCCACTTTTGAAATAAGAACAAGTAACCACCAGCTTTCTGAGACACCAGGAGTGGTTCTTTGCAGAGGAGAGGAGGAAGCACAGACCAACCCAATGTCTGCTGCCACGGGGCAGGAACGGGGTGCCAGGGATACAGCACACAGGGCAGGTGTTTAACCCAGCCCTGGCACACAAACACTGCTCAGGGGTTGCCTTGGCTGACCTGCCAGCCTGTTCCCATCATGAGCTCAGCCCTTGCAGACTTGCTGAGGGACGTGTGCCTTTCCCCTCCAGCCCACAGCAATTCTCAGCGCTTCGGGACCCATCCTGCAAGATCCACTGCTGCAGCAGCCACTGCTGAGCTACCTTAGGGAGAGCCCCATCCCTCTGCCTACACCCCTTATTCCAGCTCCCCTTGAGCAAGGAGAAATGCCCTGAGGAAGTGTTTTGATTCCTGTCTCCAGCTATTAGCCCATCACAAACACCATAATCTCTATGTTTATACTGTAGTAAACAAGTGCTCTTGCTAAATCTCAGCAATTATAAGTGCTTCATCCTTTTCTTTAGCCAGCCAGCAGTAGAAATACATTTAATTAGTTAACACCCCCTGCCAATTACAACATCTGAGGAAAGTATTGCTGAGATCGTTGGTCCTAATTATTTTAATATTCAGGAGAACCACTTTAACATAACAAGATAATTACTCATGGATAAGAGTTTATGAGAGCTGCAATCCTTTTCTTTATTTTCTACAATGCAAGTCTGGGCCTAGTTAAATTTCTGTACACATTTTCAATTTAAGATTAAAAATTGCAATTTGTGAGAAATCATCAAAGCGCCTCATGCTGGAAGAAAAATAACTATTTGCAATCTCAGTAATGTTAACACTATAGGAAAATAGATACACCGTGTATTACATGCAATTAATAGTGGAATCTAAGGGAATTGGTTTGTTTCTGTTTAAAAAGATCTTTTCACATGTACTGAATTGATCAGCCATTCAGTTAGGAGAAAACCCCTGACTGTTCCTCATTTTAGACAAAATGTGAGTTGCCCTTTACTAATCCAGCCTGCATCCTTTTGGAGCTATATGAATCCTCCTTACCTGCTCACAGTCAGTGGGAAAGCTGAGCTCTACTGCACATCTGAGAAACCCTTGGCTCACATTTCTGTTGTTTGCAGTGTCACCACCAATGGAGGAGTTTTTCAGTTGAGAAAACCTTGGACTTGGTATCTGTTATATTTTAACACTATATCATACCCAAAGAGATATCCCACAAGGGTTTTTCATGTGCCAAATCCCAGAAATATATGCATGTATTCATCAAAAAAGAGTTTGGCAGGGGCTGTTGAACAATAAACTGTGTGCTGTTCCTTTCATGCACATTCAGAAAAAAGCCTTTCTTCCACATCCCTAAAGACAGCTTCAATATATAGGCAGTGAAAGATTTCAGTGTTTCTGGTTCTGTATTTGTACTCATGGAAGTACAGCCTGTTCACAGTGGAAGCCCATTTTCAAAGGAAATTTTCCTTTAAGAAAGTAATTTGCCCATAAGTCCCATATTATGTATTTGCTTGGTCCCTTTACAATGCACAGGTGGGGAAATGGGAAGATGAGAGATGAGCACCACCGTTAAATGTCTCCATTTGCTCTGTGCATAAAGGAAGCACCTGATGGCACAGCTCTTGCTTATGAGGACAGGCTGTACTGACTTTTAGGTTATGCCTACCCAACCATTTAAAAATATACTCAAGAGATGAATAGCCAGGCACCAACTAAAAATACAAGCTAATCATGAGTTCTGCTCCTTTCACTAATGCCACCACCAAACTTTAGGGCTAACCTGAGGTGAAAGAAGTTGGCTGCTAATTAGGTGTTTAAATCTTGAGAAATATTTTAGAATTTGACAAAAAGAAAAATAAATGCCAGCACTGCCCATTAATTTTATTCTAGAATCAAAGTAATTTGAATTTATTTACTATAATATTTGCTAATTTTACAGCCAACTACCAGAGCACACAGAGAAAAAAACCCTGTCCAAATAAATATGTAGCAACAGAGAGGGAAAAGAAATCCACCTGATTTACTGAAGCAAACTTTGCCTTTAGCCCAACAAGTGTGCTTTAATTCAGTTGTAAGGATTATAAAAACAATGCATATCTAAACAGAGGTGATAAATTAGTGGAATTAATCCAAATAATAGGCAAATGTTAGGAGCAACATATGTAGAATGACTGCAAAGTTAGATTAATTTAAAATAAAACCCTGGAGTTAAGTAAGCAATTACAAAAATTGCATTTAGCAGTAAAAGAGCAATTAAAACAAAAAAAATGCCCTAACACCAGACATTATGTGCTGGGGACAGGACAGGGCTCATAGAGAACTTAGAGATGAGCTGGAAAAGCAATTGAACAGAAAGTTTGTCTGATTTTACTCTGTCATGGAATCAATGTGCTTGGATATGGCCTCATAATACACAGATGAAAGGCTCATTTCTCCCCAGATGGGGCTCAGTAATCAGATATAGAAACAGCTATTTTTAATGAAGACCTGCAAAATCATAAAGGCTTAGATGTTGCTGGCTGGAGTAAAGCAATGGGAGGCAGACAAGGCAATTCACTAATCTGCCTGGTGGCACAAAACCAAGCCTGATCAACACATTTTTCATAGCAAATCACATTCCTTCAGTAGGGCTGGCCCAGAAAGGCAGCCATGCCAAGCCAGAGGGGAGCCTGGTGCCAACTGGCACACACGTCCCTCAGGTGGGAGAGCCCAACTGCACCACACAGCCTTGTACATTAAAAGACACAAAATACCTGCTGTATTTTTCAGTCCATCATCCTGACAAACTGCTCCCATCGGTTCAACTCTTTTTTTCTTTTTCCATGTATCCAGCCCAGTCCATTTAAAGTCTTTCCAACTGGGGGTATTCATTGGGTATGCAGGCAGCCATCCCAGTAATTGCAGCAAAAGTGAGCACCTCTGACTTAACCCCTTATTTTCCATGTACACACTTCATATCCTTTGAATCCAACATGCTCTGATAGGTAAAGACCTCAAGGCTTTTTAAAAGTGAGTACTATCTCCTAGTGGTAAATATTTTGAAAAACGGTGGCAGAGAAGATTGACTTATTTTTGCATCACACTAGAATGCCAACCAAGGGTCACCACACCAAAGAAACAAGCACTAAATTCCTAATAAAATCTTAGTGGAATAAACATAGTCTCAAAAAAATTAAACAAATAATTTCATATGTGAAAAATTTGTGTATTTCCACACTAAGCAATCCCTGATTAAGTTAGTGTCCAAACCAAGTTGAAGTTTTGCATGAAAGGACCTTCAGGTTTTCTGTGGCACCTACAGACACAGTTTATGCACTGGGCACCTGAGATGCACCAGGGCTCCCCACCTGCTGTTAAAACACTTTGATAACAACTCTGCAATATAGAAATGCTGTCAGATTTCTGGCAAAACAAAGTCAGGCTGGCCCTGCCAGGATAGAAATGAAAGCAGGAGATCCTGGCAAGGCAAAGATAGAAGTAGAACTCCTATTCTGTGACAAAAAAAAAAACCCAACCAAAATCCAGAAAAAAACCTGAAAAAAGCACCTCCCAAAATTAAAGACAAACAAACAAACTCGCAAAACCCAAAGCAAAAGGAATTATTGCCATAATTCTTGGCAATGAAAGTATATTCTGGGGGTTTGATTTCCTGACAAGACAATCTGGCATTTGCAGACAAATAATATCACACAGACATGGGCAGCCGCTCAGCTCATGCTACTGAATTGCCAGCCCATCACAAAGCAAAAAAGCAATCATAAACCCCACAGTAGTTCCACAAAGCCCTTTGTGGTTCTTTGTGAATCCTTCTTAAGTTATGCCTCTCATGCCCACAACAACCTAAGTTCATCTCTCCCAACGGGAGGTTTGCTCAGCAGTGGGAAACCGGAGGTGGAGGCAGGAATCCATTACATCCTCATTTCAGCAGGGCCATGAGTGTGATATTCCCATAATAAGGAAATTAAGAAACACAACTAAGTTTCATAGAAATGTTAAGCACTATTAGCAAGAAGTCAGTGGATGGACTTCTCAGCCAAAGTGACCTCAGATCCATTAAAAACTAAACTCATGGCTGTGAGAGATACAGGACATTACAACACGTCCATTAGCAAGGGCCAGTGAACTGTGCTAAGTGGGCTGTCGAGCTTGCAATGAGCAAAACTCAATATCTGTCTATAACCTCATTTGAGTTCAGAGTTCTCCTGACCCACTTGGGTAAAAGTCTGGCTTTTGGAGACCCTGTTCAGGCTTTTTCTGCTTCAGATTAAAACCTCCCTACTGATACTGAATGCCAGAAATAAAAAATAAAAACCTGCATACAAAAACATTGTTTTGATGATGGCCTATCTTACTGTTGGCAAGATGTACTGTTTTAACATCTGCTGCTGCTTCCTTGTCAGGTATCTACAAATAAGGCTGAGGATGTGTGAAGGAGGAGAAATCACAGAAATCATGCTACTTACAGCTTTGTACTGAAATGATATTTACCTTTCAACTCTTGGTAAAACAAATAAAATAAAAATGAGGTCATTTTAGTCCTAGAATACTGATGATTAAATGAAACTGTGAAATTTATTTCACAGCCTTTACTGTGAAATAAATGTTGGAGTAGCAGAAATAGGGAGGGAGTGCTGTCAGCCTGGGACCCCAGCAAACTGAGCTGAAGTCAAAGAACTGTGTTGTGGCTGATCTCATTTTGCTGCTTGGAAATGACAGCAGGGTTTACGTGCCAGAGCCCCCAGCTCCCTCTCTCTTTTATCTTGTACACACCCTCAAGGTGCAAGGGTGAGGAGAAACCCCAGCACAGCCGACATGGAATTGAACTGAGAAACTGGGAGGCACCCAACTGGATTTATTATGAGAGCAGTGTTTAATCTAAAGAAAACTCCCTGCAAATGCAGAGATCCCAGTAAGGAGCCTCCTTCCTGGTTCTCTTCAGTCTCTGAGATTTTGATCTCTGTTTCCCCAGGTGGGCTGTGGCTCAGCTTTATGCATATCAAAACTGCCAGGCAGTGTGACTGCAATTTTGGATCATCACAGGATGGAGCCCTCACTCTAAGTCTGTAGCCAGGTTTTCCAGGCACCAGCAAGCAGTTATCCAAAGCCATCAAAAGCCACAGATGTTTACTAAACAACACCTTCTTTCTTGCTGCATGAGTGGTGCTGGTTTAATTTGGTTTTGGTTTTGTTTTCACGGTAATGAAATGAAATAGTAATGAAAGCCTTCCTTAATTCAAATTAGAGGACAAATATGTTTGTTCTTTGTAAACCCAAACAAGTTGGGCTGACTGAAAAATTCTGTTTTAGAAACAGGTAAAACCTAAATGACTGAACAAAACTCCTGAGAATCACAAGTTGCAATCTGCCAGCTCATAAAACACAGTCTGAGAAAACACTCTTCTGCCAAGATCCAGCAGACCCCATGACCTGATAAAATAGAATCATCAGGCCCAGGAAATTTTTCTGTGTCAATGACAGCAAAAGAGAGATGCCAACAGCCCAAGAGTAGGAGTTCTGCCACTTAGGTGGAGAGGAAAGAGAGGGCTCTGCTGTGTTACATGTACTCAATGGAGAATTTTTAATTCAAAAGCCCAGCCTAATGCTAAGCAAGCTTAATAGATCTTCACACTGGTTTAAATAGGAATGGGACTGGACTCCAAGCAGCCTGTGGGAGCACATGTGCTCACAACCACAGAGCAGGAGCTGGTGGTGTGCATTCCCACTGTCAGGCACTGAACACCCCCATATGCTCTCTCCACCAAGAGTGTTAAGCACCTTCAGAGTTCAACATTAACTCCTGATACAGCCATAAATGAGTTCCCAGCAATAATCTGCTCTTTTTCTTCTTTTTTTTTTTTNCCCTCCAGCTGCTCTGCTGGTGAATCCCTTTCTTGCTGCTTGTTGGGATTTACTTTCAGCCCTTTGCATCTGAAACTAATTACTGCAACACCATCCTCAACATTAATTCCCTCTCTGGAATCGGAAGCAATATGGTACGTTCAAAGATAATTTTTCATTTCTCTTCCTAAAGGAAGGATCTCAGCTGTTCAATGAAGATAATGGTAAATGAGTCACCAATTTCAGAAGGTGAAACTTTCTGACATCCCTTTATCAGAAACCATTGTCTGAAATTTCAGCTGGTGATTTAGGAAACTTTTTTATATGAATGTCACCAAGACCTAGTGAAATCTGTCAGCTTTCTGTGTGATCCTAAAGACAAATTGCAGCAATATCTTGTCAACCAGCTCTGTTAAACTTACTTTGCTGTGTATTCTTGCACCTATTTCACTGTTAGCTTTTCTCTCAGAAAACATTTTGCCCAAGTTTCTTCAGCAGTACTTGCTGGAATTTTCATATTTTTCTTCATTTTTAATGAAGACCCTTTGTTTTCAGTGAGAAGAAGCACTTACTAAGTGACCAGAGTTTTCAGGAAGTTGCAATTATGGTGCTGGAGTGTTAAATAGAAAGATTGTGCCATCAGGTCCAATATGTGAGATGCCCTGTCAGAGTTGGTTTCAAGAAGTAAAGCTAGCCCTTACCCCTCTCCAGAGCGTACTCCTGTCTCCTATCACCTCATCATCCCCATTCCTGTATCTGTTTGGTCTCTGCAGTTTGGTGAAGCTGCACCTCTGATGCACCTCCGTGTGCACCCCTGCTAAGGGTCCCAGCTCACAGTTCAGCCAACAGCAAATGTGCTGCTACCCACCTGCTCCCCTGGGCCAGGCACCTGAGGAGTGGCTTTGTAAGAGCCACAGTCCAAGAGATACTGCTACAGAAAATGTTTACTTGTACGTTTTTTGTTATTCAGTGGGATGCTAAAAATAAAAGAAAATGAAAAATCAGTAACTCATTCAATTCAATGAGCAGATGCAACTTTGCCCTTGCACATAGACTTCCCTATGCTAAATATTAATCATAACAATTAGACTTTCTAGAAGATGACATTGTGCTTTCTCAGACTGATGCAGAACACTAAGACTTGTTCCTCGAGTTCTCTGATACCTGAACTATTGCATTGCTATGCATAACATCAGAAGAATTAAACAATTCCAACTCATACTGTTATGACCAAAATGACACAACTGAAGCAGTGCTCAGCTTCTGTGTATGCTCTCTGAATACAATCTGAGCCTTTGTTCACAGCATTACAACCTGACAATACACTATAAAGAAAGTTAGAAAAGCAGCAACAAGATAAAACCAAACCCAGCTGAGGATCAGACCTCCCAAGTCATTTAGTGAAGATGAGAATGAAAAGCTGTATCATTTCAATTAAACTCTCATCTAAGTACTCTCAAGATCTACCTAGTCTGTATTTTTTAATCTATCTGGTTGAAATGAAGAACTGTTTGACCCCTGGTTTTTTTAATTATGTTGACTGAGAGCTTACATTTGGCACTGGCCATTTGAAATAATGCAGGCAAGTTTTCACTGGATAAAACTGAAGAAAACAATGGACTTAAATGCAAGTCCTGAAATAAGGGCTATTTGTGCAGGGTTTATTCTGGTTTGGTCCTGAACTGAAGCTTGAGTCAAACACACATCCTCTGCCCAGGCTTATTTAGATTGGCTATTAAGAAAAATTTCTCCACTGAAAGCATTGTCAAACACTGAACAGGCTGCCCAGGGAAGTGGTGGAGTCACCAGCCCCAGAGGTTTGTAAAAGACATGTAGAGGTGGCACTCAGGGACACGGTTTAGTGGTGGCTTGGCAATGCTGGGTTCATGGTTGGATTTGATGATGTTAGAAATATTTTCCAACCTAAATGATTATTTGATTCTATGATTTTGTGTCAGTGCTGCCATGTTCATTCCCTTGCATGGACAAGCCCTTATTAACGCCATGCACAGAGATGGCAAATAACTCTAAATCTCCAAAGGCAACATCCCACTCTTCTTCTTGTCCTCTTCCCCATGTTTGTGGGCTGTCACATGAGTCACTGGCTCTTTGAGGTGACTCTATTTCATTAGGGCTGTAATTTCCCCTTGTGTAGCCCACTTGTGTTGTGAGCACAGTTTTCATGCCCACGCTTTGGAACAGAAGAGCTGCAGAGCCGACAGTCCAGCTGAGAAAAAGCTTTGAGTGTGAGGATTAGAAGAAATTTGCAACGTTGTGTTTGTAGTATTTTGTACTCCATTGTTCCCAGAGATAATGCCTTCCCTTTTACTTGCAAGATCTTTGTGTTCCGAACTATAATCAAGGAGAGGAAATCTGACTGTAAACCTCTTTGTTCTATATTATCATTTCATGTTGGTTTGGTGTGTTAATCAATGTGTCAGTAATGGCTGCAAAGAGAACTCATTCAATCCTCAAATGAAGAGAAATCTGAGCTTTCTAACACTGGCACATTTTCTAGTGGATAAGCTTTTTCACAGAGTAATTATTTCATTTTCCAGAAAGATTACTGATTACATCACATTGCAAAAAACTAAGAGAGGGGCCCTTTATCTTCCCCATGTTTCTGCAATTCTTGTACAAACTTATACTTGTTACCAGGAAAAATGACAAATTTGCCATCTGATCAAAATGTTAACAAGGTAAGTGTCAGTGAGATGGATCACTGACTGTCACTGCAAGCCAGAACATGAGGATACATTGATATTTCTCAATATATTCACTGCTTCCCCAATGTTCGCTAACAACATTTCTACTGCGAGTGTAATAAATCACACAGAAATAACAAGCTGCATAGGATCTCTAGGATATGATAGATTTGTCGTAATAGCAGCATTTGCAAGGTAGAAAACAATTGGTAATGATCTATAGAAAGACCTAATCAACTGTCATTTGCCATAATGTGGTAGACAAAGCAAAGATATGAAATCCATAACACTTCTTTAGCCACTGCCCTCCCCATACACATACACACATGTCAATTGGGGAATAGTAAAAAGAATTAATGAGCTTTGGGGTCGCAGAAATAGAAAAGAAAGTTAATAGCATGCCCTGGATGCAATCATTAAATTATACACTGCTGAACAAGGCAAGGGGTAATCACAGAAGCTGCACAGTCCTGTGACAGCAGTAAAGGCTTTTAGCAAGCCTGTGCCTCCTCCTTTGCTTTATTTCTTTTACATCTATTTCATTATTTTAAAAAGTAATTTATGTCAAAGTGGGGCTGGATAAGCAAAGGAGAAGCACTGTCTAAGTTCACAGAAGACTGAAGTCTGTATATGCCAAGGCTCCTGCAGCACAGGAGACCAAAATCAAATGTCTGTTTTGCACTGGGCTGTGCCAGGTGCCAAAGTGGCTGCTGAGGCTTTAGTGTTCCTTTGCCTGCTCCCATGGGGGAGGGAAACACCCACCTTCCAGAACACACATGCAAGACCAGCAGCTTCAGTTTTCTGAAACACGAAAGTCTAACAGAACTGCCTTCCTGGGAGCTTAATGCTGCCTAGGGTTAAAGCCTAAAGTCATGAATTTTAGATACTGAAATATCCTCTCTGCATCACATCCTCCATTGCCACCTGCCTACAGTAACTTTCAGGTGAAAAGCCAACACTCACCTAGAAACCCAGAAGCTTCCAAGGTTACACAAACTGTTCTGTGGAGACTTTTCTTGCTAGCCACACCAGGAAAAGCTCTCTGGAAAACAAGGCAGTATAGAGCATGCAAGGGAAATCCTGGGTCTGAAATTTCAAAAGCAAAATTCACTCCATTTTTATAAGGTTCAAATCAATCTTTTCACTTTTTTTTTTTAATCTTGTTTTGTTGTGTTGGTTTTTTGTGCATTTTATTCCCCAGAAAGATTGGTAGAAGAATAATGGCTGCTTTGTGCTACTTTGCTTACAAACCACATTTTGCTAAGTGAATGCATTTCTGAGAACACAGGAATTGCCGTGCTGCCTCAGCACAGCAGTGCTCTGCCCCAGCATCCTGCCTGGCAGCTGCTGCAGGAGAATGTGCAGAAAACCTCCTAGTGGGCAATTATGGGAAAACCTGTTCAGATCCAAAATTTTCTTCCAGCCCCTCTATCAGTCAATAAAATTGGCACATCTTGAAACATGGAGGTTTTTCTCTTTGCAAGCATTTGTTTCAAGTCCTTCCCAATGTTTGGAACTTAGTATTTTTCCACATCAGAGAGCTTGCTAAAATCTACATTTTCAAAAGTCCTTATCTTCCAGCCTGGCACCAAGCAAAGCTGGACAGATTTTGGAAAGGACTCAGCTCCTTGGTGAAATGGAACTGCTGGGTCCTTTTGCAAATCTGTCCTTAAAGGGTCACAACAGGAGCTGCTCTGTGTAAAGCAGTTTGAAAATCTTTCCTCAGTGGGAGGTGCTAAGCCTTCAGAAAGCTGGTGCTCAACACTTTTGATAATCTGGCCCCAAGTTAAGTATCAGGGACCAAATTAAGTGATTTAGAGGCAGAAATACCCTACTGACTGCAGCGGAAATTTCCACTTGCCAATGAATGGCTCAATATGATTCTGGAATAATAGAGCCATGAAAAGTGGATAATACAACAAACAAACATCAAAGGGTAAGACTTTCCTTTTCAATCGTGTCTGCCTGTGCTCTGCATAAAAAGACTGAAATATTCTGACATGAAAGAAGGAGAAGGAATGGTTAACTGCACAGCCATGCATTTCCTTCTGAGATGAACACAGAGCATTTCTTAGGAACAGCCATTTCTTAGTATTCATATGACATAGCTGGTAACCATGATACCTGTCTTACCTGATACATAAGACACTAGTGGTACATGAACTAATCTCCTGGAATAGTTTCCTCTTCCTATCATAGAATCATAGAATAGTTTGGGTTGGAAAGGACCTTAAAAATCATCTAGTCCAACTCCTCTGTCATGGGCAGGGGCACCTTCCACTAGATGAGTTTGTTCCAGGCCTCATCCAATGTGGCTCTCAACAATTCCAGGGATGGAGACATGCACCAAAGAGAAAACAGCCTTACATTTCTCCAGTTCTTTTCCACTCTGGAAGTGAAGTTTTGCCAGTCAAGCTATTTTGCTTAGGAACAAATGACTTCCCTCTCTGTCCCTTAGATATTTTCAACATTCAGCCACTTCCATGGTTTCATCCATGATTTTGATCAAAAGTGAAGTTTGCACACAACTATTCTATGAGTGCTTGTGGTATTTTTGACAAAGACTTTCAGGGAAACTTACTGGTATCTTAAATGAACTTGGCCACCACTGGGCTTGAACCTCAGGCAATTTCCCCACATTTCCATGGCAATTTTGGCCATCCTTACTAGCATGATTAAGACTTCTGTCCTTCAGCTCTGGTGGAATACCCCATTAACCAAGGTTTCCTGCACGTTTAGAGGAGAAAGCTTGAGCATGAAGCTAAGGAGGGTAAGTATGTTGTGGGCTGGATGGAAGTACATCATGTTTCATTCATGGCTTCAGGTCTCTCAAAGCCCTGGACAGAATACTGGTGTTTACAGCTCCCTCTAACACACCTGCAGGGGTACACAGGATTTTTGGGGCTGTAGAAGCAGCTTGTTCAGAGAAGCTGAAGACATCATGCTAGGAGGACAGCAGGAAGGTATTAGGGTAGCTCATCAAGGAAGAAAATTGGGCACCAGACTGATTATCAGAACAAGGTTATTTAGCAAGTGTTAATGTCAGCTTTCTGTTGCAGAAATTATTTGTCTTGGTGAAGCCATGAGGTAACAAAGAAGAGACCGAGACATGAAAGATACTGAACACTCCTTCCCCCAAAGGGAGAGAGCAAGGCAGAGGATGAACATTTTCATTTCACCAGAGGAAATCTGACTATCAAGATGTAATCTGCTAATAAATGCTGTTCCATGTAATTAAAAGAAAAAACCAACAAAAAAAAAAGTGCCACAAAATGACTGTGGACCAGCAGGAAACAAGAAACCCTCCATGGAGAGTGGCAATTCAGAGAACACCCACCATGTGGCCCACCTTCCCTATTCCCCCTCTAGAAACAGACCCATTTTACACATGGTGATTAAGGCACTAAAGCAAAAAGTATTAACATGATTCACATGTAGAAAACAAGGTTATTAGAAGTAGGGATCATTTCAGCATATTGTTCTCCCTAATAAGCATAGCAATGAGTAATTGAGTTTCAGGCAATCTCCAAGGTGGTGCTTTGTAGAGAAAACGGAACTTGGCATGATGTCTACTTTTCCTTTAATTACATTGCCCTAATGAGCAACTTTCTTTACTCTCAGCAAATTTATTTCTTGAGAAGGAGCAACAGTAATAAACACGTTAAAAGGATCACCAGGTAGCACCTGAGAAGGAACATCAGCAGCTTAAAATGACAAGAGGTTGCTAAAAGTGGTGGAAAAACACCAGATTGTTCTCAGCTTCATTATGCTTATCACTCTTAAAAGCAAAGTAAAGGATGTCAGTGGAGCACGTTATCTAACCGGGGAAGTGTCCTTGTTCTACTGTTATTTCCCTTTTGCACATGTTCCTGAGAACAACCCAGAAACACGAAGTGCTGATACATCAATCCACAACTCCTCTGCTCACGCAGCAGCAGAGGGCAATTCTGCCTCATGCCCTTGTGCAAGATGAAAAGAGAAAATCACATGCCAATAACATCCTACTGAGTGTCAATATTGCCATTGCAACCTGATACAGAGGATAGAGGGCTGGCTTTTCCAAAGTCTTTAAGGCATTTAGACATCTGACTTTTGTTGAAAGTCAGTGGCTGTTTTGCTTATCTTTTTTTAGAAAACCACCTGAGAATCCACTTATGGCAAAGGACTCCCCGAATCTGCCTTTCTGGAGACAAAAAGCTGGGACATTTCATACATATGTTCATTCTTCCCATTTTTTCCCTAAGCATTTCCCTCCTGGTGTCCCAGGAGACACCATACCAGTGAAGATAGATGCCCTTTTCTACAGCTGGGTGAACATGTCACCTCTTGTTAAAATACCTCAGGTGTTCACCTTCTGAGGGCAGCAATTGCTGCTGCTCACAGGCTTTGGTTGAATGAAGCCAGTGCACTACCAGGTGACAATCTGAATTTTTAAATGCCAGTAGTATTATTCTTCAGGGGAAAAAAAAATACCAAAAAAACCAAACCCAAAAATGGAAGCAAAGTTCTTGAGAGTCATTCCAGTTTTCAATGTTGCTCAATGCTGTCTTAGGGCCACACTTTCATACAGGGAAGTAAGGGCTTCATGTGTTATATTACTCCATGTAGCTGTAGATGGGTGATCAATCCACCTTTCAGAGATTCATGGATGTATCTGCACTTATCAGTTTTGCCCTGACTCACTCCAGAACTTCACAAGGTCCCTTCACCTCTCTGCATCAAACCTGCAAGTACTGTTACTTAATGTACTCACAGTGGCAGAAGGAAACTTCATTTATATACATAAAAAATATACTCTGAGGTCTTCAAAAACAGGCTCTTCAGATGTAAAAATGTGAAATGAAATTATCTTCAAATAGAAAATCTGAAAATGCCAATAGCAGCAGACACTGAAGACCTTAAATGTTTATGCAGTTTTATGTATCGTTATTTCTGCAGTAAGCCTGCACGGAAATGGCAGGGGTATGGGAAGAAAGTATGTTAGCACTTATAGTCTACTCATAAATGCATTAAATGCAACTACTTTACTGAGAAAAAAGCCAGGAAGAGAGCAGAGGCCCATCTCCTAGGGAGCTAATCTCAATTACTGCTCCCAATCATGCTTCAGCTGAAGAGAACCCTGCATAGAGCCCATGCTGTATGTGGCCTGGCAGTTGTGTGCATTTGCCCCTTCAAAGACACTCATGTAATGAATGAGAATAGATTTTTCCTTACAAAAAAAGAAAGAAAAAGGTCATCGTTCAAAGAAAAGAGAAATTCTAAAACAGGCCTTCCATTAAAACTCTATTTATTGCAATACCTTCCCACTTCCACAGAGATTACAATTCCTAGAAGCAAGATACCAGTACACTGAAGTAATTTACGTAGCAAAAGGGAGACAGAAATGTTTAGCTGGATTTGCTTGTATGTTTATCACAAACCTATGATCAATTTCTGCGATTAAATGCAGGAGGGGATTCTTTGGCAACCTCATACACAATGCTCCAGCTATCTGGGTAAAGTGAGACAAAGGTTGCCTTACTTCCCTGTTTCCCTGTTTTTTTGGAATACCTGTGCTTGGATAGCTATAATTGGGTTGTAACTCAGCCAAGCGGGATTTTGAAGCTTTCTTTTCCTTGGAGCAGTAAAAGCCACTGCTTGATGTGGGCACCAGTTGTCACTTTCTCCAATTTGCAGGACACAAAAGCTGAAATGGGAAAAATGCTGCACTGCATTACTTGAAACCCTTCCAGGGGCTCCCTGCAGCATGGGGAGGCACAGGCAGCTAGAAGAAGTTGTAAGCTCACTTTGCTAGCTGCAACTCTTAGTTGTCAGGAAGATAAAAGTTTCCTGCACATGCAAAATAGCAGCATGAGCTGTTTTTGAAAACAGATCATACGTTTCTGGTAATTAATTGAATTTTGGAGATGTTTTATTTCTGGCCCCGAAGGAAATGCTATTAGCTCCTCTCTCCTGAGCATCCTGTGTGTTTTAAAACACACACTTAATTCCACAGAGAATATTCCATTGGGGATATCAGTAAGGTAAAATTCTCTTGAGGAGACATCACCCAGGGTGCAGTCACAGTTCTTTACTCCCCCTGCCCCCACAGGCACCTGTGGTTCAAAGCTGGGCATTTGGTCACTGTGGTCTGCTCATGGCACTGCTGGTCCCCACCTGCCCCTATGGCACCACAGAAACACCGAGCAGGGCTACAAACACTGTCTAATAAATTTGAGGGCTGGAGAACAGTAGGAGAGAGGGGAGCAGATTCTCACATCATCAGGAGGGAAATAGGCTTTTAAAAAGCTAGTTGTGTCTGTGCACAACAATGAAGCTTTATGTCTATATAAACTGACAAGTCAGATTGTCCTCCTGGGCCCAATTCTCAACATCAGTGCCATTTGAGGCGGTTGCTGCCTCCTGCCTCTGCAGCCAAATGGCTCTGTCTGCCAGCAAGGGCAGGCAAGATGATTAAAATAAGCATTAACAGAATGGTTGGTGATTAGCTTCTCCCTCTCTTTTTTTTTTTCCTCTTTGCTTTCCCTTTTTTTTTTTACATAGTGTTTGGGCCCACCAAAGATTGCTAAAGCCTGTTCTTCATTAGCAGTGTACTTAACAAGTGTAAATTTAAAGTATTAATTTTCTTAAGGCCAAGGATTAAAGCAATTAAGGAAAACTGCTGAAACCTAGCACCAAAGTCAATCCTTAACATGGAAAAGAAACAATGGTGCTTAATGTATTTAAATAAAACCAAATTGTGCACAATTATGCTAACACTCTGTTAAACTAAATTCTCACTCTGCTGCAATGTATTATTAAAATTTCCTTTCTGAAACTGAAATAACACTTTCTTTGCCCCCAGTATGGCAACAGGTCTGTGGTTACTTTGCATTGCTTTCCTGGCAAAACCACTGCAACAAAAGATAACATCCATTCTCATTCTATCCTCATTTTACCATCAGCTTCTCTTCTCTTCTGGCCTTGGTCCCTTGCCAGGTCTGCACTGGATTTTGGTGTGATTTGGTTTGTGCTTACCAACTACCTGCTCCAATATCCTGAACCTTAAAGAGAACAGGGGAGCATTTCACTTGAAGTTTAAGGCAGCATTTTAATTTGGCAAAGAAAAATCTCTCTTTAGAAAATAGCAGCTCCCTGATAGGTTTATTTGCTTTCCATATCATCAACTCCAAAAAGATGAGTACCTAGGATACCAATGGGGCATGCTCTCCCCACCAGAATGAGTTCAACCTACACTGCCTCAAAGGATAAGCAGAGATCTGAAGACAGTTTTACCTCAGGGCTGGGAATACACAGGAAGCATCTGAGCAAGTCTAAGCACTGACAGCATGAACAGGCCTCAGAGACCATGTTCACTTTAATCTTCTTATCAGCAAGTTGTCCTTGGTTGGAGGTTTTTTGTCACAAAGTCACTTGCCAGTGAAGTACCATCAAGGACACAGAAGAGCAAATACTCCATGAGCTAAACACAATAAACATCCTACACAAGGAGCCAAGAGATCCTTTGCAATGGTCACAAAAATTTGCATCTACTATATTATAGATAAAATGTAAGTGGTTCCTGGCAACCAATATCTTTTAACCTGGGAGGACAATGATTGTAAAATCCCTGAGGCAGGAAAGGGCAAGAAGCGTCAAGAGCAGTGATGGAATGCAGAGAGACAGCCAGAGTAGAGGGCAATGAGGCTGATCCATGGTATGTAAAATGCCAAATGGACATTGCCTTCCAGACAAAGCCTAGGTGTAAAGGGCACGTGTGTGATGATGAGGGATGGCTGCCTTAATGGCAAACCTTCAACCACTTCTAATTCCTTTCTATAGCTGAGCTGTTTCCATTTCTCTAGATCCTATGGAAGATATCACAATGAATGAAATGGCTCTTAATCAGGTCAGATTATGATATACTGCTATCTTAAAGTAAGTGCAGCAACACAGACAGCATAGAGGAAGGTCTCAGAGATTTCAGGTGTCAAATTAAGAAATACCTCACAAGGTTGGAAAGGGCGGAGAATACCACAAACAGTGGGGTTTTCACCTAGGGAGATAAATGTGACCATAGGATGTCTCCCAGTATTGATACTGGGCCTTACTGACAAATTTGCCACTTTTGCCTCATGTAGGTTGAGGACATGAAATAAACTTGCAGGGCATGCCAGCATTATCCAGGGGATTTCCAGTCCTAATCAGACAAAATATTATGGTTCAGAAAATAAATTATCCTGTTTAAAACAAAAAGGAAATTCATTTGATAGGAATAAAACATTGTTTCAGGTTAACTAAAAATTATTTTTTGGCCATCCATCTACGAGATCAAAACCATAATTAGTGGCACAGTTCTAGTTCTATTGCAATACTCCCAGCTGGAAATATTCACACACAGTTCATCTGCCCTGCCCTGCTGGAGTCACTAAAATATCACAAGACTCAGGAATCAGCTGGGAAAGGCTCATACTCCTTGGCTAGGAGAGCCTCCTCTGATGCTTGCAGTCAGAAAGAGCAGCATTGGCTTCAGACCAGGGTAAAATCTGAAGTGTACTAGAAAGAATTTATTTGCTGCTGCATCAGGAGATTAGGAAATAAACTTGTACCTGGGAAAACCAGAGCTTTAAAAAACACCCCATAAAACTAAGATTCTGTGCTGCTTCTGTCCTTTTATATGGGTTTAACCATGCAGGGTGCAGAGAGAGCAGGGTCTGGCCCCAAGGGAGTTCAGATGCAGCAGACTGATCTCCCAGCAGGCTACAATATGTTCCCAGAAGGTACAATATCATTCTGAGGCCAAGGAACAGCCTATTAGCTCTGCATGCCATTAATTTTCATGAATAGTTCAATCTGATGCTCACAGGAGCTGTTGGGCATCTTTCCATTTTGTCTCGCAGGACCTGGATGAGGGCTTATTTACCTTTTTACTTCATACCTTACCTTTAAGCCCTTTAAGCAGCTCAGTGCAGCTGTTGCAGGTTTCCAGCCCTGTGCCAGGCTCAGTGCCCAGCAGCAGGCAGGATGCTGTCTGCAGGCTGGAGTGATGGCATGTCACAGTCAAAGCCATTCAGGGAGAATTAAACTTCAGGCTTGTTTGACTAAACTTCTGAATTCACCACGGTTCCCCTGTTTTGCCAGCCTGAAGAAACAGCCCAGCAGGTTCTTGACTCCTGTGCCAAAATGCCTCCTTCATCCTTCCTGGAACTGGAAATGATTACTAATAGATATTCTTGCTGAAATGATTTAGCATAACCTGCTGAATGAGATCACTAAGTCAAAGTATCTTTTCCTAAGTGAGTCTCTCGCTGCCTGCCTGAATGCCAGAGGGGAAGGAGGATAGCATGAAGCAAATTCTTTTCCTGGCTTTTTACAAAATTTCATAAATTACTGAAGAACTCACAGTAGGAAGTTTCACTCAGGTTCATTAGAAGAGATCCATGATGCAGGTCTGGCAGGCAGAGGAGGATGGAGACACAGGGGTTTGGGTTAACCTCTCTCTTTCAGACTTTCCCCCTTTCCAGTGCTCTCCAGTCTAGGCTGGGAATTGCAGACAGGCAGAGAAACGAGGTGGGCATGAGAGCAAGGCTGGAGCGGGGGCTGGGCACTCTTGCCCTGGATGTGCATTGCTGTGGCAGCTGCATCTGTTACAGGAGGCTGCAGGCACCAAGTGAAACACAGAATCTGGGGAGGAACAGGGATGTGCACCACAAAACTCACCTCAGCATGCCAGGGATGCTCAGGGTTTCACTGAGAGGCCAGGCTGCCCTCACCCATCTGAGTCTGTCAGGCTCAAAGTTAACTTATTGAGGTCAGCACTCATAACAGGAGTGCAGAGTTTTGATTGAGTCTTCCTTTCTGAGAGAGCCCCATCGTCTCTGGCCCAGTACAGCTATTACCTGCCAGCCTAAAGGATGATGAATGTTATTTATATTGCAGTAATGTCTAACCACTCAGTGGAGACCAGGGACAGGCTGTGCTATGGACTTTTCAGACACCCACTGAATGAGGGCTGCCCACAGATGCCTGGAAGTGCCAAGACTTTTCAAGATAATGTTCTTGAATGTCTTGGACACGATGACCTCCAACAACTGCAGTACTTGTGCTGACTGCAACAACACTGAGGGCTGTTCTACAGTAAAGATGTTTTTCATACCAAATTCTTATCAGTCACCCTGACATGCCCTTATAATAGCAAAGAACTCATCTACTTCAAAGCAAGCAACTACTTCATAAGAGGCTTTTAAGTTCCTTGATTAATTAATGTGAAATATAATCTCTTTCAAACCAAACAGAAAATACAGAGGTACAAAGAGTTATTCTAATGGAAGGTTTTCCTAATATTTAGCTGCTATTGTTCTGCTGTCCAAGAAATAACGAGTCAATGAATAAGAACTACTCAAGATGAAGATGAGAAAAAGTAATCTAGCAATAGTAAAAGATGAAGGGCCTGATCCTATAAAAAATCCTGTAAGACCAATTTAACTTTGGCAGGTGCACACTTGCAGGATTAGGCTTCAAATAATTGCAGAGAAATGTAAGAACTGATAAACTATAGCTTTAGCTTTCCACTACAGTGAGCCCAGAGAGTGGATAACTAACACTTCCCAGGAAATACCCTTCCAAGAAATAACCCTGCAAAGATGCAGAGGAAATACATGTAAAATATTAAATGTAGATGGTTTTTTACTATTAGTGATTCTCTTTGTATCTTGGAAAAATCACACAGTGACTTCTTTCATATGCACTGAGGTAAAAAACCCTAAAATATTAAGTGACACATTCTACCGAGGAATGCCTTAGAGAAGGTGCCGTGAAATGTGTCAGCCCCTGTTTTACTCCTTCTACAATTAATTTTCCACTATTACAGTTCTAAAACTATATCCAGAAATCAGCAGACATTTGTGTCCTTCAGATACCTGATTAAAATACAAGTGCTAAGAAACACCTTACCTTTAATTATACTCTTTACACTTAAAAACTGCTTTAGACAGGGCTGTGTCAGAGCTTCAGAGCCAAAAGCCTGAAGATCTCAGAGCCCAGTAAACAGACTAAGCAGGGAACAACCTGATATGCTTTCTTCTGCTTTTCCATCAGATGAGTGGTCACTCCAAAACTGAATGGGAGAAATTAAGCACACAGTGAGAGACTGCAAATACTTTCTGGCTGTCTCAATTCTAGAAGTCTCCTAACAGGAGTGATGTCTCAGCATCTGGGCATTCCTTTCACTGTCAGACACTTAGAGCAGTGGGATTTATCAGCAATCTGCTGAGCATATACAGATGACAACTGCAGAGCTCGGAGAGCTCAAAGGCACTTACAGATAGAAGGGGGTTTGCAAGAGACATGTTGAGCCAGAGCTGAGACCTGGAGTCTGTGAAAATTGCTCCCAATTGCTGTTAAACCTTTAGCTGTGGTAGCTAAACCAGGCACTGCAATAGGCACAATTTCTCCTCGGTGTGCTTTACAACTGCACAGACTGTTTGAGGGAGGCTGATCAGCCTCCATGTCACATTTTACAAGGAAAAGGCCGTTGGGATGATTTTGGAAGGTGGTCTTTGCTGCCTAAACTACAACTCCATCTATCACTCAAATACATGGAAATGAAGTGTCGTTTACGAATGGGGTTTGGATTTTTAAAGTACAAATTTCACGAAAAATAGATTTAAAGCTCTCTCCAGCACCCACATCTCACCTAATGGTACTATATCCCTTGTTGATTTCCAGCCTGTTGCCCCACCATGATCTACATATCTTCCTAAATCTTTTAAAGTATCTTCTTGTCAAAAGGAGATGACTTGCTGACATCACACAGAGATGCACTATATCAAAACGTTTTTGCTGTACTGACACAAGCTCCAAATTATTTCCAAAGTCAGCTGTATTTTCAATAATTTGTCCCTTTTTCATTTTTAAAAATAGCTTTATTCACCTGTGATAGCAAATTTCTTAAGTCCCTCTATCCTAAATCTAGGCAGTGATAGAAATCGGCACCAAACTTTTTATAGCAGCAAATGTGTTTTTGTTTCCCTGGCATCCTAAAAAAAATTAAATCTTTCTTCAGCTACAGTCTCTACAAAAGTGTGTTAGCTCTGTGGTGCTCAAGAATAGCTAGTTAGATTCTGAGGCTGTACATTCTTCTGCTAAAAGATACATTATCACATCTATGTCTAAATATTTATGATTCCTGTTTGCTAAAAGCAACACCTACAATTGCTGTAATTGGAAATGACAAAATAAAAAAGAAATTCTTCCCCAATTTGCCACCCTTTTGCATCTAACAACACTAAATATATAGTCTAGTTCATTAGAATGTTGCCTATTTCTGTTTAGCTGTAACAAGGGAGAAATAATTGTGTTAAAAAAGAAGCAAATTGAATTGTAAATATGACAGAAATGGAAAGAGATTTGATGGGTTGATGCAGCATCTTAAACCCCTTAACACATGCAAAAAGGAAAAGATCATAGAACCATACAATCATTTAGGTGGAAAACACCTGTAAGATCACTGAATCCAACCATCAACCCACCACTGCCAAGCCCATCAGTAACCCACATCCCTGAGAGCCCCAGCTACACATCTTTTAAATACCTCCAGGGATGGTGACTCCACCACTTCCCTGAACAGCCTCTTCCAGTGCCTGACAACCCTTTTGATGTTAGCTTTTGTCTCATTCAACTGCTTTTAACCACCACACTAGCAAAGACTGCCATCATTTACTTCCATTGGATCTCCTTCCTCAGCAGTCTCATTAAGGTTTTATCCTTACTAGTGGAGTTTTCAGGCACTACACTTCATATAACTTGTCAGTAATATGCTTTCTTCTCCATTTTTGCATATTTAAGTAATTGAAAAACTTTAAAACACTCCACCATTTTTTTTGGTGAGTGGGGATTTGTCATCATGTAGATATCACAAAGGAAAAAATACAAAAGCAGAAAATGTCACGATGTCTCTTTCAAGCAGATGGTATTGCAGTAGCACTGAACAAGTTTATATTAATTACTTTCAGAAAGAGAAGGAGATGTCATATTTCAGATAGAGGATCCTACCAAACCTACAAAGAACAAGCCGTAAATTTAACAATAGTGAGATTTTTTCATAGAATCATTATGACAGCTGTCAAACTGGGGAAAACTTTTTGTTAATGCCAGTACAATTGTTCATTTAAACAAAAGCCAGTGATTCAGTCACACTGGAACAGCTCATGAGCCGAGCTCTGCTGCACAATCTGCACACATGCAGATATTCCATCTATATGCAGAGTTGCTCTTTAATTTCCATCTTTGGGGCTACAACATGATTTGTCCAGAGCTGAGCAGAGCCCTACAAAAATCAGGCCAGAAGGCAATTTGTGATTGAGTTGTAACAAGCTGCCTGTGTTTTGTCTGGTTGGAAGGGGGAGGTTTGGCACCCCAGGCGAGCAGCTGGCATAGGACACCCTCCCTGCATGCCAGGCTGACCATGTGGTCACCCTTTTTCCTGTGCCCTCAAAATAAGAGAACACAATTATTTGTAGAGATGCACCCTGTGTGCAGTGATAGACTGAAGTACCAAAAGTGTCAACTGTATCCTCCCTCAGGGAGGGAGCTCACAAGGAAATCCCAGTATAGATTTTGGTGCTGTCACAGGATC
This sequence comes from Ploceus nigricollis, assembly GCA_013399945.1. Taxonomy (NCBI): domain Eukaryota; kingdom Metazoa; phylum Chordata; class Aves; order Passeriformes; family Ploceidae; genus Ploceus; species Ploceus nigricollis. The sequence goes on from VXBC01012867.1 coordinate 3,266,231, forward strand.
ATTGCAAGCAATAAAAATGCAGAGATCCCATCCCTCCACCCATGGGAGGGCCGGGACCATTAAAGCAATTTACAAACAGCCAAACTAACTCTGAAGAAGAAATGGAGTGTAACTCTTACCTCCTCGTAGACATCATCATTCCTGCTGAAGTCTCCAGCCCTCCTTGGCAGCACATGGACATGAACATGCTGAAAATGTGAAACAAAATAATGGTGATTATCAAGTTCATGGCTTTCTTTTCTGAACTGTCAGCATTATTCTCAACACACACAAGTAACCATGCACAGGCTCCCACAGCATTATATTCAGAGGAAAATACATTAACCTGTTCCATAACTGTATCTCAACTCTTTGGAGAATATAAAAGATGAAAAACATGAGAGAGCAGCCCTGGTGTATTATATGAGCTTCAGAGTGAAATGCCTGGAAGTTTAGGGGCTCTGTGGAATTATTCATAGTTGTCAGTCAGAGACATATTTAGCCACAGCTTTGAAATAACAACGTCCCTTGGAGCTGAGTGTTGTGGCTTTGGAATAGATGGGAATAAGAAGGTGCTGGAGATGGGATGCAGTGGAGAGGTCGTGCTGGCAGCCTGGGCTCAGGGCTCCCTGTCTGGGGACAGAGCAGCTGCTGCCACACCACGGACAGCACGTGGGCAGAAGGGCTGGCAGAAGAGGACAATGCCTCTCACAAGGTAAAAAAGGCTTTAATGCCTTCTTTCCTCCCTGGAGGCTGTAGCTCAAATACAACAAACTGAAGCCCGTGGGAAACAAGACTCATGCTGGGCACACACCTGCAGGGACAGAGTGCCAGGTGGCCCAAAACCTGTGAGGCACAAGGATTATGAGCCCAGTTTGGCAGAGCCTGAAGTGTGTCCCTCTCCTGGCACAGGGCCATTGCCCACGGGGTAGCAGAGCTGAGGACTGAGCTGCACAGGCAGATTTGGGTTACCCAGTTTGGGAAGGAGGTGAATGGTGATGTGTTTTTGTCAAAAGTGCTGATGAGATCTGGGGAAAACAAACAAAATTATGGGCAAGAACACAAATACATGACTTGGCACCTTAGTGTTGTGTTGTTACTATTACCTTTTTTTTTTTTCTGACAGTCTGCTCATACCATAAAGAAAGGCAATGCAAGGTCCTCAAGACCCAAACTCTACTGGGAAAAACACTTTTCTGCAGTAAGTTCAGCTATTAACAACATTGCAATGCATTCTTTTATCTTTTTCCCTTTGTCTTTCACTCTTGAGTAAAGAAAAACAACAACTGAGAATAATTCTTCAGGGAAAAAAACCCCAACACAGTGAGGAGAGGCAGCAAATAATCTGAGTGATAGATCACATTTATGCATCTTCAGATCTTTTTAGATGGTGCCTAAATCCTTTAAAAAAAAAAAAGACTGCATCAGAAACAGCACCAAATGGTTTGCATAGAATTTAGAGAGGTTGCACCAGATTCAATTTGATGAGGTAGAAATCAACTGAAACTCCTGCACCTCATGGAAACATTCTCAAAACATGGCTTAAGTCTATAATGAAATATGAAATCAAAAAAGGTTTGCTTAGGCTATTTGTAAGAAAATTCAAACACACCTATATTGTGTTAGCTTCTATTCATAATAACATTTGCTCAGTGAATAAAATGAAAACACAAGGATGTTTCAGTTAATGAAATATTCCAAATACCACACTATTTTTTTTTCTCAGCTTTACCCTAGAGAAACTGAATATGTGATTTCTTATTCTTATCATTATCCACAGCTTTCAGTGTATTCAGACTAGAGATGAGGGTGAATCTTGAGGGTCAGAAACTGTGTTTTTGAGTAATATATCAGTGATAGTGTTCTGATAGTGTATTATACTAATATATCATAAGAGCCAAAGTGCTCCTGTGATGTATTAGTGCAATGTATCATCTGAACATCACTGCTCCTATGATGTATTGCTCAAAATCACAAAGCAACTTTAAAGATGGTCTTCAGTAGCCCTAGGCCTGAAATTTCGCTTTTGGACAGACCTTCAAGAAAAATAAAAGTGTAGATTAAAGTTTGCAGGGATACTGTAAAATTTCACTACTGTCTCACACCTGTTGTTCTCATTAGATTTCAAATTTATTCATAAGAATAGAGTCAGTTCATCTGCCAGTCAGTTTCCTTCTCTTCTGCTACAAGAAATGATAGTTTTGCTACAAGTATCAATTTGCAGGAATTTCTCTTGACGATATATATAAAGCCTAACATCAGCTATCAACAACCATATTCCCCAGAAGTTTAGCCACCTTTAAGCATAATTTTTATCTCTGGTGCAGAATGCTCCAGGACACAGACAGGAGAAGATCTGTGAATACCCGTGACAGACGATTTGGAATATCAGAAAACACGCAGGGATGAGTCCAAAGCTCAGTGCAGAGATGCTGCACTGCAGATGCACAGACCAGCACAGCAGGTAATGAATGAGCCTAATGTGATCTTCTACCCAAAATGGGCTCTTATGATCAGCGTGAAAAAAAAAAAGAATAAAAAGTGTTTATGACAGCATATGGGCCACTTGGCATTGGTGGGGATGTTGTCAGGGGTTAGTCACCTTTACTACATGCATTATGTTCTCACACACTGCCAGGCTGCATAGCAGAATCCATCAACTGTATCACAAAACAAATGAATATTCCCAAGGTTTGAGGTAACATCAATTTAAAGGAGAGTAATTTTTTCCGGTCATCCGTTTTTTGTTTGTTTGGTTGGTTTTTTTTTAATTCTGTGGATGGAAAATAAATAAATATCTGGATTCTCCCCACTGTTTGTATAACAGAAACAAACAGGATCAGCAGCAGTGTCTCACATATTTCCCTTCTCTTCAGTTTTACCAAGAAATACAAGCAGCACAGAGCTGTGCTACCATGCAGTCAGAAACACTGAACAGAGGATTCCACACCTTCTCTAATCTGCCTTTCAGCTTCTGACCTTCTCAGCTCAGAGTGGCTGATATTTTGATTCATTAGGAGATCTTTAATTGATCATTTTTACTCCTTAGTACTATTTGTTACTGCTAAAGCCTCAATCCACCAAGGCACTTAAGCACCAGCTCCATTTCCAACCTGTGAATTGGTTCAGTGGGAATATTCATATCCCAGATGTTTTGTTTATGTCTCAGTGTTTTGCATCCACTGCTGGCTACAGAGAGGTCTCTCTAAATGGCAGTAGCAAAAATAACTTCAAGGCGCCCACAAATTAAAATTGTTTCCTTCCATTTGTTTTCCAAGCAAAACAGAAGCCCGCACATCCAAAAAAACCATTTGCAATTGACTGAAATATGTCAGAAACAAACAAAACACTGGGATGTTTTGGGGTTTTTTTTTTAACCAAACAAATAGATTTAGGCAAATCTTCCATCAAAACACTGCTTGAACAGAAACATCTAAACTTTGACCAAAATTGTCAAAATAAAGCATTTTAATTTTTTTCCCCAGTTATTGTAGGGATCCTCATGCCTGGTGGGTGGCAGACAGCCCCATCACATTCCAGCAGGCTGTAATCAGTCACTGTTGATGGTATTTCATTTTTTTCCTAAAAAATTGCTTTCCCCTCATTTTGCATGATTTTGATTAATAAGCAAGGAAAGCAACACACAACAGCCAAGACATTTACATTAATGGACCAATCAATATCACCCACATCAGGGCAGAAAGATGCAGGCACTTGCTTGCATTGCTTAGGTCCATCCCCTGCTCGTCAGGCACTGACAGAGGAAGCAGGACACTGCCATGCTGGGTGTGACAATGGTGACAACGTGAGGATGCAGCAGAAGTCCCCAGGTGGGGTGATGCCTCAGGTTTTAGCTTTTATATTTTTCAGATTCTGCACTGCTTTAGTTTGTAACTCTGAGCTTCATATTAGGGGACAGTAAGCTCTCTTCAGAGAGTAGGGAGACAAAACAATTCCTTCTCCAGCTGGGCACCAAGGACAAATGATCCAAATTTCAGGCCCAAGAGCACAAACAACGTGGACTGAAGAGAGAAAAACAAGAAAGATGGGACTTCATAACCTAAAGCTGTAATTGGACAATTAACTCCAATATGCTAATAGACCAAAACTTATAAAAATCTGAGACCCTGTGACCGGTCATCCATTTTTTGACCATTTTGGGTTCATCTTGGGTGTAGCCCTGGCTGGGCTCTTGTGCTTCCCAAGGTGGATCCACTGAGGCCTTCTAATAAATACCTACTTTATTCTTTAGCTCTGTCTGGTCTCTGTTCTAGGTCAGCCTTCACAAGGCATCAGGGGGGCACTGTGTGACTTAAAGATGCCTGAGCCCTGCTAGCCGCTTCTGAAACTAGGGGCAAGATTTCCAGTCAGGGATATTTAGAACAGCAGTGGCTGGAAGGAGGCTGTGGGAGCTGGATTTTATAGGACCTTCAAAATTAAAATTATTAGACAGTTTTCTAGGGGAGGAACTGCAGCTCCCCCTGCTTTGCAATGTAAATAAAATCTCAGTTTGAGAAACTTCTAATGATGAGAGTTATCAGGTGATGCAAAATCACTCATAAGAGAAGTTTTTTCAAGACCTTTATACCCAGAATGACAAGAGCATTAGAAAATGTACTGCAAGGAACAAATCTGTAGTGCCACAGGGAACTAATGAGTCAGAGCCAGGGTGTGATGCCTCTGGCCTCCCACTGCAGCAAGAGGATGCTCTGATGAGCTCCATGGCATTCCAGTCAGGACTGTGGGAGCACAGGGCTGCTCATGGGCACTCTGGAGCACGCTCATCCCACCACTGCCAAAATCTGGCTGCATCACAGGCATTTGTGGGATTACACGACTAAAGCTGCTCTCCAGTGAACCAGGGCTGCAAAATGCCCAGAAAGTCTCAGCCAAAAGACCTGGAGTTTGTGTTGCTGGAGAAACAAGCATTCAGGTCAGGTGAGTTTTAGTTCAGCACTCAAGGCCATGCAGGAAGCAATGTTCCTGGTTACGGCTGGTTTTATACACTGAGTTACGGTCAAATAACCAACGTGTCACCACTGCACTGGATTTAAAGTGAAAATACTAGACAAAAATAGACACTGAAAGAGATTTCCCAGGTAGACCAGAACAGTGAAGAGCAGATAACCCTGCCACACACCACTGGGGAGGACATGGGCGTTGCCTGCAATAATTCATGGACATTATGCTGTGTTCACTCAGCTGCTGTGCTGGTTTGCAGAGCAACAGAGCTCAGCTTCCAGTTGAAAGGGAGATAATAGTCTGTACATCAGCTGCTCAGCACCCAGGGTCCATTAGCAATAAATGTTCTTACAGCATGAATACAAAAAAGCTGGCAAAAGGTCACACCACACTGAGGATGGGGAGCTGCCACAACGTTGGCAGAGGAAGGGCTGTTCCCCCCACATCTGCAAAAGCAGAACATGCCTGACCTGGGCCTTCACGCAGCAAAACCAGATGCCTTTCAGCAGCTTAATCCTTCCTCCTGTTACTTTTCATTTTTTCTACATTAAAGCTCGGCAGTTGTGGGTTTCCACGGTCTCATGGTGCAGCAGGACAGGAAAAGCTGTGATCTGCTGTGGTTGAGGCCAGGCAGGAGGAAGGGCAGGAAGGGAATCAGCAGCTCCAGGCAGCAAGACCAGCTGGCCAGGAGACACTCACCAGCCAGTTCACTGGGAAAAGGGATGGTGGTTCTCAGATAAGACCTCACTTGCTGCAAAGTGCCCTGTCCATTACAGAGACAGGGGCTTCCTATGGGAGGTTGTGATAATGCTTCTTCTAAACTACCAGATTAACTGTAGAAATTCCAAACTAATAACCATTCTCCAAGTAAGACTGTTAGTGGGCGATAAAGAAAATCAACCATAATACAGAGATAGCCACATGAAAAATAGGGCAATTTTGTCCTCTCTGTAAACTGGGCTTCCTTGGAGCCCTTGTTTGCTATTCTTGATTAACTGCTCAATTGTCCCTGTTACAAAGTTATTGCATGGAAAGCCCTGCCTGTATATCTACAGCTCATTAGCAGGAAGCTCTCCCTCTGCTGCCCCTGAAAATCCAGCGTGTCACCAGCCACAGGCACACCTGGTACAGCTGCTCTTTCTAGGCACTGAAAGCCCACTTCCAGGGCCCTTGACCTGCAAGTCCTGGCAGAGACATCTTTGTAGGAAAACAGTTTCTATTCAGTGAGTATTTATGAGTTCTTGATGTTTTTCCAAGTCTTAAATTGGTTTGAGATGGAGAAACAAATTTAAAAAATTTTAACAAGTCCTATCCAACATTAGGAAAAGAGTTTTGGACAATTAAAACACTCAATTTTCACAGCCTTCAAAATTACTGCCTGCATTAATAGTGGTTTTTTTTCTCATTTCAGGAGTTCTAAATTAGTCAAAGACAGACCACTTGAAAGGAGCTAATTTTTATAAAATAATAAAACATGACAGGAAACTGCTTAAAACTATTCCTTTTCTACAAAACTGCCCCATTTCTAGGAATCAGTGCTTTCTTTTCCAGCTTTACCAAAGCCTTGTGCACGAGGCTGCATAGACAGATGCAGGCCCTTGGCACATCCTCCCCAGCTGGCAGCTCTGCCGTGCTGGGGGTGAGGATTGCTCCAAATCCATGGCCTGACACACCCCTGTAGCACCTCTGGCTCTGGTTTATTTAAACCCAAAACTGAGGTTTCCTTTTCTGCTATCATGAGGAGCACAAGGATGTGGTACAGATGGAAAGAGTGGCACAGACTGCCAGGCTCGAGAGCAGGATGTGCAGGGGAACAGACTGATGCTTGCAAGGGAAGCACAGGGAAATCCATGCCTGTCTCAGAAAGCCCAGGGCAGCAGCAGGGGAAACAGCAGGGACAGATGTGAGGATGGACTAGAAGAGCCACTGGAAAACAGGGAGGGTTGAAGCTGTTGATAGAACGAAGGCAGTGGTCAAAATTTTGTGAATCAAAAATGTTGTGCAGAAAGAGACTGCAAAGAAAGAAAACAAGAAACTGGAACAAGTCATGGGAGAGAAGGTCACACAGGCTGTCCATGTGCTACCAAGCTGGAGTGTGAGGGCCCTTTGACACTTGTGTAAATCTACATCACGCTGTGAACACTGTACACACACCCTTAGGAGGAAAAATAAAGCTTTGCAATGATCCCTACCAACACTTATGCCATGGATTTGCCTCTGGAAGAGTAATTATCAAGATACTTGCTCAGCACAGAAAACAGGTACTTTGGAAAGCAACAAAATTAAGAGAATTTGCAAATGTATCAGAAGCCAAACCAAGTGGGGACTTGCAGCAGAGTACATCTTTAAGCATGTAGGTTCAGAAATGTGCAGATTCAGCATTCTCAATAAATAATGCATATGTCAACTGCTATGAAGTTTAAAGAAATGAGCTGTGGGTGAGCTAGAAAAGGGATGTAGACCTCATGAAAACAAGCACAGGAAGATTTTTTAACCCACTTGATATCTGTAGTTATAACTTCCATGGCTAAAGGCAACTTCAGCGTTTGCAAGAGAAGTGCCAACCCCTCCCCTTCAGCCCCAAACCCAAGAAAACTGGCACAATAATAAGGGTAATAAGCCTGTTTGTTGGAAGTGGTGATGCAAATGTACATCACTTTAAATATCTCTTAAGAGATCCTCTGAAAGGCAGCAAATGAATAAACTAATTGGGAAAAAAGGTTGATTGATTCTTTGAACTTGTATTTCCTGACCTCTAAGCTGATCTGCAAGTCTAGGAATGAGGGTCCAAGCATGGTGGTAGGAAGGTCAGGCCAAGGGCCATCACCTGCCTTTATTCACTGTCCATCCCCTCAACAGCACTCACAGGGAAGGATGGGCAGACCCACAGGAGCAGCAACCCTTACTCTGCAAAAACAACCCAAACCCCTGGCAGTCCCCAGCCTTTTTGAGAGATGGGAATGACCACTGAAGGTGCCTCTGAAGTTACTTTGGAAGGTGGCACATGCACAGGGATAGCTGGAGAGCACCTGCCTTAAGGCCCTGTGCCTTTGCCTTCCACCAGGAGCACTTTGCCCAGGTATTTTTGTGCAAATTTGGTGTTGCTGAGATGCAAATGAAAGCACAACTGCATTTCCCCTCACCTCTGATCTTTAGTTAAGTCTTGATAAATGCATATTGTTTGAATGCTTGTGATATGTATAATTAGGATACTTTAATTTATGTTTCAATAAAATGTTCTATAATAAACATTTACTGTTCTGTGAATAAACATTTAAATGAAGCTCCTAATGGGGGTTACATGTTTCGAAGCAGTTCATGGCTTTGCTGAAGTCTCTGCCTATATTTAATGAGAGTCATTTCCATAATCTGTGCATTATTGCCTAAGCCTCCCTTTAGGAATATTTTACAAAGTAAAATTGTGTGAAATATTATCAGCCAAAAGAGAAAATGCTAAGAGGATTATCAAATTGTCCTGTTAAAGGGACAGCACAAACTTTCATTTTCCCCCTGAGATGCCAACACTGTAATTATATAAAATGTGCTTACTAATCACCACACCGGTGTGTTTTTACTGGGTTTTTCCCTCAGAGACCTAGGCTAAATTAAAGGATAGGAGACCCCTGAAAGGTCTGATATGGAGGGTAACATAAAGCTAATTTACTTTCTGATATTAATAAGAGGAAGGACCAAATCCCCCAGGCAAATCTTGTAGATGTCAAGGAGCGTGCGGCTCCGTCGGAGTGGGCCGAGTTCTGCACAAAGCTGTGCACAGCTGCTCCCACCATGGGGCCCTGCAGCCCCACAATTAACACCCAGGGTCCCATCCCCACTTTGCTGAAACTTCCACCCATTTTCTCTCTGACTCCAGTAATGGCAGGACTCAGTCTCCCACATGAGATATAAAGCACACTAGGTCAAGGGGAAGATTATTGTTGGAATACAGAGGGTTTTCAACTCTCTGGAGCCTCTGCAAGAATACAAACACCTGTAAGGTATTTCTTCCATATGTCTGAGTACATTTGAGGAGAGCATAAAACTGAAATATATCTTCTCTGCTCTAGCAGGGAATAAGAGCATTATAGCAGCAATGGCCCACTCCCCCTTTAATGCAGGGAGTAGGGGAGAGGAAGAGAAGATAAATCAGGAATGTATGTGACAGGGGGAAGACAAGCCTTACATACCAGTTATTCTGAGAGGGAAATCATTATCTCTAATTTTTGTGGCTATTTTATGGTCCTTTTAGACAATGGCTGCAATCTCTTCTAGGATGATTACAAGGTTCCTGCAGAATGAAAATGCTCTGTCTCCTCTTTCATTATTTAAAGATGTGTATTGTGTTTGTGTGGCCAGGTTTTGGTAGCAGGGGGCCACAGGGGTGGCTTCTGTGGAAGGTGCCAGAAGCTTCCCCCATGTCCAGTGGAGCCAATTCCTGCAGCTTCAGGTTGGATCCACCACTGGCCAAGCCTGAGCCCATCCACCACAGGGGTGGGGCCTCTGGGAAAACAGATTTAAGGAGGGCAGAAAAGCCCTGTGCAAAAGCAACTACAGCCAGAGAGAGAAGTGAGATGTGAGAGGAACAGCTCTGCAGACACCAAGGCCAGAGGGGCAGGGGCTGCTCCAGGCAGAGCAGCAGCAGGAGCTGCTGCAGCCCCTGGTGCAAAACATGGAGAGGGAGCTGTGCCCCTGCAGCCCATGGAGGATCACAGTGGGACGGGGGATGTCCAAAGAAGGCTGAGATCTCTTGGGAAGCCAATGCTGGAGCAGGTTTTCTGGTCTCCTGTGGGAGGGAATCCCACACTGGAGCATGGGAGCAGTATGAAGAGTCCTGCCCCTGTGGGGAAAGGAGCAGCAGAGACAAGTAGGGTGAATTTACCACAGCCCCCATTCCCCATCCTCCTGTGCCACTGGAAGGGAGGAGAGAGGGAAAATCAGGAGTGCAGTCAAGCCCGAGAAGAAGGGAGGGGTAGAGGGAAGGTGGGTTTAAGATTTGGTTTTATTTTTCATTACCCTACTCTGATTTGATTGGTAATAAATTAAATTAATTTCCCCAAGTCAGGTCTGTTTTGCTGATGACAGTAATTGGTGATTGATCTCTCCCCATCCTTATCTCTACTTACAAGCCTTTTGATGTATTTTCTCCCCCCTGTCCAGTTGAGGAAGGGGATTGGTGGAGTGACTTTGGTGGACACCTGGTGTCCAGCCAGGGTCAGCCCACCACAAGATGGAAGAGTGGTGCTGCTGCAGTGAGAAAGAAATGGTTTCTGATGATGGCAATGTGACCAAGTTCATAAGTTTCTGTGGAGGATGAAATGCATTCAAGCCATGCTGCTTCTCAAAACAGAATCCATCAGTGCTAAAGGAGATTTCCAAGGCTCCGTATCAGTACTATATACCCTTAAGAATACATTTCCCAGGAACTAGCAAATATCTCTGTGCATACCTGTAGCACTCACTAGACTGTATTTAGTTCTTTATAATATTAAAATTATATATAGCAGCTATGGGTTCCAAAACATAGGCTATTTCCTTGTTTTATTGCCAAATGTGCACATTCGTCACTAAGGTTTAGCTGCTTCAGTTAAACCTTTTAAATGTAAATTATTTTCTGTTATAAAAAGCTGATTGTGGGAGTTTTAGTATTTCAAAGATGGTAATTTATGTGACTGGAACAAAATAAAACATTCAACAGAAACAGAATTTTACTTGATCAGAAACACTTTTATGTTTCAGTATAGTTTTCTTTTCATATTTTTCTCCTGCAGCAGTGGCCTCTGTCTTTCAATTAGCTTGAAGCATAAGATCTTACATAAAACCATAATTTAATGCTATTTGCATATGCATAACTTCACAACTCCTTTGCCTCTCATTTAAAGTATTTTTAAGGTGTCATGAACCAATGCCTGAAATCCCTTGTGCAACCACCCAGGTGTTCACCCCTCAACAGTCCACAGAAGCCTCTGGGACCACGGGGAATGGACCAGTCTCCAAAAACCCCTCAGCATTAAGTATCCCCCCTTGTCACCTCAAACCGTTTCAATGACATATCAGTGAGGGAGCTGAAAATGAAGAAAGCAGATTTTCAGCCTGTCACATATGACTGCAGGTCAATCCCACTTTTCTTTGATTTACTTCCCCCACTCAGTGTTGAATTTGGGATACAAAAAAGCCTTCTTGAAAATCAGACTTCTTAGGGCACCTACAACATCACCCCAAGGGGACTGAAATCCCTGCAACAACTCCTTGGTTCCAGCAGCTGTTGGATCAGGCTTTGCAGAACACTCTGGTAGCAGCACTGACACCTTTGAAGATTCTGACAACAGCCTTTACAGACCAACATCTTCCCCCAGGCTACCCGTGCAAAAGTACTGTCATTCTTGACTTCCCAAATAACTAGGATTTTTCTCATCATCTTTCATAATATCCAGCCCTGCTTCAGTTCTCTTTCTGCTCAAGCCAGTGGCAACACACTTATTAACTTCAGCTGGAGTCCTTCCTGGTTTGACTAAATCTGGCAAACAGATGGGCTAATAATGGCAAAGGATATATAATAGTATGTCCACAGACTTCACCAAACTTCACCCATAGAATGTAAATAAAATGCACTCCACTGCCTTCATTCACTATATGAAATATATGTGTATATTTTCAAGTTAATTTAGAAATTGTACCAATATCACTCTCTCAAACATTTTATTAACTTCTTAGAGAACTTTTGTAAGCCCTTGTGTGGCAGGCAATATTTGCACAGCTCCCACCTAAGTGTGGTGAATGGCTGCAAGGCCAACATTGATAAACACACAGAAATGCATCTTCCATTGACCACCTGCTAAAACAAGAACTCGATCATTTTAACTTACCAGTTTAATTAGAGAAATGTGTTATTGATTCAATCTTTCTTCATATTCATGAGCTGGCTAGAGAGAAGAGTGAACTGTTCTGCTTAGTACGCTTCCACCTTGATAAACGTGAATTACCCTAATTGGGAAAGAAGTTATTTCAAAATTGTTTAAATCCACAGATTCTTTTCAACAGGGAACTTTGGTGGATTTGTAACACACGCTGGCATTTGCCAGGAAGCCAGCTGAAACCACCAGACTTGCTGTCCTGGAGACCTGTCAACAGACACTTTGTCCAAATGGACTTTGACTGTGATGAGCAGGGCCATATGGGCAGAGGGGGAGCAGAGGTGAACAGTCTGTGATTACGTCCCTAAGTCATTTAACCTTCAGAATTACGATTCCACACACTCTGCCACCCAACAGGAGGCTGTACAAAGCAGGTAAAAAGATAGATGTCTATTCTTAATGACTGTTTAGGAGACTGCTGAGCTCTGGTCTGTGCCCATGTTGGTTCAGTTCATTAATGTAATTAACCAACAATCAATCTTTTTAAATTAGTTACACAAAAACAGCTACAGCCAGATCAGCTGGCATGAAAGTTAGGTCACGGTCCATTTCTGCACGATTTAACATCCACACTGGAACCGAAGACAGGGCATGGAAGCATCAGAAACTGGAGCCAAATTCCTCTGAAGCCCCACAACTTAATTAAAGTGTGTAAAACTTGTGCATCTGCCTTGGTCTTGTTTGCATGGCCTTCTGTGCTTGCAGCTCAACACCTTGATGATATAGAAACTGCTCAGAAAACATAAGGGAGGGAAAGAGGGAGGGAGGAGGGAAGGAGGGAAGGAGGGAAGGAAGGAATTTAAATAAATTCAAACAGTGTAACTTCATGCAGAACTTGAAACTGTACTTTAACAGCAGTCTTATGATTCACCAGTGGCTGTTCACAGAATAAAATGAAAACAGAAGAGCTGCAGTCACTATTATTTGTTCCCTTTCCATGGACTAGGAAAAGACTAGCAGAGCAACCTGGATTTTCACTGAACACAAAGGTTACCTGTGAGGGGTTACAGCACAGTTCCACCACCAGCCTTGAATGCTGATCTGCTGCCCTGACATCAGAACTGCGAGCAGCTTGTAACTCGGGCTCACAGCCTGACTCCGTTCCCTTTTCTCTGGGGGCTGGGAAGGTATTTGGTTGGCCTGAACCGGGTGCAGTTCTCCAGAAGCGATGGCCGGAGGCTGCTCAGGTGCCCGAATCCTGCCCCTCCTGCGCTGCCAGCCCGGCGCTGGCGGGCTGAGGTGCAAACAGCAGCACCGCAGAGCTTGCCTCGGACTGCAGAGAGCTGACATTGCACAGACGGGCCCTGCTTGCTCAGTCTGAGGGCCGGGCTCGGGAGATGCTGCCCAGGCCCCTCCGGGTTGTGGCTGCCAGGCCGAGGAGCCGCGGGGCAGCGCCGGCCCCGTCCCCGGGCGGGTCACGGAGGCTGGGCCTGGCGGCGCCGCAGCATCTGCGAGCTCGGCGTGGGCGCGCTGTCAGCCTGGCTTGACACTAATAGACAGTTTCTTTCCCAACCCTTTAAGCTGAACCTGAACTAAACTGCTTTCAATTTCCCCAAAAGGCCAAGTTTGCAACTTCGCCGTATGTTTGTCCATTAAGAGAGCATCTGGCTTCTTTTAATCCCTTGCACTGACGGAGTTGATCCGATTGCTTCCTCGGGAGACACCGCAACACAGGCACTGCTGCTGAGTGACTGCCATGAAACCGCGATCCTCCTCCTAAATCCACCGTGAAACGGGTGGGCAAGAGGCTCCCTGCCATGCAGGAGAGCACAGCACTGCCTGGGCTGGGAGCCTGCAATGGCTGAGCACATTGCTCAGCTCCTTCCCTGGAATTTGCCAGAACAGCTACTGAAGGTGTCAGGATCGGACCCACAGCCTCCCCTTGGGTGAAGTGTGAAACACTCACCCAGCTTCCACTTCTGTGAAATCAGGCAACTCGGCTGGTGCAGCAGAAAAGGACTGGGAACTGGGGCAGATGGGGAAGGATGCCTGCTCAAGTTTCATTATGAAAGCTGTGTGTAAATTAGCATGACTGGAGGGGAAAAAAAAGGCAATTCTAGGAGACCAAGGAGGAATATGCAACCTGTCACTTAAAACTCCCCACCCTCTGCAGTGTTTCTGCCAGAAAACCACCAGAGCAGGTGCCTCCGGAAATGAAACTGAAGGAGACGTAAGTGAATTTAAAACTAATAACAGCAAGAAACTTTAATGAAACTCTCTATGACTAGCTAGAGCTGCTTTTCTCATATAGGATTTTCTGGAGCTTTCATAACTCTGCACTCAAAAACCATTCTCAAAAGTTGCAGGCAGCATATTATCATTTTGTGCCTCTGTGAACACAAATGCACCTTTTCTGCGGCACACATGTAACAGCAAAATGTCAGGAGCCCATCGTGGCAAACCCTTGATTCATTACCAGAGTGATCTCTATTTTCTTGGCATTATGCAATTCTATGTCATTGCTCTAAGATATAAATGCTGCTAATTGTAATTAGGCTGCTTCTGTAGCCAGAGAACCAGTTTGCAGGAGCTGGGGGAGTGGAGATCTTGCCCCAGTATAGCTCCCAGTTTGGTCTGGATCTGCCTCATCCCACACGCTGAGCAGGCAGCCTGAGCTGTCCATGGTTTTTAGTATCCAGCGTTGCTGCCAGAGTCAAAAGCAAGCTGCAATGCACAAGGAATACAAAATAGAGACCTAGGGGGCAGGCAAAACTTTCATAAATTCAGTTCATCTACCAACATCGAAAGAATTAGTAATCAGAGAAAGAAAGCTACAGAAGTGTTAACATTAATTCTACTCTGCTACAAGCCACGTGGTTAACACCATGACACCTTACCATTTACTGAGGGAGAGCTATTTATTTATGTAACCTATAGCTCACATTTAAATAATTAGTCTGCCTGATAAATTTTAGAACTTGCAATCTGTGTGCCACGTTTGCATAAGCACAGCATATTTAATGCAGGTACAATTGTTTAACACCTCCAGCATCACATTAAAGAGTTTCATGTAATTAGCAGAGTTGGGCACTCCAACTTTCAGGCCAGTTACACATTAAAAAAAAAGGTGCTAGTGGTACAGTGTGAAGCTGCTGCTCCAGAAATGTAGTCTGCACTCCTAACAAGGGATGTTCAGAGAGCAATATGTGCTGCCTGGGAATAAGCAAATCAGGTCAGCTAAGACTGGACTTGATCCAAAGCTCCCCTCAAACCTTCTGTTTTCTCTGAGAGTCTGAAGCTCCCCAGATCAGTCTGCAGTCTTTGGTTTTCTTTCAGCTCACCAGGAGCAAAGGCCTGAATTTTAGAGGTGCCAACTACTTGTGCCCCTCTCCAGCATCAGCAGCTCAATGCTTCCCTACAGCCAGGTGCCAGAATAGCTCCTGCAGACAAGCATTTTTATATGAGGGCACATTTCTAGAAGGTGAAGGGTAACGCTCCTGGGGTGCTGTTCTGGATGCAGCAGTTCTGACTCTCTAATAAGCAGCAGCAGCTACAGAGGGATACTCCTAATGAGCTCTGTGTACTCCTCAGCAGAACAGTCCCTGCTTCCAGGAGGTGCATCAGGGATGAGCTTGGTCTTTATTGCTATTATTTTGTTATAGTCAAGTAAGCAAAATCCCAGTTGTGTGAATCATATCATGGCAGTCTCTTGGCATCTCAGCAGATTAAGAATGCAATAAATACAAAACCTCGTAGTTCAGGTTGTAAACATAAAAATAAAACTGAATTTTAGCTTCAAATTTAAACACTGGAGGAACCTGAAGTTAAAGCCATGCTCACAGAGAGTGGATGCATTGACATCCCTACTACACAGGAATCTGCTAAACAACATGAACAGAACTAGCCTCTATGTTAGAAGTTAGAGTGTGCAAAGTGACACTAGCAAGCAAAGTGGTATTCTGAAACTCAAATCACAAATCAAGAAATTAGAAATGCTCACTTAAGAGCTTTCCCTTGGGCATCTAACCTGAAAAGAAAGCAAAAATAAGTTGGTTTATTTGCTTCTTAGGTAGCCATTGCTCTTAAGCCAGATAATCAAGCATCCAGATTTAAAGCCAAATTTCTAAACTCACTCAGCAAGGAGCAGCAACTGACATCAGCATCTTGTCAGATTTTCAAAGCACTTCAACATTCAGCACACTTCAAAGAAATTAGCCACCTGCATTATTGCCAATCAATTCTGAAAACCCTGTTTCATCTGTGTTAAGCTCTCATGAAAACTTCTACCTATATGTTTTTTTCCAAACGGTGTTTAGGCACTTCAGATGCTATTCTTTGAATATTTTAGAGACACGTCAAGGCCCTTTTCACAGGGAATTATTTTCTAGTTCAATCTCTCCAAAATTGTAAAGAAACTGGGATCAATCCCACTGTGTCTATTTATCAGAAATCTTCTATCATCACAGGACCTTCATCTCAGATAAGTAAAATGAAGACAAGCTTCAAGTTAAAAATAGCACTACACAAACTCCTCTGCTGGTAACTCAGCTGCTGGTAACATTTACCTCTATATTGTTCCAAACTGAGCTGAGCAAATAAACATCCTCTTTCTACTGCTGGAGAGAGGGAGCAAGACCAGTATATATTAAGAGAATCTTGATAACTCTGGGAAAAGAAGTTCTTCTTGGGTGATAAGAATATATTTTCCAAGGAGAACTGCTACAAGCAACTCTTAGCAGGAGGTGTGGGAAAGTAGCACATGGTATATTCAGGGACATAAAATACCCTTATATTGGCAGAAGGAGAGCATAAGAAGATGAAGACAGGGATGAAGTATTCCATATTCTTAGGCATGAGAAAGGAAGAAGTCCATATTTGCAAGTCCAAGGAAAGAAGTTGCCTTTGGGGAAGCACCACACAAAATATGGCCAGGGAAAAAAGGACCCTCTTTCTCCACAAAGAAAATAAAAACTGCAATGAATTAAGTTACACCAAAACCCTAATCTAGCAAGAATTTTAAGGCAATGTTTTTTCCCCAGATTTTAATGGGAAAACCAGTTTAACAACTTGAAAATAACTAAAAGAAATTCCCGCTCCCATTTCTGTGAGGAAACAAACTCAGTTTTGTATTTCTCCAAGCATGGAACCAGACCCTTGCCCCCTCCACAAGAGGGAGAAGCTGGGGAGATACAGGACAGGCAGGATGGACAAATCTCTTCTTTGCCTCTTTAGGGAGGTTTTTCACCCAGAGAAGCAGGGACTGCTCTGCCAAGGAAGGAGGACATGGAGCAAGGGGCTGATGCTGGGGTGGCAGCAGGATGATGAGCAAGGCTGAGACCATCCAGGCAGGGGCAGTGAAACCGTGTGAGGTCCAGCAAGGAGCAGCACCTCAATGCCACAAATCCTTCTCATGTCGAATCAAAGCAAGAATAAATATAATGGAGCACGCTGGGAAATTATCCTTTGTAATCTGCAGCTCACAAAAACCAACAACCCAAGGGGGTATTCCAAAGCAGCTCCTGAAGGTGTTTGACAAAACCCCTCAATTTCTGAAATGCTAATCAGGGCAGAATTAGCTGATCAGGGAAATGCCACGATGGATGAGGACAGGAGGCCAGCAGCAGATTACAGGTTTAAATAGACTTGTTAACATCTGCTTAGGGTAAACTATAATTAAGAAATCTCCTTTCTTTGTTTAGGGGTTTGAGGGTTTTGTTTATTTGGGGTTTTGTCTCTGCTAGTTTTCTGCCTTTCCAGTTCTGACAATGAATTTCCTATCAGGGCTCTGGGGAAGCAGAGCAGACTTTCAGCATTCACAATCAGCAGAAGCAGAAGATCATGGCAATGGAAAGGCATTTTAGTCCCAGAGTTGTTGCATTCTTTCAGAAGCTTTTCATCTTATGAATACAAATTTCTAAAAAACTCTCTTTACTTCTTTGGGCAGTTGCATCAGTACACACCTAAATCTGAACAAGCAAACTGTTTCCCAGTTGTCCATACTCCTTCTGCCACTTCACTCAGTTAAAAAATCAGTTAAAGAAATCAATTCCTTCAATGTGTATAGTTAGAAGCAGGTGTCCAAACTACACAACCCTCAATTGATCACTTTTTCCCTTCAAAAGTATGGAGTAAGTCAAAACTTATGAGCAGGATACAAGATCTTCATAGTGCCCAAATACATTTCAAAGGGAAGATTTAGAAAAACAGATTTTTTTTTTGGACCATCCTGACCAGAGGATGTGCATTGTTGATAGCCAGAAAGCACATCTTGGAGGGTGATGACAGCAAAACAGGCCACAAGTTCACCCAGACAATGTAAACTAATATTTGTTTTTGGTAGATTAATGCAGACCTTTCTAAACAATTTTTTTGGGGCCTACTTTGGCTTTAGACTGTTGAACCCAAAAGGTGCTTTTAGCACAAGGAGTGGGATGGAGCTTTTCACAGGGAGCTGCTTGCTGGGATAGTCAGGAGGACATTATAACATCAATATGTAAACATAAATTCCAGCCTTTTCCCTCCATGGAAAGGAAAGCAGAACTCCAAAGGGCAGAGAAAAACCATATGATCCAGAGTAATACTATAGGACTCAGTGATTAAACTGGGCTGGCCAAAGCAAAGTATCTGCATCTAAATTTAGCTCCCTAAATGACCTGGTTTGATTTTCCAAGGTGATGAATGCCTCCAGCTCCTGTCAACTTCAGGTGCCCACATTTGAAATGTTTGGCCTTTAGTCTTCAGCTCGAACTAATTGAAGGATTTAACATTTCAAAGCTAAGGGGTTTTATCCAATCCAAAGTGCCATAAAGCTGCAGTTCCCAGGCATGAGAGATATGACACACGAACAACTCAAAGGCAAAGCAGGAGAGGAAAGATGATTATTCCCCAAAGTGCATACACTTGAAAGACAGGCTAATGAGTTCTTAAATGACATCATTTAATCCCAATGCTTCTCAAATACAATGCTGGAGTTTTCCCAACCTCAGTCATTACAGACTGAAGAAGGAAATTTTGACCGTGCTTCCCCTGCCTGTTGAAATACTGCAAAAATGTGCTGCTCAGTTAAGTTCCCCCTGAGCTGCATAATAGATCAAATTAGCCAAAACCAGCCCTGCATCACAGCTAGGCAGGAAAGCAAGCCAAAAGGATCCTGTCCTCCCAAAGAGCAGAGACACATTTTCACAGAGATCCAGGGCCCACCAACGCTGGAACAAAAACCTGTACGAGAGCATTTCCAGGGGTCACAACATGCTTAGAGACACCTCTAGAGAGGGGAAACTGGTGCAGATGATCCTACAGAGCATTAGGTCCTCAAGGTGCTCACACCAGGGATGAGCAGAATTTCAAGAAAACCTTGTGAGCCATTTAGCATCCAGTTCAACAGCTGCAGTGCAGAGGTTTTCATAACAGGGCTGTTCCAAGGAGACTCTGCCTACCAGGATCCACACTGGCTTTGAACCAGCTGCATGCTGGAAAATTAAATGTTCATCAGTCTATTTGATGATAAGCAATACAGTATAGATGCTTAATTATCAGTTAAAACATTTAATCAAAAGCAAGAACAATGAAAATACTGTTTCAAGAAAGGTGTGGTATCATGCAAAGTTCAAGAGAGAGTGCCAGGAGCAGACTGAAGTTAAGTGAGGCTTTCTGTGATATGGTCCTTGCTCTGTCTGGTAAAGACATTTCAGAAAGAACAGCAAATTGTGCATAAGGCTGCTTTATTTAAGGACAAATCCATGGATAAGGTAATCAGACAGCACTTTATAGAAGTGAGCCTGTCCTTTTCTCTGCCACAATTTTGCACCACTTGGAAAGTCACCTCAGCCAGAACATCTCAGAGCTGGTCACATTCTGGGCATCCACATGAAGCACACTGGACTGGTCTGCAGAAATCCTGAGCAATGGCAAGTTTAACTGTAGTCTCTGAGAGCCATGAGCTGAATATGTCATTTAGGTTGCTAAGTATGCAAAGGAAATCAAGCTCTAAAGCTAAGTTGTCACCCAAAGAGAATGAGCATTACTTAAAGTATAAAATATGTGTATTAATGCTTCAGAGACATTCAGATACTCTGCTGAGAGGCTCTGTGTGAAAGCTCAGAGGACATTAATAACCTTGTATTCAGGGCAGAGTTTGGATGGCATCTGGAACTTCACACTGAACGAGGCAGATAAAAATAAACACTTGATCTTGTCCACCCTGGGCACAGAATAAAGTAGCAGCTTGTGATCAAGTCTTTAAGACTGTATCACATTCATCTTCCAAATTAAAGCTACACAGACAGCCTTAATTCTGCCTTTTCCTAATCCTTCAGAGTTTAATTTTACAGTTCTAACTTTCTTTAAACATAGTAGTTTTTGCACATCAGTAATTCACCCATCTCTAGCAAGAATGATTTACATCCAGTATACTAGCACAGCAAATCCTAATGGAATGATCCCATGAATCATAACATAGCATTACATTTAATTGATATATTCATTAAATAAGAACATTGGATCTTTTTAAAATTAGAAAATTTGAGGTGCTATCAAGTAAGATTAAACTAACGAGATAAGATTTAATAGAATATGTAAGTTGTGTAAATAAGATTTTATGCTGTGCTCGATTCTAGCTCAATTTTAATTTGATTTAGGACACCAACATCAAACCTTCAGCCTTCAGATTTGTTTCAGTTAATCTCATGCTAGCTTTAAGAAGTTGAGTCTAATAACGATTGCATTGATATTATATTGATTTCTTTTCCTGTTACACATTTTCTGAGCAACACTACTACTCCAAAGGAAACAGAAATGGTGGGCAGGATTTGTTTAGTTGCTTATGATGGAGGGCTTAAATGTAGAGCACAGGATTAACTTTGCAGAGATGTTTCTGAGGCATGTAATTGCAATTCTCACCTGTGTGCAAAGCTGCTCTAGATGGAGGCTCCTCTGGTGACAGCAAGAGTAGAGACAAGGTGGCTGCTGGTGCACATTTGTACAGAACAACCTCTGTGTTTCTTACCTCTCTAAAACAGTGCTAATAAACATGTGCAATTAGTGAGGGGAACTTCAACAAGCACCATTTCAACAGCTCTGACAAGCTTTCTGAAAGTTCAACAGCTGTCCACCTTTTGTGAAAAACTGTTTAAAAAAAAAATGACCAGAAATGAGAACACAGAAGCAGGGTGTTTCCATTATTTAGGGAGTTCTAAAAGGCATCTGCATGCTGTTGAAATTAGAGTTGAGTTACATGGACAAACAGTGTAACTGAAGAACACAGGACCACCTGAGCAGCATGAAAACAGTGTAAACTGAGCAACCCATTTGGGCAAGATACAGAAAAACAGGGGGCCCCTGGAAAAGGGACTCGCAATAAGCCAAGTGGGAGCAATCTTTGACTGAATCCCCTTTGTAGTTGCAGGCAGAGACACTTGACACAGAACTTCAGAGGCATTAAACAAATGTTATCTCCAAGTCTGAAGCACCGAGAAAGCATCAAACAGCAGCAAGAATCACAACTGAAAACACTCTCAATATCATCACCAGCACAATGGGAGCAAACAGTGCCATAAAGAGAAATAAACAGACAGTTTTGTAACTGAAATCAAAGCTGTATAGTTTGTTTTATGCTGATTTGGATTTTTGCAATTCATGTCAGAGAAAGGATGTGGCTTTTAGTAATGCTAAGCAATTGAAAGCAAGCTCAAGGACATATTCCTACTAAACCTCACATGTTTATACACTCCTTGAAGGCACAGACTGAACAGCAGCATCCACAGTCAGGCCTACTGTCTTTGTAATGCAAAACTTACTTTAGCACTTTCTGAGCTTTTTCACAGTGTTGAAATTGCACACTCAGATACAGACATTTGTAATTTCAGTAGATCCATCTGCACTTCTTAAAGACTATTACCCAGTGCTCTCCATTTTTGATTCAACTATGCCATCTGTAAAGAGAAACAATCAAACAAACCAACAAAACCCTAATAATTTTCAATTTTCTGGCCTATCTGTATATCTTCAAAACATGAATGTGAAATCTGGACAAATCCAAGGGTTCTAATACTGTTTCTTCCCCTGCATTCCTGGCATGGTACTGACAGAGAGGTAGAGGGTATTGGAAGAAATCTGAATGCTGATTAAAGTTTCCTCTCTTGCCTAATATATGTAGAACCATAGCACCTCGTTAACATACACTTTGTTACCATAGCTTATCAACCCACTTTCAGAAAACAAGCCTTTGAAAATGCTTCTAGATTAGAAAAGGGAAAATACCTCCTGTCAATCAGAACAAATCAGAGCCTCTTTCACTAGAAAACCCCTGATGCTCCAGCTTTGGGTCTGTCTACAGCCTCTGGAAGACAAATAGGAGCTCACTGTTTGTCCTGTATCCAGTGGGATACAGGCCAGGGTGGATCCAAACAGCAGGACCACAATTCAGAGGGTCCCCAGCCCAGGTTTCCAGGTTCATTAACTGATGTGCACCATGGGGCTAACACAGCCTCAGGGCTTCTGGACCAGTGCTGCCTTGCATCCCCCTGAGCTGCATCTCAGGCAGAGTCCCAGGTATTTTTTTTCCATTGGAAGGAGCTCCTAATAAAATGGAAATTCTTTTTGCATTTGTACATAACTCACCTATTATGTGAAGCTCCTCTAGATAACAGCATGTGGAGAACACAGACAATAAGATTGTTTGGCAACCTCTCTGCCATACAGAGTTATCTTGTCATGGAAGAGATGCACATGCTTCTGATAAGAGTACACAGAAGGTCATATTGATATTGAAGGTTTGATAACTCCCACAGTGCAGAGGTGTCACTTGGTTGCACCATAAAACAGACCTGTTTTTGTCTGCTAAACAGAAATTTACTCTGTGAGACATTTCAATAGAACTCATGGCCACAGGATTCCCTTATTGTTTGTTACACTGATTACTGCATGAGAAAAAACTATCAGCTAATGAGAAGATCTTCCTTTCATCTTTGGGGAAAAAATTAATCACATTTCAAGTACTTCAGCATTGCTCAGTTCATTATTTCTGGTTGAAGTTGTTGTGTGTTTTGCTGAGGTTTCTAAGAAAGCCCAGGATACACACTTTAGTTGGGATAAGAAATGAACCATTAAACAAAACTGAAAAAGTTTATCTTAACTTTTTCATGGAGTTAACATTTATCCTTCTTGTCTGCATTCCGGATAAGAATGTTATCTTGTTTGCTCCCTATTGTCATTCTTCTGTTTGTGCAGATCTTCAAGGGCTGTATTTGCATAATCTACACTGAAGTAGCAGGAATACTTGATCTGTTTTGTGCAATATGAAAACATTTACATTTACAAATTTTCCATATTTTTTTTTTTAATACTGCTGGATATTTCACATTCTTTCATAGAAATCTCTGTGGTGGTGAGTTCTGCCTCACCAACATTCAGTTTAGTCTACTTTCCCAGTCTATGCATAGGATTAATTTAAACAGAAATTTTTATTTAAAGGAGACCAACCTGCTGTTCATCCAGACCACTCTCTAAAACTGAATACTACCTAACTCTAAAACAGGACAATTTGTGGAATAAAGCAGCACTCACTGGAACTGTGGTAGGGTGAAATCCAGACCTTCATACTGCAGGCTTAAAATGTGACTATTTATGATCAGTCCAAGCAAAATGAAAATATAAGTGCTTCATTTTCTGCCAAGTAAAACCACCTTCACCACAATCACTACTCAAATAATTTGCCACTTGGTACTTTCCATTCAGGTGTAGGTAGAAAGAACAAAATTACTCAGTCAAAGGTGGCAAAATTCAGTGCAGATTAATAACTGTAAAAAGTAAAGGAGGAAGATAATTACAATCTTTCCAGCACAGAAGTATTCGGTGTACAGAACAGCTTTACCTACTTTCAATCCACATATATTTTCATTTAAATACAGTCCTTTGCTAATTCTACCACTCTCTAAAGTTTACTGCAGGGAGCATGAAAAAGATGGTCTTTATGAACAGATGGTCTTTTCAAGGAAATGTAGTTACACTTAAATACAGACAAATGCACTGCAGACTAATGGTCCTGTTAGAATGCAAGTTCTGAAAAGGGAAAATATGGGACCACATATATGCTAGCCCTTAATTACGGTTGTTTCTTTCCCCTTCTGAAGACAAACTAATCACTAATGAAGCTTAATTAGCAGTAAACAGGTACCAGTGTACAGTCATTCATGTACCAACAGATGTCTATTGATTGTATTTGACTGAATACAAATGTGAGTAGCAGTTGTTTAGGTATTATTAGTATAGGATGGGAAATTGTAACACAACAGCTCCCTTCTCTATGACAAGTGCACAATTCAGTCTGTCAAGCACAGCTGCATTCCTACCTGAAAGGATCAGTTTATACCTCAACACCTGGCAGCAGCCTCTTGTGTCCAGCATGCTTTCCACTGAGCCTGGTTATACTTGACAGCAGAACTGGAGAGATTTTACCAAGCCACAGCCCAAATGAGCAATATGGGTTTTTTTTATACTTCTGAGACACCTCCTAATATTTGTTGTTTTCCGCATTTTGACAGAGATCCTGCAATTTTGTGTATGCTGCCTGGCCCAGCTGTAAAGCTGAGTGCAACACAGGAACAACTGGGACAGAAAAGTCTTTTGGAGTTTTTAATTTTTGTTTGCTTAGGCTTTTTTTTTTTTTTTT